>JAFMOC010000029.1:1317500-1630000 GCA_019802505.1 Corydoras sp. C115
ATGGCATTTGTCGAACCAATCTACATTTTAACAATAAAATATTAGAAAAACATACTAGAGATGTTTTAAAATATATATCATAAGTAAACAGTAACTGTGCCCAGCGATGGATTGGCGCCCTGTCCTGGGTGTATCTGCCCAGCGCCCGAGACATTCTCCCCTGGATGGGCATGGGGAACCCCACCGCGACCCTAATAGAGGATAAAGCGGAAGATAATGAATGAATGAATGAATGAATAAACAGTAACTGTTTAGGTGCAGAGTACAGACATTATATAACATTAAAGGTTTAAAATACATGTTATATTAATAATTCCATTATGATATATTTGAATAATTCAGTCTAATTACATGGTTGCACAAAAACACCATCCCCGTCTGTTGTCCACACCCAGCTCTCCTTTCAGCCTTTAAACCTAAACGTGAATTTCCACCTTAAGAGGGGCTGAGTAAATGAGATTTTTTCCTACTATGCAGATCAAAGCTTGGGCACTCAGCACTGACAGTTACTAATGTCTGAATCAGCGTCCCAAACCAGACTGGGCCGTTGCTCTTGTTGGCTGTCGAAATGTCACCTGTTCCCATTCACCGATTTGCATAATGCAAAGTTTTTCACTCGTAAAATACAGATTAAGAGGGGAGCTGGGGAGCCATTCGTAAAGCAGAGTCATTTCAGAGCCCTAGCCCCCAGTGATTAACTCACTCACCACCATGGCGCTGAAATGTTAACATTAAAGTATTAATTACATGCCCACAGACCAGCCGGCCATGCCATAATGACCTCTGCTTGCTGGAGTGCATGAGTGCATGTGTCATAATCATGGTGTGAAATACCGTGGCGCATGCAAATTCACCTGCTTTAAATCCAGCAAACTGGTGGTGAGTTCCTTTTTGGATCCAATATGTGAGTCTGTGGTTTTTGAGAATAAAGAGGATGATATAATATACAATCTAAGCCATTATATAAATGTCATCTTTTTTTTTTTGTCACTGCGTTAATTACACAGGGCAAGTGTGGTTTACATTTTTAGAATGTGTGTCCCATTTGATCCTGGCTAAGTTTTTTTTAAAGTCTTTGTTCCCTCCCAATCACAATACAATGCCTTGTATTCAGGAATGTTATTCTTCTGAAAGAGATAAAGTAACCATGGTGACATCAGTACTTGCAGGTACTCAGTACTGATTCTGTGACATCAGACAAGCATCTGTCTCCAAATTATAAGAAAAATCACAGTTGTGATAGGAAGTGCTTCAGATTTTAATTTGTTTTATTTTGCTTATCTTCTCTGTTTATACATGACATGGGAATATTTCAGAATCGAGAGATTCTTTTTTTAACCCGACCTCAAAATGGGCCATTTTGCCTTGAATGTATTCAGAATATTTTAGTCGTTTTAGTAATGCAGCGTTATCCTCGCCTCTTATCATTCAGAATTTGGGAAAAAAATTAAGCTGTCAGATCTAATCACAGTGTGAACCTCTGCGATACTTATGAGGCGTCGTCCCAAAAGTGTCGTAGTGGGACCTCACTTATCTTCTTGACAGGCAAACAATGGCCTCATTCAGAACTCCTGCGGCTGGCCCACTACATACTAAATAGTACTAAAGTGTGGGAGAGGAATCATGAGGAATGGAGTGCAGCTTTGTGCCTGATAGTGCCCATTACTAACACTCTTCTTTGTGACTCAAGTGCAGCAGCGGTGGGCAGCTTAACGCGACTAAGTCGGAGTGCTAAGTGACACCTGACCACACACTTCTGAAGCGGTAGCCTTATTAAGGAGCAGGGACACCTTCCATCCCTGCTACTGCATGCAAGGATTGCTGCCGCTGCAGCGATAACGCTCGGCGCCTGATAAAGTCGAGCAGTAATGGCTTTTTACTAATGAGAAAAGTGTCGCTGATTATGACGAATAGCCTTGGACCAACAGGCTAAGCTGCTACACAGGCCTGCAATTGTTAGTGAGGCGGGCTTTTGCATTTCATTACTGCTTCACTGATGTACAGCCTCTGCCTGCACTGCGTTGTATTTACTAACAGCTTGGATATGGTTTACGCACTTTTCATTTTATCAAATAATTTGCTTTGAAATAGTTACAGTCGAATATCTGCCCTTTAATGTGTTTGCATATCTGTTCCATGGCCTGCAGGCTTGCATTGAATAACAGATTAAATGTTAAATTATTTCATAGTGGTAAAAATAAATTACCTTGAATTTACTTCAATACCTATGTGAACTGTATTTAAAAATTATGCTATTGTACAGATAAAATAACATGCTGTGTGTGTGATGTCTGCTGGTTTATGGTTACAGATATACTTTATTTATTTATTTATTTGGTGCAGATTATTATATATATACATCTATAAAAACAGTTTTGGATTTTGTCCTGATTTGAAGGGTCACTGTTAGGGTAAGGGGTGAGGGGTGTCTGGACTTTTTACCATCCTGAAAAATCCACAGGCTCTGTGTTTGGACCTCTTATCCCTGTTTGACCTTCTCGCCAATACAGAATTTATGCTAAGCTACTAGCATGTTTACCATGAAATAATAAATGGCACCTTAAACATATGAGATACGTCAATTAATCACACACAGGCCACCTTCAATTAATCAGCCCTTGGTGTCATGGCTAATTTTTGCAGTATAAATCATTGATACATAGCACAGCTGATGAAAACACTTTGGGTTGTTTTTATTTTCGCTCATATATATTTGAAATGTTGATATATGATGTCATACTTCTACATGATATTGAAATCAGGTTGCAGATCACACTTAATACACTTGTACCATATCATGTTGAATTCTTTTCTTATAGATCTGTTATTTTTTTGTAAGTATTGACAGAGGTAGTGAGACCCTTTTTATTACTTATTGATGACTGGTGTGTAAATTTGTGTGTTTTGTACCAAGGACTGAAAGTGATTTAAAAGTATTGAAGTCTCAGGTGGCTAAAAGGTGGGACTGGTCGGCGCACCACCACCTGTCAACCTTAAAGTTGGAGCTCACTTAGCATCACACTACACTTCGAAAGTAATTCCTTAAATAATCCTGAAGGATGTTTGTGTAGACCAGGACCTCATACAGCTGATGCTTTTATTATGCAGGTTTTCCTTTAAGATGCATTTTAAAAGAATGGAGTAGCTCTGTTGGAAAGATATGTGAATAATGCGCTGCAGTTTAAAAGATCACTTTTGGCGGTTAAATAACGCATACATTACATCAGCATTAGGGCTATGTGCATGTCATTGCCATTACAGACTCACGTTTTAGGGAGTGTGTGTGTAGTGGGGGTCAGGGGAGAGGGCAAAGCTCATAAACGTTGCTGAAAGAAAGCAAATAATGGAATCCCTGATGTGGAACGGCTACTGAACTGAGCGCACTTATGTAAATGAGGCTCAAGTCATTTGCATAAACAGCTTAAAATAGTGAACATCTTTATACAGAACAAAATATTCTAATGCTTGAATACAGTTAATACAATGTATAATGTAAGAGATATTATTATAGGTATTTGTTTATTTATAAGGACAACAGAGGAAATGTCCATTCAGGCTGCTAATTTATTGCTAAAATATAAATGTGATTTCAATTTTGAAAATGTTTACACAAAATCTTAAAAATACAGTGGGTATAACAGCTATCTCTTACTAAAGGCTTCTCATGGCTTTGACTCCCGTTTGACTTCCTCTGACGGGACTATCACACCCGACAGAAGCAACACAATATTAGCCAATCATTGTTGATAGATGAAGCATGGAAATTAGTGGCAGAGTTAACGTGATAACTGCAACCACACACTAACATCCCATTATGGCCAGCCTAATGGATGAGCTCATTAGGATCATTATTAGAGAAATTGATTTCAAATAGGCACTTAAACCCTGTCCGCTAAAAAGGTGGAGGAGAAACCTACCACAGTGTGCCGAGTGCTGGCTAAAATAATGAAGCCACTAATTTGATAGGGTTTGTTTAATTACGGATTAGAAAAGAATAGAATACAGTCATTCACTAAGTTGCCACAGATTTAGTTAAACATTTAATGCAGCAAATCATCCTTTCAGTAGCATATCGGCATTAATTACAGCCCATTGTGTGTGTGGTCCTATTTTATTAATTATCCCTTATCGTTGTCTTTAAGTTGCTCATGTGAGACGTTCTATTAAAATAAACCTACAAATTATTCCTTGATTAGCTTTTTTAGGTTTCTTCATTTCCAAACATGAAGAGATTTAATGAATGTGTCAATGTGCCTTATGACAGTTTTCTTAATTTATAGTAATACACAATATAGCAAAATACACAAGATTACATAAAGACGGATACCACATATATACTTCTGTCTGATATTTTATATCAATATATATACCCTTATTTTTCTTTAATTTAATTGAATGTTTAACCTGTGTGTACATATGAAAGGAAAGTTACTATTAAAAGAAAATATACCAGAAATACTCTGCTTAGAGGTATAATAAAGATTGTTTACCACTAGTAAGGCAGGACCCATTATTAAAGCTTTACTCCTTTTCAGGAAGCACTACTAAATCTTGTGTGGTCTTCTTCTCTAAGCCACAGGAAGTCCATCTTCAACTGTCCCCCTTCAGTTGATTCGATGTGTTTAAATTGGATCCCGGCTGCATTGATATTTCAGCTATCCATATTGTGCTCTGAGTAAGGATTACACGTTTAGAGGGAACAGATCGTTCGCCAGCATAAAGGTGGTCTCAGCTTGGCGGAGCCCCTTATCAGCTGAGCGAGGACTCCCATGAATTCAGAACACTAAAATCCCATTTAATTGAATTTCTTTTTAGACATACAAGCTTAGAGTTTTTTGGCATTCAATTTGGCCCGGCCTTTTGGGCCACCTAAATTCCTCTCATCATAAAAGGCCACTCCACAATGAAACTTGCAAATACCTTATTTATCAAATATGTTTTTACACTGTCTACCCCTTTCCATGTCGGTTATTATATCATTTCAATGACGACTTGCGGGAATTGCTGTTATCGGTGAGAATATGACTGATTTAGTGTGTTTAAAAAACTTGCTGGAAGGCTATTCAGAGCGATGCTACCTCTACGACAAGCGGCACATCATGAATGAGTGCTATAGCTGATAGCATCTCCCTGCTCTGATGTATGTAATGTAGTGGCATTCAGCTTTTGGAGTGGGCTGAGCTTCTGTTCAATGTGTGGCTCTTAACAAATGTGGAGAGGGTCACAACACGGTGCAGATTGTGTCAGCGCAGGCAGTTTATTCAGGAAGGCAATGCTATTCATAATCTGTATCTCACACTCACATGCTTATAGAGGAATATCATTTTTTTCACATCAGAAATGATAAAGCACATGTAAAGGTGGTAAGGGCCAGCTGCTGGCCTACATTTAAATAAGGTGGGATACAGAAGTCCGTACTCTTATTTATAGCAGCACCCATTTTTCTCTCAGGTCTGATCAGTTGGGTTTTTAGTACACAGGTTTGAATTTATATATATATATATATATATATATATATATATATATATATATATATATATATATATATATATATATATATATACTAACCATGTTCAAATGGCGTGTTTTGTTGGTTTACTATTAACTTTATATGGAATATGTATCTAATCATGTGTTTCTCGTGACTTATAAGAAACTAAATTTATGAGAAAAAAGTAAACAATTATTATTAAATACACTGTTGTGTGGCGGCACGGTTGCTTAGTGGTTAGCACGTTCGCCTCTCAGCGCTAGGGATTCCAAGTTCGAATCCCCATCTGGGTGGAGTTTCCATGTTCTCCCCGGGTCCGCGTGGGTTTCCTCCGGGTTCTCCGGTTTCCTCCCACAGTCCAAAAGCATGGATCAAGTCAATTGAATTCTCCAAATTGCCCCATATAGAGTGTGTTTGTGTGAGTGAGTGTGTGCCCAGCGATGGATTGGCGCCCTGTCCTGGGTCTATCTGCCCAGCGCCCGAGTTCGTTATCCCCTGGATGGGCATGGGGAACCCCACCGCGACCCTAATATAGAATAAAGCGGGAGATAATGAATGAATGAATGAATGAACACTGTTGTGTTTTATCACTTTGGTGACATTGGAGTAACTGTGTATTACCGTGTGCAAAATGTATTTTTATTTTGAAATGAAGTAAAGCATGGAAATGAAATGAGGTGCTTAAACATTAATATTTGATTAAACTGATGTCACTTAATTCTGATGTTATACTGAAACTATAGTCAAGATATCAGACTATTAATCATTTGTTATTAAATTGTTTTAGATATATTTATCTACATTAAATCATTTATTTTATCCAAATGCCCCAGTTTATGCACCTGCCCGCTCAATCCATTCTGTTGATGTTTTTGCCCCCCCCACCCCATTTGAAAAGTATTTGTCTTACCGAATGACTTCCTCTTTAATGAAACTCTTGACTGCTTTGGTGTGAGCTGTGATTTAAACACATTGCAGATGCCTATGATTCAAAATCTTGGTTCTGCATCAGCACTGCGCCTTATCCGAAGGCTCTTCATGCACAGTTGCCTAAATGTCAGTTTAATGGCACACTGCTTAAGCTTCTTATTTGATACCTGTATCCGATGGTTAATGATGATAAGGCGGGTGGGAGGCGGAAAATAATGTTAGTGGGTAGACAGACATTATGTTCTGAATGGCTTGAGTTCACTCTTTGATATTATTTTCTTTTGTCTCAACTGTACATTTGTAGATTAACCTACACACTGTCGGCTGTATAATTATTGGAACGCTTGGTAAAGATAAGATGCCTTTTTTACACCGTCATTATACATAATGTATCCTAACTTGCTTGCTCAGAGACAGATCTCAGGGTCAGTCATGGTGCATTATGGTGCAAAAGACATAAATGATATCATTGCCCAGTGTAATTATTCAGCCCTAGGTCGCTGGCTCTCTGCCCTAGCCACATGCAGCTCCCATAAAGTGGCTTGCTCAACGGTGGAAACCAATGGTCACCTCATCAATGTCTGATATGATCGGTCTTCTTCAAAGATATGGGACTTAAAGTCTATGAATTATTCCAATCCCACTCAATCTTGGCACACTAGCAGTGAGCTCTGGACTGTGAAGGCTTTTGTCTTCTGTTTAAGTTACCATGGAAGATGAAATAGTCACAGTGCCACCATGGCTTGGTCCAACACACTGTTATCAGTCCCAGCTTGTTTTTTCAATCTCCGCAGAATGTTTAGTCTTTTTTTTTTTACTTGTATAATGGAAAAAATGAATCTGGTTTCTCATACTTGCTTTTTGGCATGGTCTAATATAACTACTGCATCCAGAAAGGTGAGCAGGTGGCACCACGCCCAGACTCTTAACCGATGTCAAGTGTTGTTGTGATACACAGACAAAGAACAAGAGAAATAACTTCTGATATGTCCTTCTAAAGGAAACTGATTACGTTGCCTTTTAATTTTCAGTTCCTTTTGTGTTCCGTAGTCCTCAATCCGAATCTTTTGAAGGAACTGTGCTTATAATCATAGTGTGGTGCCTGTTAGACTCCATGACCAGATCTACATAAATCTTCATAAACTATAAATGATGTCATTATGTGGAGTGTGTTTTGTATTTGAGAATCTACATCATCATACATGATTCCTGTAAACCAGACTCAGCTTTTTTTAAATAGTTGTAATGCATTGTCATTTGCACAAACAATTCAGAAACAATGAAATAATAGAAATCAATAATACGAATAACTAATGGCCCACATAGACCATGAGATTGTATCTGTATACTTCTTTGACTTTATCTCTAAGAAAGCTAAAAGTTCAATGGATCCCGATCTGTAGTATAACTGGAGGAAGTTTGCCATTAATCTAATACTGCCCAAGGCTCTGTTTGCATGCAGCCTTTCCCTGGAAGATGCATCACTGTGGTTAGTGTCGCAGAGGCCAACAAAACCAGAGGTTCTTTTTTTTTAATCACATAAAAATGAGCATAGAAGATAAATGTGTAGCATGTAATGAACTCATAATTCATCCTACATCGTTAAAGATAGCAGATTATATTCTGGATTTAGATTTGATTCTTCCTGAGTTTTTTTTTTTGATGTCACTCAAATGTTATTTCCCAATTATTATGAACAAACTGTGCAAAGGTTTAAGTTATACAATAAGCTATATGTCAATATTATAGTCATAAATAAATGTTTTTCAATCTTCATCATTCTACAAAAGCAAATGTATCAAAAGTACAAGTTTTAAAATAAGATATACCGGCGACAGTTTATTCATATGGCAATAAACAAGTATAGATTTAGCCAGAAGGCTTTTTTTTTTTACCCAGAAAGAAACAGCAGCAGAAATATAATGTTTTCATAAACATTGATTATTTATCCAATCCACACTTTATGTGAAACTAAAATATATATATATAAAAACACAACATGGCTAAAACATATTGGAGACGTGGAATAGTATAAAATAGAAAAGTAATAATAAAAAGTTTCATGGTATATGTCTAGAAGTCACAAATTTGACATTATAGACCTTGTTTTGTGATGGAACACAACAGGGCCTTCCCCATAATGTTCTCAAATAAGATGAAAGTATATGATTTGGCAATTCAATGATCGAGAGCTGTGTGTGTGTGTGTGTGGCTTCTTAAATATCTGTATTCATCATGTTTACATAAAATATACAAAAAAAACTCAAACACAAATCCAGTAACTATCGAAGAACCGTAGCAGCGTAATTATAGATTTATTTTCATATCGCCACATTTCCCCTTAATGGTTCCTTACTTACCATGCACCGACAGTAAAAATGCCCTAATCAACTTTTTTTTAGCAAATGTTACAGGCCCATGGCTAATAAAGCCATTACCAGTTCACTTAGCATAACACTTCAGTATTTTGAGTTAATACACCATTTGAATATTAGAGAGCACTATCATTACAAGCTCTTTAGTCTCCCATTATGTATGTATTACTTACTGCTGTTGTTATTCAACATCTCAGGTTGCCAATACCTTTTATGCCTTTTCATGAGAATTGGAATGTTTTGCGTCATGGTTGTTAAGAATGAAATTAAGCATCATGGTGTATATAGTGTCATTTTAGTATAATTATTGTACAATATGCAGATGTAAAGGAAACTCATTTTAAACATGTTATGATGGAACCAAACAACAAGACTTACTGTATTTATGTACACAGTGTATATCATTACTTAGCTCCTCTTAATACTTAAGTTGCGAACACCTAAATATTATATATATAATAATATAGTCTAATTAGTTTAGGTGGTGCACTGTGCTTTGCCGCTGTTGCTGTTTGTCAGTCAGTCCTAGTCTAGAACCTGTGCTGAATGTTAAAATGAGCTATGGCTAAAATCTCACATTTTGTCTCACAGTGCTTTCAGCTCATCACATGTTCAAATGATCCGTGATATCGGCAGTTTTATGTGCTCTGTACTCAGCCTTCTTATCTCCATATAGGGTTCTGGTCAATAAGCAATTAGCATTTTATGACAAACCGCTCACTAACATCAAGGGAGTTTGGCAGCTTGCCATGGGAGATGATTTTATAGCAGGATTCCAGTCATGTCTGGGAGACAGAAGTCGATGTTTATTGCTATGGCAATTACATGCCCTCTAAATGTCCATTAAAATAATTTAACATGCGAAGCAATTAAGCCGCTGTTTACTTACTAACAAAGGAGCTTAAATGAGCAAATAGGTGATGAAATCAGGATGCATGTCTTTTATTGGCGTCGTTTGGAATATTCTCTCGTACAGTTTTATCTGCACAGCATTATAGTTTTATTTATTAGTTTGTCCTCTGTCCTTAAAATTTTCCTTGATCTCCATCTTATCCCACATGATCAATTTAATATTATCTGATTAGATTAATTAAATTAATGTGGGAAAGGCGCTGAATTTGGCTCAGCACTGAGGTCACGAAGGTCTGAATTAAAATCATGTCATGTCAACTTACAGGGTCTCAGTAATGGATGCACAGTTCTCTGTGCAGAGTTTGTATGTTCTCCCCCATAAGTTCCAGTTTCTGCTTACAAGCTAAAGTAAGCAGAATTGGGAATATTAAATTGCCCTCTGGTGTGAATGTATTAATGCATCTGCCCTGCGATGGACTGGCGACCTGTTTGAGGTGTAAGCATCCCTGGGACTGTAATAACAAGGCTTACCACAATAGATATATAATTTTAAAATATATAAAAGAGCCTTCAACATGTCTCATTTAAATATTATTCTTCTAAAATATATGTGATTTCTTTGACCCCGTCGACTCCAACATTTGCTTATAACATCCACATGTCTGTGCTCACATGGTGTTTGCCTGAAGCCTCAGGGATTCTGGGTATTATAAACCCTTTTAAAATCTAATCAACCAGTCCAATCACTAATGTGTATAAAACCAGCCTGTCTTTTTCCTAAGCCTGTACGGGCAGTAAGCTGCAGCGTTCGCATTGTGGGCCTCCTTATTTTCCCTTTGAGCTCAGCCTTCCCAGCTGCTTAATAGCACACTGACAGCAAAGGAATAATTCACAAGTAGAGCTAATCAAAGGTGAAAAGGGAGAATCAGTAAATGTCGTATCCTTTTGCCACTTTCATCAATCCAGCTAACTGAATTTGAACTAAAGCTGAGCAAATTTTACGGGGGAAGGAAATTAATATGTAACACATCTGAGGTCTGGCCGGAGCCGACAGAATTGGAAAAGTCTGCATTATATCAGAGGGGCAGATTATTGGAAAGACAATTGGGGCCGTCGGTGTAATCAGAAAACAGTGAGGTGTGTCTATCTTATGATGACACTGTGACCTAGCGGGCTCACGGCAAAGGAAATTTTTTCCTCCCTTTTTTCAATTCAATCACTCGGGCCATCCGCCCCGCCGCGCGAATCTGTTGGCCACCACACATGACAGTACCAATTCAATTACCCTGAAAATAGATACATATTCAGGGTCTAAGAGGGAGCGACGAAGAATGTTGGGAGAAAGCAGGGAAGACAAAGAAATCCACATTTACCCTGTAATAAGTTTCATTTGGAGTCGGTTTGAAAACAATTCGCCTGTGCATTTGTCCCTGTCAGATCACATTATCCGCAAATGAAGTTTACAAAATATCAATTCAATTTCTATAACAGGAGCCGGTGGCAAAACACATTGGGAACTGAATTGACCATATCATAACATCTGAGGGGCCCCTTGTGGCTTTCAAATATTTTCAGTCAAAGGCAATCAAAAGCAGAGCGGCTCATGCTAATCTGTTCAATTTCATCCTTTAGACTGGTGTCTTTTCCCCCCATAAACACACTCCATTGCACTGAGGAAAAGCTGAGTGCCTTGGCCCATAGAGGCCAACCAAAGACGACCTTGCAACTCTTCTGACTTCTTTTATTTGCTCTTTTGCTCCAGACACATTTTAAGGGCAGTGTATTCCTTCTCCACTTCTTGTCTTTTCTCCTTTATCAACAGAAGATTAGATTCAGCGGGTGATACTATCTATTCATGTTATTTACACTCTTCGTGGAATCCAAGGTTTCATGAAACCATGTTCGTGAAACCATCTGAGGAATGTATTTTAAAAATATATATCTTGGACATACTCTTTAAATTGTCCTTAGTCCTGCAATGTAGTATTGATTATAATTAATTTCATTTTTATGTATTGCTTTTCTATTGCAAAAACGCTAAAAGGCAAAACACAGGATAATAAACAGGCCGGAAAATGCGCTGAATAAATTGAAAAGTGCAATTAGATTGACAATTATAAGGCGTTTACTGCTGATAATTCACCATATTATTATTATGTACTTTGTCACAGAACAATTCAAATGCTACTTAAACTTTCAGAACAATCACTCAGTCGTTAACACGGTTATGATAATGTAATAAAATGAAAGGCTTTGATCTTTGTGTTTAGTTCATCTTCACGTTCCCTAGCAGGTGTCCTGTGGAAGCGTGATGATCCCATTCTCTCCTAAAGACGTTTCTTATCTGTGTTTCTCTTGCTGTTATTAGTATTATTCACACTCCAATTTTTCCACGCTGTCACTAATGTAGCCGAGAGTGTAACATGCTGATGATTACAAATTAAAGATCTGAAACTTCCTTAATGTGTCTCAGTGGGAAACCCCAAATGCTCCCCGTCTCTGAATATCTGTCAAAATATCTCGGCGCATTATGGAATTATTTACAGAAACGGGCTGTAATTACCTCTGTTTCAGACCATTGCTCTGGCAGCGCACAGATGTTGTGCAAAGTGTCTTTAAAAATGGTGTTTAACAAATCAATTTGAGAATGCTTACCTTGTAAACTCTGCGATTGTTCCAGTCACTCCTGATCAGACACTGCTGAGTGTTCATCTATTAGAACCCTAACAAACAGGCTTTGCAGAGCGGCAGTGTGGAAATGTGTAATTGGGAAAATATCAAACAGACAACATGGTTGCAGCATTGATATTGATTTTAGTGCTATTTATTTTTCTTCTGGCAAAATTCTCTCAGCCAGTACTAGTTTTCTATGAGCGGGACATCATTTAAAACACTTTTTTTTATTTGTCTAGGACATTAAATAGCTGTTCAAACAAGCTGGTTGTGTCATTGGAATGGTGGGACTGTTTTCGTTCTGTACAAAACATGTATGTCCACATCAAACACATTTACATAAGACAACGTCAATAATAATCCTGGTTTTTAAGTCGGTATTGACACTGATGCCAATAATCAGTATTTGATCTTGGGCCACTTGAGTTTGTATCGAGCTCCGGTTTTTGTTAAGTTGAAACTACAAACGTAAAGCCAGTGAGGGAATTTTTACCTTGGAGCACTGTTATTAAAAGCCATTTTATTCCATATTAATAGATTTTATATTAAAAAAGAAACCTCTTATTTCTGTTCTTATGTATATTATGTTGTCAGGTAGCGCAAACGCAAAAAATATTCGGCTTAAAAGTACCAAAAACCCATTCAGACCTGCAACAGTTCGAGTGAATGTTTGTCTCTGTGAGAACACGGAGCCCTGGGACTACAGTCAAACTAAGAGGAAAGGCAGATTTGACCTGAGAAGCATTTGCATGTTAAGTGCAGTCAATCAGAATTGATTTGAACCAAATTAAATGCAATGGGTTTCAATATTTTCCCTGTTCACACATTAGCTTCCTATGTGCAACATATGGATGTATTGAATTCAGATTAGTAGCCTAAGAATGGACTTAGACAAAGAGGAACTTATCTTTAATTAAAATCATGCAGGTAGATACCATGTCTACTTCCGTGATGGTCGGGACAAACACTTACCTTATATCTTTTGAATACTCACGCTTTAAAATCACACTTTAAAGAGAATGAAATTCAAACCCTAAAGTTATGAGTGAGGTTGAAATGTTCTCTAAACTATGTATATTCATTTTACTAATTGTCTTGACTGCTTTATATATAAGCTGTCAGGTTGAGCTGGGTTGATGACATGTAGCCTCGCATCTACAAAAGAAACAGGAACAGCGCATCTACAAAAGGTGTTTCTTGAATATTTATGCCCGATTTTGATGTAAGGATACGTGTATCTTTAATTCCCTCCACATGCCTGACTGTGTCAAAGTGTAAAAAGAGGGAAAAAGAGAATAAATGTGCACGATGGCACCCATTTGTAAAGATACTCACAGTCTTAGTGAGTTGGAAATCGCTGAGTTGAAAAATGTCCTCCGTGATGAAAATGATGAGTGGAATGGAGAGTAAATGTAGCATACACAGCTCTGTTCAGAACATTTCACAAACACCGTTTTCTGTCATTTGGATGTATATTCCTCTGTCTCAAACTATATAATTTACCATCTTTACTGGAGAAGGCAAGAACCTGCACATACAGTATTAATAATAGGCATAATTTATCACATACACATCACGCATCCAAAATACAAACATCTTAACGGTGATGCTCTCGTTGAAAATTTTTAATTTCATTTCCTGCTGTTTTGGCCAACATAATACATATTTTAGAACATTGAAGGATAATAAACAGTCTGGTTGTCTCCTAAATACCTTTTTTTTTTACTAGTTCTCACTTTTGTGCTGAAACAATTTCCTCTGAGAATCAAACATGACTGAACGTGTTTAAGAGTATTCACCAGAGTAATATGGCTTATTGGCATGTCTGTAAATAGGATAATTTCAGAAATTTAGTCTCAATGAGCCACCATCACTTCTCCTGATTTATTGACAAGCGGGCATTGCCTCCCTGCTCGAGATAATTGGAGAAGCCATCTCATTAGATGGGGGAGAGTCTGTGATCTGAAGCAAATCTTGGGTGAGAAGATAATTAATTATGAGTGCTGGTGCCACCGTCGCGTGGAGTGCAGCCGACTCAGTCAGTAGGGTTCGGGTGAAACATTTCTTCCCATCTGTGCGAGGCCGTTTCATGGGAGTGCAATCAGCGGTTGCTGATTACTGACAAGTAATTAACAATGTCAACTCAACAGAGAGACAGAATTTATAATAATTATTTCATCAACATGGTGATGATCTTGTCGTTAATCCCATTGCCGAAGAAAGGTTAATTACTCGCCATTGTGCAACATCAGAGCGGCAGCTGTGGGACGGCCCAGGCCTTGTTTTAACTGTTAGCAAGCTAATTAATTACAAATGCAATTTTCTTTCTCATGGCATTAAATGTTGAAATATTTGTTTTACATTTATGGCAACACTTGTAGGACAATATACTGTTTAACTACCTGAAGTGATGCTATATTAATAGGTCTTTAAATAGGGGCAGGTCCCTGGTTTGATTCCTAGTCCCTCCAAGTGCTATATCTGAAGTCCCCTTGGGCAAGGCACCTAAACCCAATTGCTCTTTGGGTGCCATGTTGTTTTTAGGGTATATATTAAAAGTTGTGCTTCACCTCATTCTGTGCTTTTGGTGATATATTTTGGGAGTGAAAAATAAAGTTTAAATGTAAATGATGTTGCAAAGGCTTCTAAAGGATTCTCAAGAATTTCTAAGAAAGCAAAGTAATTGATTGTCAAGATCCTTACGAATAAGAATAAATGAATACAGACCTGAATATCTACTGCATTGAAGTAAGAACTGAACTGGCCAACACATATATAGGACCTCAACCCCACTGAACACCTTTGGGATGAATTAGAACAAAGACTGCAAGCCAGAACAATGTGTATTCTACGTAGATAAAAATAAAAAATCAAGCATCCTGTCTATTTCCAAATGATTATTTGATATTTACTGAATACAGTATACTTTTCTCAGCAGTTTGTTGGTGTTTAATGATGTCAGGTGTATCATGCACTTTTCCCAGTTTATCTTCATATACTCTGGTCGTTGTACAAATAACCCTGACTCCGATTTTTACAATTATTACAATCGTTAAAGTGATTCTGAAGGGTTATAATTAATTAGCTGTTCCACACTGGTCCTATACCGAGATAATGGCAGCGGTGGTTGCTAATCTACTGTTGATATAAAGGAACAATTCCTTTAGAACCTTTTAAAATATTAACACTATGTGCAGTACAGCTTAGCGTATCACATATGATGAGTTGAATGAGGAAAAGGTTAAACATAACGAATCAGGATCGTTTAATAATAGATAGAGAAGCTTGGTGCTTCAGCACAAAAAATAAAAAAAAATAAAAAAATCAATAATGAGGATACTTGGAAATCCAGCCCTCTTAACATTAACAATTACAGTGATTAACAATGATACTCACAACTCATTTTTCATTACAGAGAAGGAGAGATAAGCTTGTTTATATAGACTAGCTTTTCAAGCAATGAGCAATTTATCATGGCGGAGCTCATGAAAGCACATCGCAGCCCACAGCAATTAAAACCCTTCCCTTTGACCTTGTGACAGCCAAGGACCCTGAATGCATAAGAAAGGAAAGGATTTTGTGACCGTTTTCTGAAATTGTGAAAAAACTTATGATTCAATTCATTCATTTTTTATTTGATAGAAACTTTATTTAGCTTGTCAGTCTGTAAAACGTCCAACGACTTGAAACATTACTTCTCAGATTGAAGCCAACTTGAAAACATGCGCTTGTGAGGTAGTATAATCCAAAACGAATTTTCTATTTCTTTTTTCAACCCACTCTGAAAAGAATCTTTTTCCAGGCCGAATATGAAACCTATTGCCGAGACGCTATGAGACATGAATTGTCATCCTAATAGAGTCCCTTTACAACCGTTCACTTCACTCAGTTGAGCCAAACTGAATCCAGAAAAGGTCATCTTGTTCATAGAATGGGTTCAATTTTATATCCATAAGAGGGACTGGTGAGAAAATGAATCTTAAGGGATTCACATAGTTCTCTTGTTCACAAAGTTAACTGTGAAGAAAGAACGCAACTTTTTACTTGATGCACTGTTTGGATGACTGACCAGCCTGATCCAGTAAGTGAGACTGGAACGAAGGGAGCCCTCTATGGTTAAAAATCATTGTGCAATAGAAGCGTGAAGGCCAAAAGCTATTTTAGAGTGCAATAGCCGATTTGGTCTAAGCTGTGTCGAGCCACAGTTTATAAAAATTACCTTATTCACACAAACACAGATCTGATTTGTGTAATAATTTACGTAATTGTACCTCCCTCACACCAAGGAGGTCTGAGTTCTCTTCCCATGCAGAGAATGTCCTTACTGTGTGAGGTTTGCATGTTCTCCTCATGTCTCTCTGGGTTAATTGGAGATATTAAATATCCCCATGCTGTTAATGTGTGTGTATGTGTTTCTATCCCTTGCGATAGACATTTTTAACCCTATGAGTGCTGGGATAGGCTGCAATACCCTTCCAACCCCGATCAGGATTAAGTGGCTTATCAGAAATACGTTTCATGCAAAACACATTTGAACATTTATTTTATGTTGATATACCACAGACAGTGATAAAACCTTCTGCAAACCTGAATCTGAGTTTATTAACTAACTAATGTAACTAGCTACATTATTTGAAGGTGGATCCACACTAGAGGCAGAGACAGGTATGATTCTGATGATTAGTATAATCAATAAACTGAAAACTATTAGAGCTTAATTGCTCCCGGCAGCCGGCTGCTCGCATATACAGATCAAAACTACGGTCTTTGTGTTTATTACCAGACAATTAGAAATGAATATCATTTTAACAGCCCCGGCCTGGCACAAAGCTTCTCCTTACCTACTTTAGATTCCATTTACAGACCGTCTGCCCTGAAAAGTAATGAGCCATAAAATTTAATTCAGAAATGATATTACCAAAAAATGATGGAGCGATAGCAGGCCGGCGAAAAAGGCCTTCACGTCCGGTGCTCATCGCGCATTCGGCTCAGTGTATTTCTATTGATTGTGCAGAATCACTTAATATTACCTAGGATAACACTTCCTCGTTGGCTTTTCCTGCCCCTCCCACGCCGAGCCTGGAGAGCTCAGGTACTTATAGTGCTGAATTGACCAATGTGTCTCCATGTAATTACAGGGATTTTCTTATCTTCTTCTATTTGCTGGAGCTATTCTGCCAAAGAAAGGCTGCTGTTAATGCAGGACCCTTCTCATATCTCATTTACATTGGCCACTAATCCAGGCTCCATCTCAGTATTGAGATAATGACATTAGCACCCTCACTCGTTCCACACATCTAAACCTATAAGTGTGGCTCCTTTATGAGGTATAGAAAAGATAGAGTAGATAGAGTAAAAGCAGGGAAATGTTCTATGAGGAGAATTTTCATTACATCAAAACCCCCTCATTTAATAAGCTTAAATAGTCTATGCATTTATATAATAGACTTTTTATAGAAGGTCATTTCTTCTTCAGCTAATTCATAATGGTTTGGATAAACAGAACTACTCAACCTTTTCTATTCCGTTCTGATAAAAAGCCGCAGACAACACAGTAGATGTACATCGGCAGATTCCCATTCATGCATGCGACCAAAGCAGGTTAGTAGCCTCAGTGTCAGAGTGAAACACAAATTAATTTCATAGATTAATGCTTCAGAAAACGTGTTGACTTTAAGAGACAGGGGTTAACGGAACGCCAGTGAGGCCTGCCAAGCCTACCACTAAGAATGCATAACATGGATGGGCATTTGTTAACCCAGTGCTCTGTCAAGCTCAGTTTGTCAAGTCTGAAAAATGCCAAAAGATTCATGCAGATACAGGTTTTTTTTTCCATGTCTGGTGGGTTTTCAAGCCGGTTGTCTTCTGTGCAGGCTCGGTTTGATAGTCTGCACACACTTTGTGGTTGTTGCATCATCAGATTTTTGTCATACATACTACTTTAAAATACTTTTTTGTCCGGGACATGTCTAGAATGTTCGTCCTAGACATGAAATACAAATTCAACATGATTATAAATATTATTATTATTATTATTATTATTATTATTAGTCCAGTAAAACTGGACCAATAAACAAAAGTGCCACCAGAAATACAAAGCTTAAAAACCTTTAAAAAACAACCCTGTGATGGTAAAGTGTGTGTGTGTGTGGGGGGGGGGGGTATTAATTTCTGCATCACAGCAATGCGCTGATGCAGTACAAGACTGACCCTCGAAAATTAGATAGATGCACCAGAGGCCCACTATCATTGCACAGCCAGCGACCAGCTCCTCTTATCAACAGAGTGGGCTCGTTTGTTATTTCTCCTAGCGAGATACCCCTCCACTCATTCGCTCAAACCACCAGCCAGGCCACTAATGAAAGAGCTTATTCTGCAGTCGCACTGTCACAGCCCTTTCAGATTACCACAGAGCTGCATTCTGAGTACACGTGTTATTCAGAATCGACTTCGGAGCCGTTGTTTATCAGTATATAGAGGATATAGGGTTAAAACTCGCAGACAGGAGACGCTGTACTATTGAAACACTAATCTTTAACAATTACCCGTTCAGTAAACATTTTTGTTATTGGTTAACAGCTAATCAATGGGATCAGAAATAGATCCCAAATTCCTTGGGCTCTTATGTCATCCCATGTGATCTCAAGAGTAAACATGTTCTCATCACTGTTGGTAATTTGCATATCTATGTGCTGGATATTAACTTTAATTTTGAACTTGAACAAATAAAGAGCCAGCTATGTAACTTTGATTGTATCAGCGTACTAATAAAATTGAAATGTGCTGGAAGAAACCCTGTATGTGTAAATATTGTATTTTAACAATATCGAACTTCTGCATTCTATTTTACCTCTAAAGTGTTTGATGTGGCAGGCAGCTTCTTTCACTTTGAAGTTTTATACTCTTATTTCTTATTAAAGTGCATGATTTTAACATGTATATAGTATAATTTATTCCGTATATGTTTGAAGTTGCCAAAAGCTTTTATGATAAAGTTACTCTGCCTTTAATGATCTGGAAGAAAGTTTAACAGCTTTCAAGTCAAATAAAAATAGGATATGATGAATAGGGTTTTTTTTTGTTCAGGAAATGTATTTATCGTTTAATCTTAATAACCCTGACCATCATTTAGTCCAAATAAGTTCCTTTTACCTGCCCCTTTTCTCTTCTCTAAAGGCATGCCTCTAGCTTTAATTATGACGTATTGATTTTGTAGTTAAGCCTTGTTTGGCTTAATGAAATCTTTTGTTGGCCCTAATTCTGTCTTCCATTGTCCTCCCCGGAGCACTTTGATTTTTGCCTTCACCTTTTTGTGCTGTTTGAAATATTTAATCTCTCTTTGGTCATCGTCAACATCAATGGGCACTCTTGAAATAGCCCCTATTGCCGTTTATCTTCGGTTTCCGAAAGCTCTTGCATTGACTTCTCAGCAATCAATTTCCTAAATGATGTAATTATCTGCCAGTCTTTTTTGCACATTTAAAGTTGAGGGTTTATTTTAGATCAATTCGGACCACTTTGTGTGCAAATTGCGCAATTGTATTGCCTTCAGATTCCTCACAAATCCAATTGGGATTAAGAGCCTCGCAGTGGAATGCCTAATGAATGTTTTTCTTTTGCTTTCTCCTGATTATGCTGTATGACGATGCACTGGCTGTGCTTTGTGTGCCGATGCGGATGTGTGCTACAGTCACACCGCAAATAACACTCAGAATAAGCTTTGAATTATCACCTCGAACACGAGGAGTCAGAAGCTAAAATGACTATTACCTCCTAATAAAGGCAATCAATTCACGCTGGCGTTAACAAAGAGGGAAAGCAGAAGGGGCACAATTAAGACCAATTTTTAACTCCTTTTTAATTCTTTACCTCCTGGGTGTGCAGTAGGCTTGAGTGAGTTTAAGTTCAATGTTTCAGTCTGTGCACAAAGTGATTTTAATGATTAAAGAAACATTCAAACTGCATCCAGAAATAACGCAGGAATGGGATTTGAGTTTTAGGAATCATTTGAGTTAAAGACAATTGCTTATTACACATGAATAAAATATATAATTTTTTTATTTAAACACAGTAAAACTTCATTTAGTTTCTCTGAGGTGGGATGTTGTATGACTCCCTAAAGAAGTAGGGGTCTGAGCGATGTGTTTGTCCCACAGGGAGTGTCAGTCTCTGGTTCAGGTCTGGCTCAGCTCTGGCTGGCTGGTGGTGGGGGGACCATTGAGGGAGGAGGGGTCCGCAGGCCACTAAATCAGTGCACGCTTGTCAACATCCTCAGGCCGCAGGAATTACTCAAGTGAAAATAACAAATGGCTGTCATTGCCGAGCCAAAAACCTGTGATTATAATTATCACATCCCCAGTGACCTTGCATAAACTTTAATCTCTCTCCAATGGAGCATTTAAATAGCCTGTATCTACTGGCAGTACTGCACCACTGGTACACAGAGGATCACTGATTCACGAAAGAGCTATCGCCAGGGCCTCTGCGCCATGAGGGATTGCACATGCTAGAGGCAGTGTGCGTATGTGTGCGTGTGTGTGTGTGTGTGTGTGTGTGTGTGTGTGTGTGTGTGTGTGTGTGTGTGTGAGAGAGAGAGAGAGAGAGAGAGCAAAAGAGAGAGATCAGTTATGTCTGTACAAACACCCAGGATTTTGTAAATAGATTGAATTTTACATTATTCTCCATATTTAACCTTTATGTATTATGGATTTTGGATTCTTCTTATTTTAAGAAACATTTGGAAAAGATGATGAATTGTTTTTTAAAAATTCTGCCAATATAATTAAACGAAACAAAGGTTCTGCTGAGGCTGTGCTGATGCCGGGACCTCCCACCGTCACGGGCTAATTGGAGGGAATTCCCTCTGTTTCCAGCCGTCATAATTACTGCATGATTAGTTATGATTAGCGTCGTAACAACCGTGCGACAAAACGAGAGAACATGCCAGGACTGCACAAACCTGGCACTGAGCCCATAATCTGTATTACCAGTTACCAACCTTTTGGGCTCTGTTCCAAACCCGGGAGGTGCATGTGAGGTGCATCTCATTACATTTTTAATGACTGACCTCATAAATAAAGTCTTATGATTACAACAATGAGTTTTAACTAATTAAATATTAGTTGACATTGATATCTATTTTAAACCTTCGTTTTGTTTGGTATTTTGGTCTTTTTTCTCCCTTATTCATTGTTTCAGAATCCCCGAGCTGTTTTTTTCTCTTTGTCTTTGCAACTACAGTTTTTTTCTTTCCCTTTCTGTCTGTTTCTCTCTCTCTTCCATGAGAAACCATTACAGTTGCGAGTTGTAGGGATCAGCGCACACATTTGAAAGCCAGCCCACTGAGCCTGACCCCACTGGCCTCCGAGACGCCTACCAGGACTGCATTAATCTCCCTCTAAAGCCCGCATCTTGCAATGATATAGTAAAAACACAGTGTAATACATTCTGATTTTGCCTTTGATCTCTTCAATATGAATCATCCTACATGGCATTAATTCCAGCTACAGTGGCGTGCTCTGACCTGGACAGCAGATAGATCAAGCACGCGTAGTATCTCCGCAGCAGCCCGAGCAAGGCCGATGCACTTTGCACCATGTACAAATGTCTGCATTAAAAATAAAAACGGCATAGAGCTGAGTAGAATAAACAAAATTGTGTTCCAGTAAAAACATGTTTGTAAAAATGATTCCAAGTATGCTATACAGAACCAACAAGGAAAAATAACCAAAATATAAGCCTTATTTTTTTGCTTTGTACAACTGTATGCTTCCATCTTTGTGGAAACAGTTTGGGGAAGGTCGTTTCTGTTCCTGGAGTGCTGTTAGCTCATTTGTTTGTTGATATGAACTCCTGACATTAACATATTTAAATTTTTGCCCTTAAAAAAGTGATTGTCTCATCATGTCCTACGTCACCATGCTGTTGGATGTCAGTGTATTGCATGAACACGTCAGTATTTTAGAGGGCTCATATGAGAGCAAGCCTGAGGGAGCCAGGGTCAAGTGATCTGCCCTCGGGTCAATTGACTGCAGCTACTTTAACTTCTTGCCATTAGCTTGTGTCCCATGGCAGCATGACTTTGAGCCCATGTGAGATTTACCAGGATAGGCTTTAATGTGATTTAAGGACCCTAAAACTGTTTGTCATGACACTTTTTTGTCAGACTATGATTGTATTACTTTCCTTAACCCCTTGTATTTGCTTCAACTATGGGATGGAAAAGTGTTTTAATTAATTTGAAGAAAGTTATTTTCTTGTTATGACTGCCTATGTATTTATAGGTTCATCCCTTGTGTAATACGATTGTACAGAAATATGTGTTTATTTTACACAGGATTTATATATGAGGATAAATAGGTCAAATCTGAAGAAGGTTGTTCTAATTTTAGTTTGTTGGGGTGGAAGTGGTTTCATGATTATATAAAATAAATATAATGATAGATTATTATTATTATTGATCCTAAAGTGAAATTTATTACTTATAATGTTTTTGAAGGTTGCTATTGTATCAAACTTGCTGTGCTGCGTGCGTGCGTGTGTGCGTGCGTGTGTGTGTTTGTGTGCACTGCAGCAAGACTTGGGAGTCTGATAGCAGTGATGTAGGATTAGCCTGAGCAACCTAGGTCATCATGGGTCTCAGACAGGACAGATTCCTCCACTGACCACTGACCACATCACTGATGGCGATTTCTCTGATGTCAGTCTTTCCAATTCCGAAGCTGAACTAAAAGAAACCAGCCAAGCATATTCTTCCCCACTACAGTTTCGGACTAAAAATCCGAAAAGATTTGCAATTTCGTCTTGTGAAATAAAGAGGCTGTAACCTCAGGCTCTGTTTGTTGGTATCATTATCGGTACATGCTTAGTGTGGGCTTTTAAATTCTCTGCTTGGTCAAGAAATCCTTTTAAAATGCAGATATGTAATTAATTCTTCATGTTTAGTGAGTAAAGCATATCTCAAACTACGCTGGCCAGTGGCTGAAGCTGGTAATTTTATTATGTAGCACATAAAAGAAAGCCAGTGACCCAACACCCCCCACCCCCCCATCCTGTAACCAAAACCCCATCACAAAACAGTGTGTGCTGCAACAAATTTATTTCTGAGCACAAAATGTGAAGCCTCCGTGATAATAGAGAATAATCAGGGCTATGTATTCATTCTCTGGGGTCCTTCGTGCAGTCAGCATAATGCAGACGGAACGTGAAGCATTTTTAGAAACAAAGCGACCATACCGAAGTGCATGCCAGTACTTATGTATGTATAGGATCAAATGATTAACCTCCTGCACATACTGCAAAGTGAGACAGTTCTCTATAAAGAGGAACATGTTCTGGGAGGAGAGCGGCTCAGTCGCCTACAGGATGGAGAGCATCATTTATTCATGCCGTATCCGAGCTGTAATTGTGTTATTAGTAGAACAGAAATAAATTGAATGAGGTAGAGGAAGCCTATTAAGATTATTGCAGCATATCATATGACGATGTAGCCTGTTCGTTGTTCTGTGTCCTTTGTATATTAATAAAGAGCAAATGAAACATTTTCTCCTCGCTCCTAACTCCGGCTAATTTGTTGTAATTTACGCTACAATTTTCTAATTGTGATTGCCATTTTAATTTTACTCTTGACTGTGCAACTAACAGTGTATAGTAATTAAAATGGATTGCTTATGGAGTGAGTACCTGTGTGATTCAACCCACCTTGTACTTTGACCACAAGTTAACTATGGGGGGGTGGATGGGGGAGGGGGGTGTGGGAAATGTATTAGTCATGTTAATTTAGTTTAATGCGAACAATCCACCCCAGCAATTTTAATAAACGCCTTGAAATAAAATAAAAAATAATAAAATAAATAAAAAATAAAAAGAGTTAACAGTCGTGGTCGCACAGTGGCTTATTTTAGCCGTTGAAGTTCATACAAAGGATTTTTTTTTTTCAAATTCACAGTAAAAATATCTTATACCAAAAACATTTTCACCGTTATTTTAAGTTTCTGCACCATTTTCAAACATATTGGGAAATTTCTCCTCAGTTTTGTTTTCCAGGCTTCGCCTTTCACCGTTTTTCTCGGGTCCCCGTGGGATGTTTTCTCCAGTAATGAAATAGGTTCCCTTTCAGCCTTTTAAGTACCTGGTACGAGTGGGCCAGACACTTTCTAATTTAGAGGAAATTTGAGAAAATGGCTCAATTGCTTTTTCTCTGCCCATCTTGACGGGTCCTGTTTTGGGTTGTGTTTTTGGCCCTCGGTGCAGACAAATGCAGGTCATTTACAGCCCAACTGTAGGAATTAGCTGATAGACATCGAGGGAGATAACTGAGAAGTGCAGCATTAGGATGAGGAGGAACATTCATCTTTCTAAAATTAAAATCTACGCCACCGTGTTTGGGATTGAGGCCACCGCCATGCGCCCACTCGCCTGATTGCCAGATTTGATAAAACTGTTTAAAGAGATTTAGATAAATTGCCAGTGGTGTTACTATAAGTGCAGCAGAATGGAAAAGGTGGGTAAAGAGGGTCCGTGTTAACCAGAACAAACCAGGCTGTTTACAGGGATGTCAAAGGAGGCCGTCAAGACCACCGAACTGATAACCCGGAATTATTGATGTCATGGACCAAAGAGCTAGCACTATCTGCATGCGTTGCATAACGACTTTTGTTTGTGAGTGATGGTGCTAGTGCAGGTTCTGTCTGGCGAGATGCCTAAATTGGAATTTCGGCCTCGTGTCATTGCCTCGCGCTGAATTCTGTCAGATCCTGTGGGAATTTGAGAACGAAGCAGAGGATACAGTTTTGGGATTGTCCTTTCTATCCATGTGACAAACATGAGGAGTGTAGGTATCACTCTGATATCTTAATTAGCTGTATGGTTGCATGGGCAGTACGGCACGTTTGCTTTAGCGAGATGGTCCTAAGGCCTTTCTATGAAGCATGTTTTTCCTAATTTGGATGTCCTTTGAATGTCAGTATATTTTGATGGTTTAAATATTTCTCAAGTTTAATAGTTTATTATGTTTTATACACAGGCTGAAAACGTTATAGGTTTTCAGTGAAACGGTACTCAGGTCGGCTGTAACCTGAAACTCCAACAATTGTGTCTCACTCTACAAGGGGAACATGGATGATCCTTAGCCTGACCAGCCCCCTGTAATTGTAATCTCACAAACTGACTGCCATGAAATTGGCATTTGAGAATAATTGTGCAAGTGGAAAATAATCAAATTGTACAAGGTACATGTCAGCTATAAGGACAGTAATATGCCCAGAATGGCCAGTTTGGAATTGTGTGTGTGTGTGTGTGCGCCCATGGCAAAAAGGGCAGATTACCAGTTGTTCCACTGTGAGATGGAGCCCCTCCAGCCCATCTGAATGGCTTATCTCTGGCGACCAGCTCTGGTCCGGGACCTGTCTCCGAGCCCCCCATGCCTGTCCTTAGCTCACAATTGACCAGCTCCCCTCTTCCCCAATAAACAAGCAATTACTGACCCAAACAACTGTCAGGGCCTATGATCAAATAATTTAGCCAGAGTGAGGGGGCTTAATACAGGTCAATTTCACTCTGTTAGGCATGGTGCCTGACTCAAACTGAAGGACAGGGTTTCTTGTCTGACAGGGGATTGCTTTTGCCGCTGTCGAATTTAAAGGTTAGGGACTGTGGTCCTGAAATGTCGTGTTCTGTGCTAGTGCTGGGATTCCCTCCGATTTAAGTGGGCATGTCTGTATTGCCCTGGTAGGCACTGCATTTAAAACCACTGCTTTGCTATATTACATGTACTGTCATCAACTAAGCATCAGTTATATAAAAATACTTTTACACGTGTACATCTAAATGAGCCTTGATTCTTATGTTTTACCACAAGGTGGTATTACAGTCATGTGTGATCTACTGTGTTCGGCAAGGAATTTTAAAAAAGTGTAATTTTATATAAACATACATAAAAATGTAAAAAAAATAAAATAAAAGGTTATTTATTTTTGTTTTATGGGCAGCACGGTGGCTTAGCGGTCAGCACAGCCGCCTCCCAGCACTGGGAATCCAGGTTCGAAATCCCTATCTGGGTGGAGTTTCCATGTTCTCCACGAACATTTTCTATCCAAAACCATGGATTAAAGGTAAATTGAATGCTCTAAATTGCCCCATATAGAGTTTGTCTGTGTGAGTGAGTGTGTGGCCAGTGATAGATTGGTGCCCTGTCCTGGGTGTATCTGCCCAGCACCTGAAACCTACCCCCCCCCCCCCCCCCCACACACACACACACACACACACACACACACACACACCCACACACGCACGCAACAAATAATGAATAATTGTTTTTAATGATAGTGTAAGGGGGTCATTTATGAAGAAATAATAAGCCATAGGATTCATAAATTTACTTTTTTTTAAGAATTTTGTCTTATCATTCAGTTATTTACTGTGTAGTTAGATTTAATATAAAACGTTTTTTAATTTCCATCCGACACACTGACTTTTTTTTTTTTTTTGGAGCATCGCATCCTTCTGCAATATTTAGGTCATTTAGTGCTCCACATTCACCGAAGGACAATCATTAGCACAATCTGACCTTGGTCCAAACTTTTATCAGATCTTGATTTGATTCAACCTCTACGGAAAAAAATCCTTGTCTGGTCACAGGGCATTGAAATCTTGATATACACTGCAAGAAGCATCAATGCTGATTGGAGGGAGTCTGTACCACAAACGACACTTTACAAATGACCAGTTTTGACATTCTACCCTCACAAGTTTCAGAAAATAGTCAGAGCTGCCTCTGCTGGTCCACTTTGATGTCTCTGTTTTGTTGCTTCTCAGTGGTTTGTCTTTAAATAAAAAGGACAAGGCCCTGCAGCCTTTCACTACCTTATTATGGTAATAATTAGGAGGTTGATTTTATCTCAGCCTGTACAATCACAGCAAAAGGTAATGGCTAAATAAACAGCCAAAGTCCTTGTGTCCCCAAGGGCTGTTCGGTGTAATTAAAATCAATAGGTTCCTCCTCACAGGGCCTCTTTAACCCACTGAGCTAAGCCAAGGCTCCTCTATTGTTAAGCAGCTCTTATCCTGCCCTTACTCCACGCCACAGTGCCTTCTGATGGCTATTCTCCCGTACAGGTAAAGAGGGTCATTTAGGCTAATATGCTATTTAAAAAACGGGTTGAGGTTCATTGGTAGGTCTTTCATAAGGAATCTCATTAAACTTGGCAAAGATAAGTCACACTTATCCAGTGTGTGGTTCTGGGAATCGCGTGTGATGAGTTTGATTCTAACGAGGACAATTCAGTTCTATAACCTGTTTAGGAACATCATTGACGAGGCTCCTGAAAGTCCCAAGAAGATTAAATGCTTAAATCTGGTTTCCGATGCTGGTCCTGGATCAGTGTCTAAATCTATAAACACATAGTCATATTGAACACGACGGCAAATTTAACTCTCCATACACGTTCTCGCAATGTCCGTGGAGGTGTTTTTGGATACAGGCGCATAAAAGGCGCTTTGACAGATGAAAACATCACGACTGTCATACAGTACGGTGGTACATAGCGCTCTGTCAGATCGGGCCATCCTGTAGTGTCTGGCTTTGGTAAGCGCATCAGTTTGCAGCCGCCGCACAGATGACAACGCGGCAGCCGTGCAGCGCAATTCCCTCTAATAGCCCTCTGCCCGACAGAGTCTGTCATGATGAATCGCACAGCTCTTCCCTGGCTTTTCAGACTTAATTTTCTGAAGATTGCTTGCCCATTCAAGAGGAGAGAGACCTGATTCGCACTCCTCTTCAGAAGCTGCAGGGCTGTGATGAGATGTCAGTATTGTTCAGCCGACTCTTTGACACGAAAGCCTAACTACTAGTGGCTGCTTTTAAGAGATTGGGCCGAATTACTTGACTGCTGAAACTAAGTAGCAATTAGACAGCTCAGCCACCAAACGGAAATTAGAAATTTTCCAGTGGGCTTAAGATGAGACCCGGCTTTTCTGGCCGTGCGAAGATGCCATTGCCATGTCTGCCTCATGCAGCACTTTCCGGCTGCTGAGCGTCGGATCCCTTTCATTATTTACCACGGTGACTAATGCACTAGATGTTTGCGTGTGAAACAGATTAGCTGTATTAGTTTGTGTTACGTGTTGAAAATAAAAAATAGAAAACAACCTGCATTTTTGTCACAATGCATATCTTTGTTTGTCACTCAAATATTTAGGCTGATTGACTCCCAAGTCTGACCCCCGTCCCGCCTATTATATTAATCACGGCCCACCGTCTGCAAATTCCAATCTGAGACGGAGGCAATGTTTGATAAACAGCTGTGCTGCTGCAGGGGTTCTGTAGTCAGGCTGATTGGCTGAGACGTGGCGTCATCCTGTCACCTGCAATGAACTTTCTTTTTGTGATCTGCACAGCACTTCTTCGTCAGGGAGTTCTTGAGTTTCAGTCGCATCTGCATTGATATTTGAGCAAGAATGCCATTCGTGAACCCTATTTTATTTACATCAAACTTTAAAGCGTAGCCTGCGTGTCTCAATTCACCTCAGTATAGACAAAGAATGTCCATGTCAGTGGATGAATCTGACGAAAATAGTTTCTTCTTAAAGGTAGGAAGAGATCTGTTTCTTTGGAACTTTAATCCACTTGTATCCACTTATCTTGTGTGACAGTGAAGCTTTCTCTTCGACTCCACGAGCCTTTACTGCCTTTACTGCCTGTTTTTGCCAGGCAGATTTGTCTTGTCTAAGCATATTATGCCCCCAAGACGAACAGTTTACCAATGGCAGATACAGATTTTGTTGGAGTAGGAATACTGGATGTCAGGTACTCTTCACCTCCTCTGAAGCGCTTAGACTTCCCCAAACAGATTCGCACTTAACGGATGCTTTAGTGCTGATAACAGTCGCCGGTGCCTGTAAAAAAAAACAAAGAACAAAAAAAAAAAAAAATTGTGCGCCAATACTTGATTTAAACATTTTTTTCTAATATGTTTATTGAAGATTGTAACTACAGTGTATTTGCAGCATGGACACAATAAAGCATTTAAACGTTTGAATCAATATTTTATGTTAAAGTCAAAATACTTTTTACAAAAAATATAAAAAAATACTAACTAAACACACAATATGTTATATATTCATTAATCCGCTTTATCCTCTACTAGGGTCCCCATGCCTATCCAGGGATGAACATTGGGCTGGGCAGATACACCCAGGACATGGCGCCAATCCATCTCTTGGCACACTGACTCACAGAGGCAATTTTGAGAATTCAATTTACCTTGAAACCGGAGAACCCAGAGGAAACACACACGGACACATGGAGAACATGGAAACTCCATTCAGATCGGGATTGAACCTGGATCCCCAGCGCTGAGAGGCAAACATGCTAACCACTAAGTAACCATGCCACCCCAATATATAAATTAATATCTTTATTCATGAGGGCAAAAACAATGTTGTTGTCATTTGTAGATCCTGGTTTATTTGTCAGTAGACTGTTGTGTGTGCCGTATGCACTTTCCGTCTGAGTGACAGATCCGTCTCGGTTTCTGAGCCGTTACTGAGCATCTTGCACATGTCTCTGCCCTTCTGTGACAAAGTGCTGTAATTATGCAAGTGTGACAGAATTTCTCCAAGGGCAGTTTCCAAAAATCATTTAAACAATGTACCTAGTAAAATGTCACCACTCGCTAATTATGTTTGCATTAATTGCTAATTAGGCTCTTAATGAGGATGCTTTTAATTAACAATAGCCATGAAAACATGCGCAGGGGTGTTAAACCATGAACGATTTACCCTTCTGTGATTAACATGAATTTACTGGAATCTCAGTTCCATTTTATAATTTATAAATTATAATTTTATAAGTTTATGTATTTTACTGTCTGATAGAATAAAGCGGGTGACAACCAGTATCAGCACTTAGTTTAATGCTAGAATAACGTAATAACGTGTCGTCATACTTCAAAACTGTTACATAATAAGTAATATAAAAATAATTAAGCGCTAAGTAGATATCATTAACTGAGAAATGAACTCTATCGGAGCAGAATATAGTAGAATTGATTAAGAATAGAACATCTTGTTTTAATTATCTGTGCTTAAGCTTACAGACATGATGTTTCAGTGCGTTGATTGAATTTGACAAGAATTTGAGAGGCGTTTATAAAACGAGATGAACACTGTGTAATATAAATGATGCATTTTTATTGAGACCAGATTAATATTGCATCATGAAAACAACACAGCGATGGGATTTGTAAATTTACAATCCATTAAAGATTGATTTAGCAAATCAAACTGATGTTAAGCAGCAAAATCTCAAGTGGTTAGTGATTACATTTGTGTATAAACCACTAGGTGTATAAACCATAAACCATAGTGGTGTATAAACCACTAGGCTCAATACCTGCATGATGAAGAAGCCATGGACCAGTTTAAAGGACGTGCAGGTTAAGACATCACAGAAAACACAAACTGACAACGCACTGCACCGCAACTGTCTTCATTCACTCTCTAAAAGAATCTATTACTGTAGAAACTAAACTAAATTACAAGCAAGCATGGTGTATAGAGAAAAAATGGTGCTGTAAATGACCTTAACGTACCAAACCTACAGTAAAGTCTGGAGGTGACAGCATCATGTAACTTATCTGCTCACGGTGGTGTGAACACAGTGCTAAAGGAAATAAAATAATTGAAAAAACTGAAGCCGGATGGAGTCATGAACTGGTAAACTTTTGCAATGGATGTGTTGTCATTACCGGGGTGATAAGGATGAGACATGGGTAAACGTTCTATCAGGAATATGATCCAAAACATACTGCAGAACATGCTCTGTGAGTTCCATAGAAAGAAGAATAGTTTGAATGGTCAGTTTGTCATCAGTTTGTGGAAGCATCTCAAGATCCAAACGCACTGCGGCCCATAATAAGAGATGCTCTACTTAAAAACAACACTGCTGATTTTATTATAAATGACTAATATGTTCATTTAAAGTGCATATTTGCCTTTGGTCTCATCCGATACGTTTGTATGATATTGATGCAGTTTTGTCGTCTTATTGGGGGATTTTTCTACATGTTAAATTGCACAAGCCATTTCATCCTTGCAGATGCTTGGATTTTGTGTAGCGTGAAAGCGATTGTTCGCTTTGAATGGTGCTACACCGAATGAATATTGACTGATTGATCAGGCAAGCGCTCGCCAAGGTGAAATTTCCAGCACCCCAGAGCTCTGTCCTCTCACCTTTCTGCCATAAAAGTGTGATTCGTCAGCAGAGTTACTGCATCAGTCCTGTCTGTTAATTAAGCTTAGGGGGCGCTAGGTTCCAATGCATTTAAACTACTGCTGCCTGGCACAATTTAAGGCTCGCTCTACAACAAGTGCAGCAGGAGATACCACATACGCCATGCATAAATACCCCAGTAAAGCTGGCGAATAGGCGATCGGCACTGGCAAGAAAAATCCCTCCTGTCATCAATATGTCCGCTCGCTTCATGTGCCTGGGAATGTTTATCAGTGAGGCAAATGACCGTGGTGCATATTGACTGAGGCAGTGTAATCACAACCTGACACAATAACGGAGACCCCCAACCAGTATCAGAACGATCACCCTGAAGGCAGACATTTTTCTCATCACTATAAAGTGTGTAGCGCTTGTCGAAAAGGAGGCCTCCTGGATGTTTTATAATAATAAAATACAAAATGCATTCGAAAGGACCAATCCAAACCAGACCGATTTTATTTGAGTTAGTAAATTCTACAACCGTAAACCAGCTTATTCAGTGCAGTCACATCGCTTTTTTGTCTGGTTCATCCTGATACCCAGACATTTAACTTGTCAGACATATGTTTATCCATATTCATATGACAAAATCCTGTGTAATTGCTCTCTGGGGCAAAGTGTAGTAATTGGCATCAGTGCATGAACTACAGAAACAAAGCCCCCAGCTGGTAAAGCTTGTGCCTGCTTAGCACTCATTTCACATAAGATGTAAAAATACCTCCTTAAACAAAGAGTATTTACATGTATTTGGTATTGCACCTCTCTCTCTCTCTCTCTCTCTCTCTCTCTCTCCTTAGCTCTCTATTCTGTCGCTATCCTGGTTGTATATTTGTTCCTTTACAGCCCCCTCATCCCTTAGATTAGATTTCTCCTTTCTCATTACCAGTCTTAATAGACCCGTTCGACCTCATCCCAGCCCCAGATATTATCTGAGCCCTATAATTAATTAACTATAGCACAAATATTATAGATTATTAAAAATAGCATAACTAATAGTGTAATATCTCAAGCTGTCGAGTTTAATAGTCAACATTGTCTTGGCCTCCCTTATCAGTAGGAGACACCCGGTCAGAATATTGATTTCTGGTCATTTTAACCATCATCTGCCACCGTGATGGGGAATTGTCAGGTTTTTACCAACCGAGCTCATTTAAAATCGTTAGATTGCGACTGCTGTCTCGACTAAAGGCTGCCTTTTTCTCAAACCTCTTTAAGACCACTATATTTTATCTGCGGAGTAAAATGACAGAGTGTGTTACATTAGTGCTTTCCCTGTAAAGAAAGAGGAGCCGTGCTCGAATAAAGAGTACAGACCTGCTGCTGTAATGCTGCAACGTTTAAAAATGAACATCATTCAGTTCCAAATGCGATTATATGAACAGCAACTTTTAATCAGTGGCATAATGTTTAGTCTAAATGAGTTGGTGCAGTTAAACCAAAGAAAAAGACACTGTGAACAGACAATATTTGAGTTTCTAAAGACAGTCATTATTATTCATTTGTGTGAACAGTTTGATTCAATAATCAGGGTGTTGAGCGTAGCACATTAACCTTAATTAAGCTCATTAACGGGGCAGTCACTTCCTTCATAGTGAATCAGGTCGTCTGGCCTGGCTCTGTTCCAGACCGGCACTCTTCTATGATTTTTGTATTGGAATGAATAATTTGGTAAATTAGTAATGTGTCTAGTGATTAACACTGGTCTGTGAATAAGTGTAGATATTTCTGACCTTGTGCTGCAACGTAAAATATCATAAAAATACACCATTTGAACATAATTATCGAATTCTGCTGTTTCATTCAGTCCCTTGTCTAAGAGTGTATAACATTTCAAAAATTTGGTACAACTTGGTGGAACATTTTGGGGAAGGGCTTTTTCTGTAATATTCTCTAGTGCACAAAATAAGATCCAAAAGGTCATGGTTGGGTGTAAAAGAATCTGATTGGCTGACCTCACAGCACTAATAAACACATTAGTGATGAATTAGAACAGAGATCTTACCAACAGTGATCTTAAATACTAATTCCTCGAAATGTAATGTTTTTTTTTGTCATAAATGGGGTTAAAGGAACGTTAAATGTTGGGTAAATGTTGTACCATTTATAGTAGTGTGTGTGTGTGTGTGTGTGTGTGTGTGAGAGAGAGAGAGAGAGAGAGAGAGAGAGAGAGAGAGAGAGAGAGAGAGAGAGAGTGTGTGTGTGTGTGTGTGTGTGTGTTATCGTTGCATGCAATCAGTAACCTATATTGCGCTTGTAATTGAATTGTTACTTACCTGATTAATTCGAGATGTCACTGAGCATGCGTGATGTTCTGTGCATCCCGTCATCATCACAATGAAAAAGAGTCGGAGATTACGTTCATGTAAATGATTGTCGGTAATTTAATGCAACAAGGAAAACAGTATTTAATTTCCCAACTAGCACCGCGGCGGAACGCAACCGACAAACGTTGCGCGTACGTTATATTAACAAACTAAACTTTAGTTTAACATTGTTGTCCGGTGTGCAACGGTGTGTAAAAAAAGTACTAATAATTACTATAATGTATAATTATTACAAAAGCTGACTGACGGTGATAATGATGAACAATGAAAACAGTAAGCATGCACGATGTATATTAAACATCCAATTAAGTTCTCACCTTCAAACATTTTAATATTATTTTTTGAAGTTGAAATTTATTGTTAATCAAACTGCGATATAGGAATTGTATCCCTGAGGTTTATTTTTGAATAATAATAGAAAATCGTGATATTCAAATGAACCCTTATTTTGGTACATACTACATTATTTTTACGTTTTATATTTAACAATATCGCTACAAAAATAAGGAATAGAACATGCTCAGTAAAGACCAGCTTTGTCGAAAGCCCTTTACTCTGATTGCCTGGTTGCTCTGAAGATCTGATTAGGAGCTAATAGATGTTAAATTAAAGCACGGACGCGACGCGGCACTCTGTGCTTCTGCTACTTTATTGCAGAGCGCTGTATCGCGGCTCCCGTGGGTCCCTTTCATGATGGGATAATCATGTTCACCCCGAATAAAATTACAGCTGATTGTTTTAGCCATTATTTTGCCTAACTTTTAATTTCGTTCTCCCGCAGGATCATTGCACTCTGTAATTGCCGCGAACTGACCTTGTATGTGTCACCCACTCGACCTAGAAATCCAATTTTGTTGCTCTTTGCTTTGCGGTTTTTGCATATTAAACTAGTTGGATCTGTGGAAGTTAAGAAAGAAGTCATCTGTGAAACTTCTGTACATTCTGAGCTTTGCGATTTATATAATATGTTAATTCCGTCATGATTGCAGTTGTTTTATCGAACGTAGTTACCATTTACGCTTAATGTGATCGCATGTTGCAAATTTTAATACATCAAATATTCGCAACAACTTACAGTATAGTGTATGGCTTACGTTATAAAAAGGATTAATTAGAGTAATATTTGAATAGTGTGCTTGGTTTAGATGGAGAACATTCGACTCTGTGATTAGTCCGTGAGTTTTTATAAAAATCTCGGTCTATTTGGTGGAACTATCAATATCCCAACCTCATTCCCGATCGAGAGGCGAGGGAGGGAGGACGGAAGGGGAAAAATAAGCCTATTTAGTGACTTTCCAGTCCAATGATCTTAACGTTGAAAGTGAGCTGACAGCTGCGTATATCAACGGCCCACATCATCGCTCACACGCCGCTCCCTCCGACCGCAGACGGAGATAATAGGCTATTAGAGGCACGGGATTAATTTGTAGCCAATTACTGCCCACGGTAGAATATGAATGCATAAATAAGGCGTATAGCTTTTGCTTACGTTTTAGAGGGGTGAAAGGAATAGGGGAGGGGTGAGAGGGGTGAAAGAGCAAACGGTACGCGGGCGGGACATAAACGTTGCGCGCGGGAGGAGGGGGGGGTTCAAATGGGTGAACGGTTAAAACCCGCAACAAAAAAAGAAAAGAACTTGAGAAGAAGAGATCAACAATCAGCGGGCGGCTCCCCACTGCAACACGCCGGATCGAGTTAGAGCGCCTCCGACATTTCCTCAGACGTCGTTTGAAGCGGCATGCTATAGCTGAACAAACTCAGCGCGTTCTGGCGGTGGAAACTATGAGCAGGGACATCTCCATCGATCCTCCCGCGACTGGCGTGACCGCACAAACAGCCGTGATCGTGGTCGGCTCTCCGGAGAGCGTGGACATGGAGGCGCACGGCGACAAGCGGCTCGTATCCGGCGAGGGGCCGGTGTTTTCTTGCCCGCCGGCCAGAGAAGCGCTGCAGGCGGAGAGCCGAGAGAACTCTGCGCGCCAGGAGGCACCTGCACTCGCCCCACCCAGCGCGCATCGGACCACCTCCTTTTCAGTACTGGACATTTTGGACCCAAATAAGTTTACAAGTAAAAAACAGGCTTCTAACCGAACAGGCTGCGACTTCGTCTTCGGTACTGAAAACAGGGAAGAAGATTCGAACCACGAAACGGATCAGAAAACTTATCCCGAAGAGTTCGAGTGCAAGAAATCATCCGGATTATTAAGTAAGTGGAACAAAGTTATCGTGTTGAAACCTGTTTACCTATAATATTCAGCCTAACACACCCACACCGTATTTGGATATAATTTCTAAACACGTGTACATGTTTAACTCGGCAAGAGTTTATTTTTATTATTATTATTATTATTATTATTATTATTATTATTATTATGCATAAAATGAACTAGACTCTAAATATGGGATATAATTAATATTGCGGACTATAAACTGGACAAAAAAGTTAAATGACTGCAGTTATCAAGCATCCGATTTAATATATTAAATTGCAGTGCATTAAACCTTAAACCTAAAAGCTTATTTTAACATTGACATTCAACAAGAAATTAAGAGAAAATATTAAAGACAATACTTAATACCATAGTTTTTAAACATTAAAATGACTGTTTTCTTTGTAGCATTATGTTCCTGAGCATTTTGGGCTTTTTACCATCATGGTCGATATCTCTATTAACAAGTATAACAGACTTAAATCGTGTAATTATCCGAAATATGACCCTCTAATTTAGATGTTCAGGAGGAGTTTGCAAGCTGCCTGAAAGAGATATACTCAATTCGATAATAGGATATCGACCTGTCCGTTGCACATGCCACTCTGGGACGATCTTCCCTATTATCTGGCGTCCTTAACTCGACAATCAGCGCTAAATTAAGTGATCGAAGGCATTTAATTGTTTTTTCTTTAGCCGTTGCATAACTTTGCGTTTGGTGTGAATGGAAAAACGAACTGGAGACATTTCTAATTTGAGTCAGGTCCATAAAACACGTGTGATTATTATGGAGATTATGTACAAAACGGGGAAAAAAACAATTAAACTTTAAGTGCTGAATTTATATAATTCGTTTGTAAAGCAGTTTTCTCACATTAAAAACATTTTTATGCAAACATTTACTTATAAAATACAATGAATCTGCAAAGTTTTAATAATTAATTTGCAAATGATTTTATATTGCTTTATTGATAATATTTAAACAACATGGCAATTATTGCCTGTGTTTGTAATTATAATAGTTTTGTTTATTTAAATGTTAATATGTTACTATTATTTATTAGATGGAATTGCAGTTTACTGTTATTTTATTTCAGCACAGCCCTTTAATTAATGACAAAATTTAAATAGTACAATATTTCTATTAGGACGACAGGGTGACAACTTTTCTTTCGTCTTTCAGCAGAGGAGGGTTTCGTCTTCAGAGCCTCAGATTGTGAGAATGATTTCACGCGTGGGAATCATACGGACAGCGACATGCAGGACGATCTGTGCAGCGAGGGCAGCAGCGGCGCGCTGACCGGGAACGCAGACGGTGAGTTCGGCGCGCACGAAGACGAAGACCCGGCCATGAAGAGCCCGAGTTCCGGCAGCCAGCAGAGCCAGCAGTCGTCCTCAAACGGCCAGGCTCAGCAAGGCAAGCCGAAGAGAAAGCGCTCAGGCTCGGACTCGAAGTCAGGAAAGCCGCGAAGAGCGCGGACTGCTTTCACCTACGAGCAGCTGGTTGCGCTGGAGAACAAGTTCAAGTCGACGCGCTACCTCTCAGTGTGTGAGCGATTGAACCTGGCGCTGTCGCTCAGTTTAACCGAGACTCAGGTCAAAATCTGGTTTCAGAACCGCCGGACGAAGTGGAAGAAACAGAACCCGGGAGCCGACACCAGCGCGCCGACAGGCGGTGGCGGTGCCGGCCCGAACGGGCCAAACGGCGGCCTGGGCAGCCTGAGTCCGCTGAGTCCGTCTCCACCCATGAGCGGCCACCTGTCAATGCACACCAGCTTCCCGAGTCACACACCTGGAGGCCTAGTGTGCACCACCCAGTTACCCTTCCTGCCCAGCCATGCGGTGCTCTCACCCTTCATGTTGGGCTCGCAGACCTACGGAGCGCCTGCGTTCTACACGCCGCACTTGTAAAATCTAATCCCTGATCTGATTTTATCGGACAGCACACGCCTTCCTCCAAGATCCACACGCGGAAGGGAGCGATGACATTTTAAAAAAGCACTTCTTTTCGTTTAAGCATCGAATGCTTGAGACGCGACAAAACGTAGAGATCTAAAGTTAGAGAGTCGGACAGTGGAATCTGCTGCACACTTTGACACAAGAGTCGATGGCATTATGTCCCGAATCAAAAAGTTATTCCGTTGTAATTTCCATGATTGTAAATCTACAAACTGTAAATATGTCTTTTGTAAATATTATGAATATATGTTAGACACTAATTTTGAATGGAAAGCAGTAGGCTGAGGAATATGTGGGAATAAAAAAAAATGATGACGTATTCAAACCATCCAGGAGTCTGTCTAACTGAAATACTGTGACGATTATTCGTGAAAGGTTTATAAAGTTGAACACTTTTTAAATGTTTAGGATAATTTATTTGGAAATTCCATACAATTGCATTGTTGTTTTTGAAAAGATGTTTAAATAAACTGCAGATTTTTATGGGATTCGGAATTATTATTATTTTTTTTTAATCTTTACTGTTAAAAATATTTTTGACGCGTTTTTTGTTACAGGTTGCATTGGGTTGAAGTTTTTTTTAAGGAATTTGGCAGACGCAAAGTAGTCACACTAAATAATAAAACTTTTTTTTTAATAAAACACACTCAATAAAGCGCATATAGTTAATATGATATGAGATAATAATTATCAGGAAAACGTTGCACGCCGTAAGTATGACTCTATAATAAATAGGACGTAATAACAACAGTGTGACTTTAATATCTTTTGAGAATAATACATTTGTACAGATTACCTGACGCAAATAAAAGTTTTTAATCCTTTTAAAATAGTTTCACTTCTTTTGACACCAATTTTAAGCTGAATCAGCAACTAACATTCACTTCTACTCATTTTATTAGACTGGTTCATTTACGGGAACCACTGGTTTCTGATAAATGTTTGCTTTAGTTTTTTTTTCTTTTTTTCTACAGTTTAATAAGTTTGACAATTATTGACAATGTAAAGTAACCAGTAATTGCACCTTTTTTTGTAGATCGCAGAATTTGGCTTCGATGCGAAATCATATAAATTTTGCGGTTTTATTTTTTTACTCAAACGTCTGGATTTAAATATATGGATATTTATCGCGACGCGTTTGGGAAAGTAACCCGATTGTAAAAAAAAAAAAAAAAAAAAAAAACCTTGAATGTTTCTTTAAAAATATCAATAGCTGTATTGATGACCCACTGTTGTTTAAGTTTAATCGAAAATATAATTCACCGTAAAGATAAAAATACGTAATAACCGTATTTTTAGGGCTTATAAATATATGAAAAATATGATGGTGGGTAAATGTCATGTGATACATCGTCAATGTAAAGCACGGAAATCCTATTATACGGTTCTACCTTTATTCTAACTAGAATTAGATGTAATTCATGAGGATCGGGTTTGTGATTCACAGCGGTGGGTAATTCGATTCCTTTACAAATCGTTTAACTTTAAAAGAACTAATTCATTTTTTATTTCTATTTCTTGGCTCGGTTTTCTTTTGCATGCTGATTATTACGTGTATCTTAAACTGATGCCAACGCTTTATATTCAGACATTTTACCAGCACTGTTTATTTTAATGTATTTAAAATAATATATTTATATTTTAAAAAATCATTAACATTCTTGAAATAAAAAATGCATTTCAGAAAATTTAATCTCAGAAAATTAGAAAGTAACATTTATTACAAGTTTGAAAATCTTACTAGCACCAAACAACAACACACACACACATTATATATATATATATATATATATATATACACAAAAAACATAATATTAATTAATAATATATCAAATAACAGTCTAATCCTTCTAATGGAAGATCTAATGTTGTGACATCATAAAGTCTATTTCAGTGCATAGTTAAACTGATTAGAAAATTTCTCATGTTTTCGGCTGTCTATCGTGTTCATGGCCGCTGTGATCCGTTTCATTGACGTCCTGCAAAGGACAGGAACAAAATTTAAATATGAGAAATACAGCACAATATCTCATGTGTATATAGTGTATATAAAACGTCATCACTGGATAGTGCTGGCGGCTACTTACTTATTAAAGACCTTTTTTTCTAGCCGTGAGCGAGACGTGTTGGCACTTTGCTTCAGGTCGGTGAGGTTGGGGTATTTCTTTTTCTTTCCTTTTCCTTTTTTCCCTTTACCAAATACTTTTGCGGAGCCCAAGTCTTCACCTGTAGCTGCCTCGATCTCCCTCATGAGCTCCGGATCTCTCCAGTCTGAACCAATAAAACATTAGGAGCCAGTTTGATATTCATGCGAGGAGAAGTCCACTTAAAGATGCATGTGGATTTACTATGTGGACAGAAGTTTTGGGACAATCCTAAATCATTGCATTGTGCTTCATTTAGTTCCATTACAGGCATTTAAATGCATTTTCAACATCTGTATTCTTCCAACCTTGTGGGAACAGTGTTTGTTGACATCATTCACAAACATCTTATGATGAGAGCTATTGTGAAGATGAGAAAAGCGAGCTCTGATTAGCCTAAGCTCTATGACTCTGTCAGCAGATCATGTCTGACCCAGGAGGCCCACACATGAACGCACATGCACACATGCATGACAGCTGCACACAGATCATCTCAATCGCTTGTACAATCAAACCCCGAACGCCGTCCACCGACCACAGGGCTGAACGAGACACCAGACTGACAAGCTACGATTATACAATCTTGTATCTCAAACTAAACATCTGTACTAAAGACAAATTACTGATCTATTGTAACTTTAACATGTTCACAGCACAGTTCAACTCAGATTCCTTCATCCTATAAAAAATACTGCATTCCAACATGAACTGACCCCAAATGCAATATTTCTATTAAATCTAAAAGACCTTTTAGAAAAATCATATTTAGAATCGAAATAAAAAAAAAACCCAATTCTATTTGCACTCTATTTAAAAACATGGGGAATAAAAAAGCAGCATGTGGGAAACGGTGTTTTGAGGCCCGTTTCGAGGTTTCGGAGGAGAAATCAATGACCCGGTAGGGGAGCACTTGGTCAGTCAGAGAACTGATAGACCTCCACCGGCGTCGCAAACTCGCTGGCATCACGCAGCAGTGGTGGGGGTGCCCCTGCGGTTACCGTGACAACTAGCATATAGACGGGCAGAGGGCATGATGAAGTTGGGGTTGAGATCGATAGTGTACTTAGTTACAAAAGATGCTATTTCACAAGCCAGTGGTCAGCGGGCTTCAGAAGTCAGCTGTCTCAGATACCTGTTTGTTAACAAGTCAGTGCGGTCAGAGAAAAGCACATCCGACGCTCCACTGACAGCACCGAGCCGCCGCTTAATTGGCTTTTAGCACCAAACTCAGGCCAAAGAGAAATAGAGTGAGCATCTGATTGGGGAGAAAGAGGGGCAGAGCAAGATGCTACCTATCCTATTATCAGGGTATTGATGATTACTGGGATTTCATCAGTTCATCTTTTCTGGGAGTGGGCCGTCCCCTTCAATGCCCCATGATTTGTCTTTTATCTACTCAACGTTTGCCGTGTGGAAGGAGCGGAGGTAATGGGTGTTTAGGATTTGCCCCGGTTATGGGAGGATTTGAAGATCCCAGAACAGAAGCCTATTCTAAACTCAATTTCCTTCACCAAGTTAAAGATGAGAACATCTCTGTTCGAAGTAATAAATTTACTTTATTACACAATAGTACTTCGGAACAGTTAGGGATACTTCACACAACCAAAAGTCAAGAAGCAATCAAATAACTCCATGCTGGTTAAACTACTCATTCTCAACAATAAAGGATAAAAACGAGAAGCCACTCAGCTTTCCAAACCTATTTTCCGACTTTAAATAAATAATTATTTACACATTTCAACACCTATAACAGGACGCAAAGTCAGTCGGTCTTAAAGACATTGACAACGTAATAAACCCTGAGTTTTTATTATTAAAATGTTTTCACGGACCCCTGGATTAATGACATGGACCCCACTTTAAAAAAAACATTGAAATAAATGAACTTAAAATTAAACATACACCATCAAAACTGTTGGGTAGTGGTTCCCAAATAGGAGCTTACAGAGCTGAACATTCTAAAGACCCAAGTTCTAAGAAAGTGCTACCGACTGGGCAAGCAGAGCATAATGGGACTGCATTCCCACCACCAACAATAATACTAAAGTGATGTAGGCAGTGGGTGGATTATATGTTTTTGTTGTTGTGTGCTGTCCAGCATGAATGTTGATGGGATAGTCGGTATAGTGACATCTCTATTGTTCTTGTAGTTATGTTGTAGTTTCAAGATGTGTTGCAGACTGAGAAACAATTGGGTTCTTTGTGTAATTTTGGGAATTTCTTGTCACCTTTCTCAAAAACACAAACATTTAAATCACACAAGTGATCCATGAATCCCACCTTGCTGCTCCTCTCTGCGTCTGAACTCTTCTTTTTGCAGTCGAGCAGCATCTTCTGGATTAATAGGTCTTCCCAGTTCGTCGCGAGGGATTATGGCACCGTGAAACGGACACTTAAAAACAGAGCACATCCAGACAGCCGGTGAAAACCTTTGCTCTAAACGGCTCTCGGGTGGGAAACTTTATTTACTGGACTTACCTTGACTCGGTCTTGTCGTTCACATAGTGAACCGTTGGGCATCGGGGCTTTGCACTTGTGCTCCACCGGCTGGAACTGGCCGGGAAACGTAATGTACCTGGACTTCATTTGTGCAGACAGCTCTTTGTTCTCCACCTCCTCCTCCACTTCATGAGGCACCCAGAACTGGTGTTGAGATGTGTATCTGAGAACGAGATACGACCGGACAGCTTTATTCTTTGCCTTTTGGATTCCAGAACCTGTATAAACCTTTATAAAGTCCATGTTCCTTTTATATTTAATAAATGAGTTTTTATCAGGTTCTTCCTACAGATGCAGTTTGTGGGATACCTGCTGCAGAATACATTCATCAGCTCTCTTTATTATTTCTCAAAACTGTCATGAACCGTTTCCCTCGGTCTTTCCAAGCCTGTAGCATTTAAGTAATGCTCGTTTGGGGAGGAGGCAATCAAAATCAAATGGGGTCGACATCAACTTAAAAACGTAGTTCAATGAGTCATTACAGTTTATAGCTTAATTTTACTCCAATGTGCAAGCTGCAAAATTCCAAAGCAAACAATGCATTTCTAGTTTTGCTGAGATTTTTATTTAACATAGCTCTTAGATTCCCGTAGTTGGTAGGCATGAATTAAACTGTAGTTTATGCTGAAGCCAATCTATTCTCATTTATTTAGCCCATGTTATCATTTGTGTAACAGTGTGCTCTACCGTTAACAATGTGCTCAGTGTGCTCTATATTTATATTGATTGCTGTTTAACAATAAATATATTATATACTAATCAACTTGCAGTACGTTGGTGCAATGCTGTTTTTCCCCACCCTGATGGTCTAAGACCTACACTGTGACATACCAAATTGAAAACTTGCTTTACTTTAAGCTGATTGAAAGATCATTTCAGGTCTTAATGGACAAGAGTGCCCTCTAGTGGCCATGAGACCAAACAGGCCATGAAGCTTAAATTGGGTTTCTGTATTAAACACTGCCACAGTCGTTAAACAGTCTACACTTTGTCTTGACTGTAAAATAAATTATTATTATTTTTAAAAGCATAGTCTTTATATGTAGTAATGAATTCAAAGTTTGTTTTGGGATGTTTTTGTTAAAGAACCGTACTTGATGACTTTGCCAGCCATGGGCTGTTCCTCTCCCCAGTAATACAGATCGATGCCGAATGGAACAACAGGAGCCGTGTCATTTCTCACCGTTGGTTCAGAGCTGCTGTTGGAGGGTTCAGCAAAACCTCCAGATACACTGCAACGACCAGAACGATGATCAGACATGATGTCACACTATACATAATACTGTCTTACACAAATAATAGTTAATGGACATTTAGAAAATAAACTATATTACTCAATACACCAAGTTTAATAACCAGTATTAATCGCCTTCTTTGTTGATTAAGTGTCAATAACTTTCTAAGCAAATGGAATGCATCAAAAATGTCATGATTTACAATATTTTGTAGATCAAAGCTTTTTCTTTAATTACCTCGCGGACAGTGCTTTGTCTTTCAAAACACGGAAGGTGGCAGCTGCGCATGTGGGGTCCTGTTCTTCATCTTGTTGTCTTCTTTTGAGACGGGCATTAATTGTGGGTTTGACCGATGCTGCAGGTTGTACCGTGGGCTTTACTGGTTTGGTCACTGTACAAGACCCTGACGTGGACGGTAAAGGATCCAGACCTATGAGGACAAATATATTTAGAGCCAAAGTCATTGAGTTGGTTGATGAAACTTGCAAACTTAAGTATCGCCCGATATTGATACCGATATTTAGAATCAGATCTTTGGCAAAGAGGCTGCTTACAACCTCCTGCCAAGTTCTGCAATCAGTACGCGCATGTCAGCACCACCGCGGACGACTCTCTCTTGGGTGGGCTCAGGGTCCAGAAGGTCATGCAGGCGCTTAGACTAAGATTAGGTGAAACCTCAGGATCCAAGACTGTCTTTAAACCTGCAAGTCGCCCTAAATCCTGAGAGCGAGGTCAAATTAAAACTTCAAAAGGCAGTGAAAACCTTTTAAGGTTGTGCTTATGAAACACCTGACCACTCTGAATGCGATTCGTCAACTCGAGGGCGAGTGTGAGAACTCTATGCATCATGCTCAAAAGTCCCCAAATTGACAATAAAGTTACGATCTTTTTACAATGCTCTTCTTTATATTAAAAGAATGGTAGAGGAATAAAGATAGTATGAACCTGTAAAGAAGACATTTATATTTTCAATAATGCTTTATTTGTTTAATGTCATTGATCAAACTCCTTACCCCGATATAATTCATATGGATCCTTATAACACATATATAACACTAAATAACAAAAACAAAGAGACGTGTTATCAGCAGGGCCGAAAGTCAGCCACATGGTAAACCTTTTCACTTTCGCCTGTCTGATCCCCTGAGCATACAGTTAATCCAGGCTCACTCACTCCCCACAACTTATTGCATCATAGCCAGTTCAAGCAATCATGAAATACGACCAAATCCTTTCTTTTTCTGTTCAAATTGACCAAAATGGTAGCTATTTGTCTGAAGCAATAAAGTTGCAGGTGTTAAAGAGATAAATCAATAAGAGGAAATAGAGAGGCCCAGCAGTAGACACAGAGTGGTGCTGCCAATGGTGGCATTATCGATTTTCCTGAGTTCAGCAGGCCTTGTAATTAAAATGTAAATTTGAGAAAGAGATAACGTCCTGACAGGAATGCCGGGATAAAGAGACAGATAAAAAGATCGGCACTCAAACGAGCAGAACGACGGCGCCGCACTATACACATGAATATTTAGATTTTCTTGTATAGGACACACTTTGATGTATTTAGAAGAATGAGGTCATATTATTGGAGAGGACCCTTTTGGAGAATCTTTTTACCCGATATGTTGACTTAAGTAAGAAAACAGTAGCAGTGCGTTATTACTACACACCAGGCAGCATGCGAGCTAAAATGTAACACACCTCCCAGTTTATCCAACTCCAAATTCAGCAGGTCTGATTCTCCTCATCATTACAAAAATTCAGAAACGGTTTCGTTAAAACATCTTTATAAAAAGAATTTTATCATAAAAACTTTCTATAGCAAGAAATAAAGTCAGTCGAAAGTGAAGCTGCCTGGCTGTGCTTGGAGAATAGATGTTCCCCTAGGTGTTGCCCCCCCTTTGTGGTGAGGGCAGGTGGATGTTGTAAATTACAACACAGAGCTAATGGGAGCTCATTAACAGCACTGCATTGTTAATTTGGCATAGCCGGCACACTGATCATTACATACTTTACTAATCAGAGCAGCTTGGCACAGTGGAAATTACGGCTTAATGAGTCTTTAGTTAAAAGCGTTACGGAGACAGTGAGCACATATTGTAACAAATAATAGAATTAGATGGAATCAAAACGGAGGTTCTTTATCTCACAATGACTAACTAAACAGAACCCGGTTACCTGCACGCATCAAACACGTCAAAATGATTTCATATGTACATAAATATGAATATATCATATTTTCTGAATTTCCCTTTTTAGGGTAAATACAGTCGATCGTTTAGCTTGAGCCTGACCTTCAGCTCGACCTCTGTCATGTTTGCGCTCGGCTTCCTGTCAATATATTTGCTCTGGCCCGGATGGAGTCGTTTGCATGAACAAATTGTCAGCTGTCAAAACAGATTTTTTATTGGACGCTGGAGGCCATTGCAAGATTTAATTGATTTAATTGATTCGAACCAGACTGAAACAAATTCATTACCCAGAACCACACAGCAGGTTATGTACTGTAAACGTTTTAGTGTTTTACAGTGATTATACTTTAATAATTCGTTTGTAAAATAAAAGTTCATTTGTAAACTTTATAAATATTGCTTTAAATTAACGTACGAAATTTAAAAGGCAGTTTATAAAGACATTCCATAATTACACTATGAGATAGCACTAGATATAATGAACGTCCTGCATTTATTACTTGCATAATTTATAAATATGGAAATATTTTCATATTTAACTTTTGAATTCATTTATATTTTTTAATTAAAAAACACTGTCAAACCAGCTGTTCCAGCACTAATTATTCTTTAAATAAATACCCCCTCCCCCCCGCCCGATGTCCGTCTCTACAAACAAACATGACAATTCAGAAGAGGCTTCCGCCTTTTGCCTGGCAGCAGTGGTATCCTATTAGAGATTACTGGGATTTGGCCGCAGCAAGTTCTTATTGAAGTATAAGAAGCGTCTCTAAATGCAGACGCACCCCATCCTGCACCTGAAAAAACTTACCATACTCAGCACGCAGATGGTCCGGGATGTGCGGTTCATAACCCTCCTTCTCTGGCACCTCCTCAAAATCATCACTGTCGTCATCTTCATCATCTCCGGCCTTTACCTTCAGCAGCAAGATAGAATAAATAGTGTTTAATAAATTATTACGATGTGACAATACAGACCAAAATAATAATAATAATAATAATAATAATAATAATATATATATATATATATATATATATATATATAAAACTATTTAAAAAATTTTAATCATAGGATATTATTATTATTATTATTATTATTATTATTATTATTATTATTATTATTATTATTATTTCAATAAATGTGCCACTAAGTAAAAAAAATAAAAATAATAATAATATTATTTTTAAAAGTATGTGCAAATGTAATTACAGCTTATTTTTTTCCCCCATACAAATGCTTGTTTGTGAAACACTCAGCTGTGAGGTTAACGATTACACGGGATCAAATACGGCCTGGGGATATTCCAGAGATTTACTACACCCCGAACCGCAAACCGTGCAGGACGGCTCGGCCGCTTTACATTTTAATTCCCAAGCATAATAGAATTTCCAGTTGACCACATCCAATTTTTTATTCACCGTTGTCCATTTAATGTCGTTCCATCTGATTGTGGCTGCATAAACAAATGGTAACGTTCAGCTAATTCAACACCGTCATCACGCCATCAGGTAGAGAGAGAGTTAAGACGCAGGCGAGTTTAATCACGGCCCTCCGAAACATCAACACAGGACCAAGAGGCAGACTATTCAGATCGCAAAGTTCAGAGCACAGGTTTAAGAACTGCGGTCTAAGCCAGCCCGCAGTGAGGAGGGAAAAAGAAATTGAACAAAGAGATTGACAGATATGTAGGTAATATTGGGTTATCTGAGCAAGCACAGGTGGAGGTGTACCTGATAACAGAAATAAAGAAAGCTCATGGGGTGATATGAGAGCTCTCACCTCTCAGCCTGAGCTCGGTGTTCGAATCAGGCAATCACTTTAAGGAGATCAACCCGAGATCGGGCACTCGATAAGGCCATCTAAGAGCCACTCTGCAGCAGATCCAGGTCGCGAGACCGCTGGAGCTCTTTGGTGGAAACCAAAGACGTCTAGGAAGCCGATACCGAATCGCACGTCAGGGTTCGGTTTAAACCACTTACGAATGTCTCACAATTATAGTTCAAGAGCTGGATCTTCGATCTGAGAAAGTGTGTTTGAGGAAGTTGCGATGAGATATGGTACTCAAATTGCATTCTAACACTACTTTAAAAGCCTGTATGACACAAACGGCTGACGGTTCGAGCCGAGGTGAGCTCCTCTCACTTTACCTCTGCTGTCTGGTACCCGCAAGGGTTCATCCATCATGCTGCCTGTAAGTTTTGTTATCACTCTAACACTAATCAAAAGAGAAAACTGTCACCGGCGCTGACCTGTGGAACCTCCTAATTACGCTCTTCAGGAATGACAAGAGCACTTAACTTCCCAGCCGGATAAATGACCACCATCAATCCACACGGAATAACAACGAGCCGCCCGCATGCAAATTATTAGATTATTTTAGGTATTGAGAATCCCCCGGGCCAGGCCAGAATTTATGAAAGGTGAAAAGCAACCCAAGGCTCCTGAATCCCTTCACCTCCTCACAGTGCACTACTAAAATCCCGGCGCTTAAGAAGGCAGGGAGCCTTCGCTAAACAGAATTTATGCCTTTTAATTTACTCAAAAGGTCCTTAACCGTTCTGCGCGCTACAATGCAGAACAGAATGCCAGTTTTTAAATATGGGGGTCATTTTCATAAAACAATACATAATTCGTCTGCCCTTCATGTTGCGAGGGCATCGCTGCCGGCTCGTTTTTAAGCACGCCTCTCTTCACCATATATTCTGCTTAATTGCCTCCATGATTACCTCGATATCAGGCTATAAGGGGAGATCAAAGCCCATTCTTTTTTTTATTCCACCGATTTACTTTATTTTGTTTTTCATTACGGCAGGGAGGTAGTGTTGACAGTTGCAGATTAAGGCATAAACTGTCTTTGAACGAGGTCTCAATTACTCGCGCTAAGGTGAGTGAGGCGCGTTTGATCCTGCAGTTCGGGCTGATGGCTGGAACCAGCTTCAAGTAAACTGTTCGGCCTAATGTCATACATAATAATGAGAAAGTAAATAGTGCGAGAAGAAGTCAGGCATATAGATTAGAAGGGAGGGAAGCATGCTTTCTGTTCTGAAGGGTACGAATTTGGCACAATTTGGTGATTTAGCTGTTTTACATAATAAAGGTACTTCAGAGGAGTTGAAGTCTGAATAAAAAAGCCATTATCTCATGAGCAAGAACACAGAGCTGTGAGCGTGAAAACCAGGTTTTAATCAGCCACAAACTTAGAATGAATCTATTTTAATTCTTGGTTATGTATTCATTTCTTATTAAAGATAAAAAACAGATAGTTTATTTATTTAGCAGGTTAATGGTTAAGGTTAAACGGGCGGCATGTAGTCGGTGTTCTCCATAACTACTGAGTTGTGGTGTTCTCATTTGTAAGTCGCTTTGGATAAAACCGATAAAAATTTCTTCACACACCGTCCAAAAACATGGATTCAAGGTAAATTAAATGCTCTAAATTGCCCCATATAGAGTAAGTTTGTGTGAGTAAATGTGCCCATGTGTGTAAATGTGTAATTGGCGTCCTGTCTCCTGGGTATATCTGCGCAGCGCCCAAAACTGTCTCCCCTGGATGGGCATGGATACACCCCCCCGCAGTGCCAGACCGTGTCAATGCTCTTCTGGACAAATGGACAAAATAAGCAGGTCCCTGTCTAAAATCTTAAAGAAAGACTTCCTTAAAGACTGGAAGTTGTTACAGCTCAATTTAGAATGTGATGTCTGATAAACACAATGTACTGGGGCCTAATATTTTTATATTACTTTATGAATACTTTATAAAGGTCTCGGCATCAGGAAAGAAATCAGAACCTCGACTCACTCACTGCTGAATTCAGATACATTTGTTAGAGTTTATTGACAATCTATTCCACTCAACCGGTATCATCACTCCACCTAATACACCAGACCTGCTCACTCCAAACTCTCCCACCTAAACAGAAATAAAAGAATAAAGCCCCTAAAGCATTATTTCCACACGCGGCAGTCTTTTTTTATTCCTTGCAGTAGGCAGCTGCAGAGAAGGAGATTGCAATTTTGTTTATAAGTGTTGTCTTCTTTCATCAGAACCACCCCCCCACCCAACCCTGATAGATTAAAAGTGGTGCAGGCGAGATTACCAGCAGAGCTGAAATTCTTTGGCGAGCCCAACATTATTTAGTTTTTAATTCACTTTAATTTTGGGCCGATAACATCGGCAATGCCAACTCCCGATGGCAGGATTGTAAGTCTTGTACAGGCAGCGGCGTTCCGCGGAGAATCCGTTTCTGTACAAAGCCATTTCACTGACAAAAGGTCTGGCTAACTTATGGAGGCTACATTTTAGCGCATCCTTTGCATTTAAAACACGCCATTTGCTCGGCCACCTCCATAACTTTTATTTAATAAACACTTCTTTTCTCCTCGGCGCCCCGAACACGATTTCCGACCCACATACGGAGTTCAGAAGTGAAATGTATGTCTGCTGAAACGTGTTCAAACACAATTAATTCACTCCTTAGAAACTGTCAGGCGGCACAACTGCAAAATAAGTCACAGCTGTTTATTATCGTAGAAAAATACTGCTGTATTCAGAAACATTTTTATTAAAACAAGGTTCAAAACCTATTCAAGATAAAACATTTATTTGTACTAATATAAATATAAGTAATGTTTTATCAATATTAGTACCCACATGCCATCAGTGAACCCCTTTAATACTATTTAAAAAGACCTTTGTACCTAAGAAGTTATTTGCGATTATAAAAAAAAAATCTGATTTAAATAAATCTGATTTGCTGAGCCATTTGTCTAGCCGTGACATTATTGACAATAACACAAACCTCTGAGCACTTCACATTCGTATAAATGCAATATACAATACTTTCTTTTACCGATGTTTTTTATAAAAGACATTCTGTAATCTGGCCACTAGACGACAGTATTTGAGCAATCGGTTACTCTAGGTCAGTGTTCATGTAAAAAAACGGAAGACCAGATTATTAACGTATTATTGTAAATAAATCACGGGAATGAGTCATTCGCGACGTGCCTAATAACACCTCTTTCCGTGATTTATTCACAATAATGCCGTGCCCTTATAGCTTTATTATAATGTATAGTATAGTGTCATAGCGCCAATAAACAAAAACATTTTTTCGCAGAGGTATATAAGACCATAGGTATACTTGAAAGTCACGTCCTCTCTTCTAGAAATTCACCCGCCAAAGGACGTTTTAAAATGACTGCTTAATGATGTGATGTGATCTCAAGGCGCAATGCGTTCAACAATATTACACCATATTAGAATGACGGTGCATATTTAAGAGTGCAGGCGGCGGAGCGAGCGGAGCATTTAAAGACGTTTGCAGTGAACTCTATTGATTGTGTGGTGGCTGTGTCAACCTCCATCTCCTTGGCTGAGCGAGGAGCAGATAATGAGGTTCCGGTTAAATATCAAGCACTTATGAGAAAGAGAAGAGAGAGGGAGAGAGAGAGAGAGAAAAAAAAAGAAAAAAAGGCATTCCAGGAGGGTTTAAGCACTCAGAGTGCTCGCCAATATATTTTGTATGGTCTAATTAACCCTGTAAGCAATCTCAATTACTTTGTGCCCAGGGAAGCGGTGGCTGCGCACACTCCTTTAAACAAGTCTGTTATCCTTTTAGAAAAAGATCCAAGGAGGCGGCCTCGGACAACTGAACTCTCGACTTCATTTGTCTTCGCCCAAGTTTGATGGCCGTGCGTTTAAAAACCCATTCAATCTTATAAACCAAAAATTAAATGTACTCAGCTGTGATGGTCCTCTGTGCATCTGCTATTTATATGCTAATTTCCCTCCTTTTACCGGGAAGGTCTTGCAAATTATTACAGCAAACCAATAACTCAGGTGTATGGACTGGCAGCCTCGCTGTCCACGCGACCGAGTGAGACGCCTGGAGGTTTGTGAAAAGCGACCGGGCTGCTCTTACAAAGTCGCCCTGCTATTGTCTCCGTACGCCGTTCCTTCCGAACAAAGTGTCTCTTTGAGACAAGCGCTCGGCTTAGGAACGCATTTCTTTGCATACATTACACGGGCAGAAGGTTGAAGCCTTTTCACAGATACGTGTTCCTGTATTGTGTGGCTTTAATAGAAATAACCTTGCTGTGTTTCGGGAATACGCGGCGGAAAAAAAAAGACAATAGTCGTGCCGCAAGGTCAGGCACAGGATGGATTTCAAATGCGTTTTGGTTACATCGAAATAAAGTTGATTCGAAGCACTGTTCTCTGCTTTTAACTGTCAGAGGAGGGGTGATTAAAGGTAAGCTAGAGTGATGGTGATTTGCTGAAAATGTGTGTGATGGAGATAAACAGCAGATGATGGATGGAGGTCTCTTAATTTACCACAGTTTAATGGGCCCTTTCTGAGGCGTCTGCTGTCTGGGGATCGACCTAAATGAGACCTCAAACCCCCTAAAGCAAGGCGTCTCTCCCCAGGGGCTGAATTCACTCAGGAGGCATATATGCACCAAGGAAAAGCCAAATGGTTTCATAAAATACAATTTACAAACAAAAACTACCAATCAGACAGCAGGTTAAATGAACTCCACGTATGGAGAACGATCACTAATTAAATAATATTAATAATCATGTTTTATGATAATTATTCATTCAAAAAAATGTTCGATTTCTTGTTCTAAGCTAATATCTCAATTAAGCAACAGGAAATGCATAGGATCTTGGCACAAACCAGGTTAAAGGTGAGGGAATGTTAAAATTAACATTTATTAAATTAAAGTTAAAAGTATGATGCGTTTTAATTTATAACACTGCTTAATGATACTGTAATCAGGATTCCACGGCACTATTTTGAACACAGACAGCTCATCTGTTATGGTGTTAACATTCTAATCTGAAGGCTAAGGGTTCAAGTCCAAGTTGACAAAGGTGCCAGTGAGCCCTTGAGTTAGGCCCTAAACCCTCGCTGCTCCAAGGGCACGATGGCTAACCCCAACCAAGTTTTATATAAAATATTAAAATATTTATTACCTTAAATTTAACCATCGAGTAACTTTCAACAATCCCGTTAGTCCACTACAACAGACGTAATCTCTTTCATACAGCAAAAAAGGAGTTAACCGTAGTTTACAAAAGAACCTGGATTCAGAAAACTAAAGATAAAAACAAAGAGACGTCATTGAAAATAAAACTTAAAGACACGAGAAGTTCACACCAGTAAAGTTTTTTAACTTGGTGCATTTGTAAATTTCGTGTATTTTCCACTTACACCTCGGACTGCTGCAGAAACCGTAGTCCAGATTCAAAGTGTGATTACGTGTATTTATAGCTGAGCTTTTTGCTTACATCCAACTTAATAAGATATTACCCTTCCACCAGAACGGCAAGCACATTGTAAAGAATCCCGATAGGTCCGGAATGAAGAAAGTAGCCGAGATAGACATGGTTTATCTTAAGTTTGCCAATGGGAGGAAAATACACTGAGACACATCAATTATCGCTGTTCGTCACCATCCTGATAAGATTCCTTATCGGTGTAAACAATGCAATATTCCTCCCGGCAGGGTGCTTAATGCGTCCCTCTTTTGGGAAGTGGAAAAGGTGACTGCTCTACAAAATCAGGGGCTTAACCCAAAACCTCTGTGACCAATAATTACATACGATCACATCACAGCAGCGCTGAATGCTCACGTCCTAAATGTCACCTGCTATCTGTCGTGCAGTAAAGAGGGATCTTAAAGATACGGAGGTACACCTTTGTATTGGGACACCTTCACATCCGTCCATCTATCTACACCAATGGGAGCTTTTATAAACATCCCATTTTGAGAGGGTCCCCTGTGTCGGTACTCATTTTTTCTCTTTTATCCATAAAAGCATTTGCGAGGTCAGACATTCCGTGCCGGCCATTTAAGTTCTTATTCATGAATCTGCTGGAATTAATGAGGACCTTCCCCAAACTGTTCCTACAAAGTCGTTGGCATATGGATCGAATATCGCATATGGCAAACTCTGGCAGTGGAACAGAATAAAACACCCAAATTCAATAAATAAACAGTATGTCCCTTGTACACATTTTTTTTATTTATTTTTATTTTTTTTTATAGACTTATAATCTTTAGCGCATTACAGTCCACCAAAAAGGGGGGGGAAATTCTATCCGTGTCAGGACTCTGATAAGACAAATAAAGTAATCGAATCCTTTTAGGGGAAAAGAGGAAAAACTAATTATGATAAAGAGCTTTACGTTGTTTCTTTATCACACTGTTGGCTTTTTGCATGGAAATGGTCGCTGACAGTGATAAAGCCGTACAAGTTGAGCTACGGCGCTTTGTCACTGTCACCCTGCGCCACTCTCTCCGCCCGTCTCTGTGTTTTTTAACCAGTTAAAGTCAGAGCTCATGCGTCATAATGATGTCTCAGGATGGCGAGGTGCGTCCCAGTCTGCATCACGGTTCTGTAATATCATCAGAACGTTCACGTGCTTCTGGGACTCCTGATGCTATTCTGAAGTTACGACAATTCAATCCGCCGCTTAAAATTTCACATAAAGCGTTCGTGAATAATACGTCCAGTAAAAAGTCTCAGCGCTCATGTTCCACAAACGTGGCATTTCCAGAATTTATTACCATATAAACGTTCTGTGGATGAGAAACCGTAAAGAGCAGCTATGATTGTGTGAATGGCTTCACCGCACTGTGTGTATCTGATATAGGAAAGTGTTGGGGTGAATTATAGATTATAGCTTTATAGTAAACCTTTATTGAAAATACATATATAGGATGTGCATTCCTGTACTGTAGAGCGCATTGTTTGAGTTGTGAAATGCCGCCCTCGTGTGGTGAACTTCGTGAACTGAGCGCTCTTACACTTGAGAGTGTAATATTAAAAGTAACCTTAATTAATTCAATGTTACTGACTTCGTTATATCTATGACACACTATGGTCTTTTTAAACAGTAACTCGATCTGCAAGTTTAAATATAAAATAAAGACCGCTCATAAGTTGAAATCATACATTTTTAGTGAAGCGGTGCGTGTACAATCCAATCAAACAAAATCATAAGGACTTACCACTCGTCGCCTCCTGGTTTTGTAGTCTATATGAAGCTCGTCATGTTTTCGCAAAGCGTTCATTAGTGACTTCTTCAGCTCCGTGGCTCGTCTCATTAGCTGTTCCTCCACGCCAACCTTCGTAAAAACCTGAAAATCACTTTCAGTTAGATTTCTATAAAGATTTTGTTTCTTTTTGACCAATAAAATGATTTTTTAAAAGAAGAATAACTCATGAAAGTTCTTATTTATATATATAAAGAGAGAGGGAGAGGGCCACAGGGAAGGGGGTACCCTATGCCCATACAAGGGAGAATGTTCGAGCGCTGGGCAGATACACAATATGTCACTGGGCACACACTCACACTCACACAGACTATAAGAGGCAATTTAGAGCATTCAATCTACCTTGAATACATGTTTTTGGACTGTGGGAAAAAAACGGAGAACCCGAAGGAAACCCACACGGACACTAGAATATGGAAACTCCAGCCAGATCGGGATTTAAACCCAAAATCCCCAGCGCTGAGGTGCTAACCAGTACACCACCGTGCCGTCCATTAACAATGTTCTAAGGTTATTTATTTTTTTATTAACAGTATTTAGTTCCATGCGTTACTGGTTACCTGGATCCAGGACTCCACCACGGGCAGGTGTTTGCTCTCGATAACTCTGTACAGATCTTTGATATTGTTTACGATCGCTTCGTTGTCCTCCGTCTCCTTGACGTTCAGTTCTGTAGACAGAGAAATAAATAATTGTACGATATCTTTAAACAGATTGTACATACATAAATAAAATAAAATAAATAAAAAGTCTAACAGACGAACCCGTGGATATATTCAGGTCGAGCCGGTACGTATGTGACATCAACCCGGTGCTGCGAATAAATGCGTCTCCATTCTCATTTCCCTCGGTCTCACTCTCCTCGCTGGTTTCCTCTTTCTGCTCGTCACCTTCAGTTCCTTCCATCACCCCTCCACTCTTCCCGTGCAGGTTTTTGCTGCAGCATGGTTCTTCATCCTCATCCTGCTGAGGGTCAGCAGACATGCTGATGGGTTTCTCGTCGGCGGCGTTTGCGTCGCTGAAGAGATTAAAGTGGTCGGGCATTATCAGGGTCATGCAGCTGTTCATCTCAGTCAGAGATTCCTCAATATCTGCGATCATTTCTACAGACGGGGAGAGAGACAATGAGGCTGAGTGAGTGTTTGATTCGGTGTGTGATGGTCAGTGATACAGTATGAGAGTGTCCGATCGTACCCTCCATCTCCTTCTTGGCCTTTTCAAGTTTGTCTTTATAAATCCTCTCCAGTCTCTGCTGTTTCTCCTCCTGCCGTTTCCGCTCCGCCAGCGTTCTCGCCTCCACATCCTGAAAATCCACCTGGAAATAAATATCAGAAAGGGAAATAATAATAAATAATAATGTTGGCACGGTGACTTAGTGGTTTAGCATGTTCCTCCTCTCAGCGCTGGGAATTCCCGGTTTGAATCCCAATCTGGGTGGAGTTTCCATGTTCTCCCCGTGTCTGCGTGGGTTTCCTCTGGGTTCTTCGGGTCAATTGAATTCTCCCCGTATTGCCCCATATAGAGTGTGTTTGTGTGAGTGAGTGTGTGCCCAGCGATAGATTGTTGCCCTGTCCTGGGTGTATCTGCCCAGCGGCTGAAATGTTCTCCCCTGGATGGGCATGGGAACCCCCCCCCACGACACTAGTAGAGGATAAAGCAGCAGATAATGGATGGATGGATAATTTATAATGTACTGAACCAGATGTGCTTTTTAGCAGCTTTGGTCAGAGTGAGGTCTAATCTCTGTTAAACATTTTACTTTAGTAAACTGTATCGTAACTATGGTTGCGGGGATTATCCCAATCCTCATTGGGCAGAAGTCTAAGACACTCTGAAGGTTGCTGTCCATCACAGACAAACTAACACAAAGCCCATTTAGACCTGCAGCAAATTAATATTAAATGGAACAGCCTGCCTTTTTAACTTGCTTCAGAAAGTGGTAGCCCAGAGCCAGCTTCTTATAGGCGTCTCCATATTTGGCCTGCCAGTCCTGCACAGTCCGAATGGCCTGCAACTTCAGCTTCTTGGCCACCTCTTTGGGTGGAGGCAGCGGCTGATCAACGTCAGTCTCCACCGTTAGTTCCAGGAACTCCTGCAAGTTTGTGACTAGAAGAACTCTGAAGTGATGAGATCGGCTAAAGAGCTCGGTCGCCATCTGAAACGCGGAGCGACGGATCTCCGCGTGCTCCTGCTTTAGCTGAGTCATGACGAGGTGATAGAAGTGGTCGATGTAGTCGTTGGAAATCCTACAGAAAAAAAACAACAACGTGAGGTTAAGAATCCGTCCGAGTTAACAGAACAGCGAGACTTTAAATAAGGCATGATGTTCAGACCTGCAAATCTGTTTGACTTCCTTCATCTTTTGTTGATTGAGCTGCGGTTCTCCAGATGTGCTTAACTCCTCCACCAGCTCAGACAACTTCTCCCGTTTCTCGTGGTCCATCGTTTTCCAAAAAGCCGAGAGGGCTCCCCCAAACGTGAGCTCTTCTACAAAAGAGCGGGGAAATGGGCAAAATGTCAAACCCATTTTAAAGATTTTATTAATTAGAAGTTTTTCTTTACATTTACATAAACCACCTTCAATAGACAAAAACATTGGGACTCCACGACATTACACCTACAGGAACCTTTACACCAACCCTCTCTAAGTTGGTCCCAATTTAGGTGTGTGGGGAGGGATTTAGGGGGGTCGGACACTGATGCTGGATGAGGGAGCCACACAGAATCTCTGTTCTAGTTGATTCCAAAGCAGTTTGATGAGGTTGAGATCAGAATTCTATGGAGGCCAATCAGGTTCTTACACAACAAACTCACTAAATTCACTATATTATTCAGTATCTGGCGGCACGGTGGCTTAGTGGTTAGCACGTTCGCCTCTCAGCGCTAGGGATTCCCGGTTCGAATCCCCATCTGGGTGGAGTTTCTATGTTCTCCCCGTGTCTGTGTGGGTTTCCTCCAGGTTCTCCGGTTTCCTCCCACAGTCCAAAAACATGGATCAAGTGAATTGAATTCTCAAAAATTGCCCCATATAGTGTGTTTGTGTGAGTGAGTGAGTGTGTGCCCAGCGATGGATTGGCGCCCTGTCCTGGGTCTGTCTGCCCAGCGCCCGAGACGTTCTCCCCTGGATGGGCATGGGGAACCCCACCACGACCCTAATAGAGGATAAAGCGGGAGATAATGAATGAATGAATAATCAGTATCTTGTACCTTCATCGACTTCGTGCAGCTTTTGTCATGACCAGCCGTAAAGAGAACCAGCCTTTAGTTGATGCAGAACCGTGCAGAGAACACACAGCATCGTCGCCATGAAACTTTTGTGAAGATCTGCAGAAGGAACTGCGACCTTAGCAGACCATGGAAACATGGGAGAAAAATAAATACTAAAAATGACTTAAACCAACCAGAACCCTGCTTCGCTGTTTATCCTCTTTAACATCGAAGTTAAACAACATCGAGCCTACTATTTTTAATTTACAATCCCCACCAAGGGATCAAAGGCCTTTTATTGTTTATAGAATTTGATTTTTACTTTTATTCGCTCTTTATTTCACAAATAGTGTGAGACCTTTTGTTTCATATCACACACAAGCGACTGAAATAAATGTATAACAATCACCACGTCTGTAAAATCACCGACTCACCATCAACGATCAGCACATCCCAAACAAATCCGGCATTTTAACAAGAAAACATTTCAGCTAATTTACAGGCTTCCCAGGTTGTGTATTCCATAACTGCCAGCGCACTTCAAAATAAAAGTCAGGACGACAATTCTTCGTACTGTGCTGTAGAGCTTCTGTTATATTTTTATGTTGTTTATGTTGTTTAGAGTGTTATATCATAAATATGGAAGTCAATTAAGAGAAAAACGCAATTATCTCAGTGTTCTGCATTTTTCCGACTTTTTATCTCAGAATATTGAGATAAATTATTTTGGCTTTCTTTTTCCTTTTTAGTGGCGGAAATGGGCTTCCATATATGGGAAAAAATAATAATAGTTATATTTATTTATTTGTCCGCAGTAAACCATGCCTTGAATACAACAATAATAATAATAATAATAATAATAATAATAATAATAATAATAATAATAATAATAATAATAATAATAATAATCACAACTCTTCTTTTTTTTATATAATTGTTTATTTATAAAGTCTATTCCCAGTTTATTTAATTTTTTAAAACTGAGAAAAGTTTAACACGTCTTTATACATCGCTAATTATTTCTGTATTGTTTTTGTATTATATTTTGTATTTGCAAACATTCCAAATACAATTTAAACATACAGTATATAAACATATGTCAGTCGTATCGTGTATATAGACTTTGACTTGTGTACACACAGATGTTCTTCACACATGGGGAAATTTAAAGTTATAAATCATGCTTTACTGGTTTATTGATAGGAGCTGATAAGCTAGCCTGTCATAAAGAACAAGTCTCCTAAACGCAGTGCTCACTTTATTATGTTCACATCATTTCGTTTACACTTATTGTTTATTTTATTGGTTCCACCTATTATAGAGATAAACTTTGTGGTTCTACAGTAACACGCCGCTGTCCATCTGTATGATTAGAGGATAATTAATACACACTGTTCAACATAACAGATCCCATCCCAAAAATAATCAGCCGAATAATCAGCCCTGCTCTGTTACTCTGGACTAACAGAGTATTTAAAGAAACACACGGTTGTAATCACGGTTAATTTTTAATCCAAATGAATTTCATATCAAGAAACATCTCCGCTTTTTTCAAAAGTGCGTATAAGTGCTCGAAGCGCCGCCTGGTGGTCGTGCAGCAGTAGTGCTATAAAACGCCGCTCACACAGGAGCAGCCGCTCATTGTTTCCGTTGCTCAGCTGGATCTCCTGCGTCTGAATCCGCTCATCATGCTCCTGCGGGTCGTTCTGCTCCTCCTCTCTGCGGCAGGTGAGTCTCAGTGTTTCTTTAATATTCATTTTAATTTGTTTGTTAAATCGGTCTGAATGTGAACGCATGTAGGAGTTTCGTCTCTTTATCTGATCTGCGTACTGAAGTTGTTTTCCTTAAATGCTTCTGACGAGTCTGACTCATCCCTCAAGTTCAGCACTCGGTTGATTTACACATTATCTTAAAATTCTCATATTGTTCTTCATTATTCGACTTCAAACTATTAGTTTGAATTAGTTTGAATTAGTTGTAGTATAAACATTAATGTTAAAGTTGTCACACATACAACAGAGAACGTTTAAAGTTGTTTGCAGATTCCGTAAAATTAAAAAAAAATAAAAATAAATGTTAAATGTCTTTATATAGTACAGCTTTATACGATCCCAAACATTTATGAGTTAGACAGAAATGCAGAAATGGTTTTAGTTGTTTACAATTACAAGGTAATTAAGAAACTCAGTATTAGGGAAAGAAAAATTCACAAGAAGTAATCAATAATACTGATTTAACTTTGATTTCTGATCATAATAATCAGATATGCTGTTTGTGTCTCACAGTGTTGGCCAGGCCAGCTGCAGTGGGGGTGAGTGGGGCACGTGGCTCATGTTTAAAATGTCTGATTGACTGCAGTGTCCAGTGAATAATTACCTACCTAATTACAGGTCAACTGCGAGAAGTTCCCTTTGCCGATATGCACGCGAGAGTACGAGCCTGTGTGCAGCTCTGACGGGAAGACCTATTCCAACGAGTGCATGTTCTGCCTGAGTGTGTTGTGAGTCAGCCATTGATTCCTCCAATTCTCAGCCTTGTCTCTTGGGACGGCTGGGTTTTGTTCTGCTCCAGACTTTATGCCCCTGACCGGGGTACAGTGCTGGATTACCCCAAGCAGAACAAAAACCAGCCTCCCCTAAAGGAACCTCTGTGCATTCTGTTATCATTATTAAAGTTAAATGATTGGGTTTATAAATCCAGAGCATCAGGTGTAAACTCACAACTTTCTCTTTTATTTACAGGGAAAATAAACACAACATTTTCATTGTAAAGAGAAGTTCATGTTGAGGCCAGCGGCTTCCTCTGTTGGTGATGCAACTGAAAAAATAACTTTCTTTCTTTTTAAATTTGGTTTTATTTCCGTATGGTTTTAGTTTGATCTGTGTTTTTATTCCCAATGTCAGTGTTGTAGTTTCTAAATCACAGTTAATCATTTTTGTATGACCTCATTTGTCCAAATATTAAAACTACGACTCCACTTTAATAAATCTGAATACATATTATTTATGTCTGTTTGTTTTATATCGTCACAATTTCGTCTCAGGAATTGTTGTCTCTAAATAATCTGCCTTTTACATCCAAATTAGTTCTAAAAATATGAAATCCACTGAGAACCTGAATGTATCACCGAATTGAAGCATCAGGCTTAAATTGTGATGAAGGGGTTCAGGTTCTACTGCTGTATCTCGTAGGTTGTTGAAACGAGGCTACAGCTACACTGAGTCATAATCACAGGCATTAAGCATAATGTTTATTATCGTTTGTGTAATTTTCACCACCCTGATATAGATTAGGTGTGTCCCATCAAAGGTCTCTATACAGCGACAGGGTTGGGCTTTTTTCCCTCTAGCTTGATGCAAATTTAGGCAAATTACTGAGGCAATCATGACAGTAGAGCAGACGTCAGGACTGTTTTACTTTAGTAGCCACGCCCAAACTGACTTCTGAACCTGAGCATGTCTTGAGTGTGAGTGTTAGTATTGAAGTTTTTATTACAGATACCTTTTATTTAAAATATTACTTCAAAGAATGGCACAGTGGCTTAGTGGGCAGCACATCTGCCTCTCAGCGTGGGGCATCCAGGTTTAAATCCCAAACTTTTTTTGCCCCATATAGTGTGAGTGTGTGCCCAGTGATAGATTGGCCCCCCCCCCCCCCCCCCCCGCCCCTAGAAGAGGAATAAGCAGAAGATAATGAGATAAATATAATATCTGAAGCTCTTTAAAGCTTACACATCCAAGAAAAGTGTAATAAAGATGTGAAAACAGCCCTGTTATGGTCTGGATGTAGATCAAACACTTTATTCCATACCAGAGTCCTAAACATTTGCTTAGAACTGTATTTGGGGTCGGGTATCACTGAGCTATCATGTTTTATTATTAAAATAAAATTCTTTAAATTTCCCCTTTTTTAATTTTTAGAAAGAAGTTAATATGTACGTTCTCAACACACAAACAAAACACAGCCATAAAAATCGACACACTTTACAAAAAATAGTTTCGTCTTGTTTTTTTTAGTTCCCGTAGTCGTTGATAGAGAAACGCCTCGGATTTCGGCTCGTTGACGAGTTCCGCGAATCCAGCCTTGTCTCCGTCAAGTGCACTAAGGTATCACTCACAACACATTTGAAGTTTGTTATCATCTTGTTCACACAACACAGGGTCACACACGTTTAACACATCATCACAGAGTCATGATTCACTGAAGATAAGCATCTCGATTCAGATTCAAGTCCTGTGTTCCATACGTCTGTACAAAATGTATTAAATCTGATTGTCGGGTCGTTTGAGACAAACGTCAAAGGCACTGAAATATCTGCACAAGCTTCAGATGGACCTCGTCATCCGCCTGCGGTTTGAGAGCCGTTGGGCAGGACAGAGGTTCTGCTACGAAAGCCACGTGGCAGTCCTGAAATATTCACTCGGGCGGCGCCAATATCCGAGTTTATGGCCTGTAGGTCTTGATCACGTCTTTGATCGCTCTGCGGCAGATTGGACAGCAAGCGTTGATCTGCTTCTTCAGTTTGAGTCCACAGTCGTGACATAGACACATGTGTCCGCAGGTGTAAATAACTGTGTCCACCTCCTGATCAAAGCACACGGTGCATTCGCCACTCTTACTGCTCTGCAGCGGCGTCTCGGGGAACGACAGGCTGGGCGACACCGGGGGGCTGAGTGGAGAGCTGGGGGCCGTCACTGTCGAGAGTTACAAACAACACAAACTACAATCAGACTTAAGCATTAACTTCACTTATAAAACTGGTAGATCTGCTCCTTAAATCTGATTGGCTGAGCCATTTGTCCAGCTGTGACATTATTAACAATAACACATACCTCTGACCGCTTCACATTTGTATCAATGCCTGAAATACAATACATTATTGGCCCGATGTTTTCTGTTTGCCATTAGATGGCAGAATTTGTTCGTTAGAGAACCTCAAAGTCAGTTTTCGCTGTAAAAAACAGACTATTAACGAATTAGTTTTCAATAAACGAACAAACAAACAATTTATTGTGTTTGTAAATGTTTTATAAAAGAAATAAGACACTCGAGGTTGTGTATCATTGTGAATAAATCACAGGAAAGAGGTGTAGTCTCGTGATTTATTCACAGCAGTGCCACGCCCTCTTGTACCTTATTGCGTCATTATAAAGGTCTTCACTGGAACCTAAGCAAACTTTGGAAGTGAACTCAAAGCCAGTTATAGATTTATATTACAAAAATGAGACGACAGATACGAGAACTTAGAACTCATAAAGAAAAACATGTGGGACTCACCTAGTGAGGACTCGGAGGCAGACGAGGATCGGTTGACACTGAAGGTCAGATCGGAGTCGCTGTCGTCAGACACCGTTCCTCGTGATACAGAGGGGGAGGTGGAGGGACTCGTCTGCAGCGTTCCTGAGAGAAAAAAAAAACACAGTTTCACTCGACGTCTGATAAGATAGAAGCATTTTTGCATTCTCTTTTATTTCAAACGAAACCTTATTGAAGTTTTTTAGAGACCCAACATTAGAACATTAGAACCGTCAGTCTGGGGCTAAAACCCTGCGACGTCTGCATTTTTAATTGATCTGAACAGTTACATTGTTTCTGATACTTTAATTGATCAAACGAGGATCAAAGGAGCCACATACTGAGTTCTGTGTACAGTGTGAGCGTTTAGTGCTTCTGGCTTTGCTTGGTGGGCTGGACAGACCTTTCCGTGTGGTGTTAGCATGTTCTCCCTGTGTTTATGTCAATCACTACGTTTTGTCATTTTGTCAAGCATGAAAGTAAATTTAAAAAGTGCTGGTTATCTGTGTACCACGCAGGGCATGGTAGCTCAGTGGTTAGGGTGTTGGGCTATCAATCTGAAGGTTGGGGGTTCAAATCCCAGGTCCAGTGAAGTTGGTCCTTGAGAAAGACCCTTAACCCTCATTGCTCCAGGGATGCTGTGATTAACCCTGTGCTCACCTTGTAAGTCGCTTTGGATAAAAGTGTCGGCTAAAAGACCAAATGTAATGTAATGTAAAGAATTTAGGATTTAGAAATTGAGCTGCGACGTCAGACAGAACTCACCGAGTATCCTGAGTCGATTAATTGCACCTCGCAGGGCAAAGAAGGCCCAGAGCGCCTGAGTAGAGTCCACGCACAGCAGGCGTCCGCGCGCCACTCCGTTCGTCCCATGATGCACCTCTCCATCGGGCAGCAGCGTGAAGCTGAGAACATCTCCAGATGCGGGCGGCGGGAATCCATGGTGAAGCACCCAGTACTCCTTGCGGTCCAGGAGCGCGTCGGGCTCGACGGGCAGCTCGGCGGCGTGCAGCGAGCTGGGGTCGCAGGAGGTCATGCCAAATATCAGCATTCCCAGGCAAGAGGGTCCCATGTGACCCACCTCCACGAACAGCGTCTCTCCGTGGCGCACGGGTCTGTCGCTGAACACTAACGTCCTGACCCCTTCCGAGGAGTGGACGCAGGCCATGGTGCGGTCACCAGAGAGGAGCATGTCGTTACCGCGCACGGGGTGGAAGCGCAGGTCGCCGTCGAGGGGAGAAGGAAAACTGCGGCTGGGTCTCTGCGAGCTGAAGGAGAACGTGTTGGAGGAGGAGGAGGAGGAGCAGCACGGGCTCAGCGGGCTGGAGCCGCTGAGCTGCAGGGCAGCCATCTTGGCGGCGTGGTTGTTCTCCAGCTGATTGTTGCTGTAGTTGGCCGAATCGTGATTGCTCGGCGGCAGATAGGCACTGAGGCGTGTCACACTCAAGCAACTCGTGCTGTCAGCAAACGTGCTTTCTGAAAAATAATTAAGATTAAGATTCATTATTATACTGAACATTAACATAAAGACCTTTCCTTAATTGTTCCCACAAATTTGAGAACATACAATTATCCAATATGTTTGTCTTCACAGATCTGTGACAGTATGAATCAATAACGCACCTGATTCTGTGATTACAAAGTTTACCGCCAGATGGCGCCAGATACAAACCTTACATCAGGCAGTTAAATGTTATTCAAAACACTTCCTAATTATTAAATTCTGGTGTTTTATTCAGTCTCATTGCCAAAGATAATAGAACAAATTAAATCAGGGACCTTTTCATGTCATTTGGACTATGCTTCTATCTTGGGAATAGTTTGGGGAAGGCCCTTCTTTGTTCCCCAATTAGTGCACAAATTCATAAAGGTAATCAGCCCTGATCTTAAACATATTTGCCCCTATACGCAGAGTGGACACTGTTATAGCTGCACACAACTATATCAAGAAGACTTTGGCAGGACAGTATTTCCTGCATGGAGTTTGCATGTTCTCCCTATGTGTGGGTGTTTTTTGTTCTATAGCTTATTCCAGCAGACGTGCTAGGATGTCAACTGGCAATATGTGTGTGTGCGCTTCCCCACCCTTTATAGGACAAATAAACTAATAAACCCGTGCTGGGATAGGCTAAACTCTCTCAAGGGCAGTATTTTTTTGAACTTGACATTATTATCATTAATATTTTGATCTCGATGTGAACTGGAGTTCTAATTTATTTCATTTTGCGTTAGTTAGCGAAGGTTTTAAGCCCCGCCGAGCGTGTTTACTGGCATGACGTTGGTTGCCTTTTCCGTGGCAGAACACTTGAAGAGCTCTAATCAGTAGCTGCCTCTCATCCCTTTCACCTGCTTTCCATGAGACTGATTGAAGAAATCAGACATGCTGACGAGGATTCGCCTTCGGAGGCATTCAGACACAACATTTGTGTGGATCTGCTTTTGCTCCGCTGCCAGACTTTTGGCCTCGGTGAATATCAGTCTCGGCTGTTGTGTAACGCCGCCATCCTCTCTCACGGGATCCGCTCCCGCTCTTACCGAATATGGGCACGGTGACCGTCAGGCAGAAGATAAATACTGCTGTGGAGTGGAGGAGTGAGTGAAGCAGGGTGAGCTACTGGTTTGTATCGGGTTGTTGACGAGACTCTGGGCCTCCAACACTCTGTGTGTGTATGTGTGTGTGTGTGTGATTCCCAGCCACACACACATTAAGTCATCTGTCTGTCAGAGTGTGATAGTGACTAAAGTCCCTGCCTCTGTCATGATGAGCTCTTTTCCTCTGGCACCCGAACACGAGATCAAAGCGACGCCAATTTTTCATTGCGAACTTTCCGCCGAACTCACCAAGCAGCGTGACCTCCTGTGTGATGCCGTAGATATCAATGATGGCCCAGAGTGGGCGTGTGGCACTCAGACCGCAGTGGAAGAGCACGGGCTCCCCATCGTTTACAGTGTAGAACACACGGCCATGGCGGTCGGCCCAGAACGCCAGCACGTTGTCCCGCGTTGCGAGCCTTTCGGGCAAGGCTTTGGCCCAGTAGCCAGGCCGCGCCACCAGGTCGGGACAGGCATATTTGGGGATCTCCGACGTGGCGAGCTCACCCGGGTCCAGGCTGGTAAAGCCGAAGCGCAGTGCCCCGCTCCAGCCCGAGTGCACGCCGGACAGGCGCAGGCGCACCTGCTCATACAGACGCACGGGCCTCTGGCTGAACGTCAGGCCATGGCAGAAGCTGTTCTTGCGCGTGGCCCGGCGCAGCTGGGCATCCAGCCGGATGTTTTTGCCCTTGGCGTTGGGGTGGAAGCGTGGCGATTCTAGGTTAACGGCCAGTGAGGACGTCCTTCTCTCCACGGTGCCATGAGGGAGGATGTAGTACTGGCGGCTGGCCACTTGGCGGTGTTGCAGGCTTGCTTCTGCTGTAAAAAAAAAAATGCACAACTTCAGATTTTAACAGTAACGTTTTAGTGCATAGAGCTGTACAGATTTCAGATCAACGGCAGACTCATTATTGATCTCTAATGGTTTATTAATTAATTAGTGATGACTGTCTCTTTTTTAACATCCATGGAGTTGAGAGCACACAATGTTTAAAATCTCCAGCAGCACTGCTGTGTCTGATCCAATCAGCACAATACACACCAACAAACACCAACACCACCATCATTATGTCAGGGACACTGCAGTGCTAATAATCATACACCACCCAAATCACATCTGCTCGGTTCTGGATCATTAGAGAACGTGAGAGGGACTTACAAAAATTGTAGAGAAAATAATGGCCTGTAATTCTAAAACGTATCTATATATTAATTAATATATATATATAAATCGGGAAGTTCAGGTGCTTAAATCTGATTGGCTGAGCCATAGGTCCAGCAAAACACATTATAGGGTGTTTGTAAATGTTTTATAAAAGCAATAAGACACTCGAGGTTGTATATTAATGTGAATAAATTATGGGAAAGTGGTGTAACTGTACTATGCTATGCGTCTGGATTAATAACACCTCTTAATGGGATTTAATCACAATAATGCCACGCCCTCTCGTAACTTATGGCTTTATTATATATGTATATAGTTCTGTGAACGTACAACCAAATCATTATTATTACACGAATTAAAGTGCATACGGTATGATTTACTCCCATTAAGTGACGACAGAGCAAAACTCATCCTGTAAGGTGATACATTGTATTAATATCATATCAAATGTGTGAGTTCAATGCCAGAACCGAAGAATGGAGCTCAGTGTTTGGATTAAACAGACAGAATGTAAGCTGCAAGAATCAACAGCTGCTCCTCAGAGAAACGCGGAGTTCACGATGAGTCAGACGACAATTATTAAAATCCAGACCTTTCGGGGCACGTTCCCACACTGAAATACACTGTATTGTTTTTAAAGGACTTTATTCCTGTAAACAGTTCCCACAGTGTCTCGCCCACTCCGACATCCCACACATCTGCTAATGCCGGCTAGATAAATATACCCAAAATATTTCACTGCGCCGAGGAGCACGAGGAAGGGATTCTGCGGCGGACACGACCGTGACTTCCACACGGAAAAGGCCTCGACTCGCTAACGATGACACACCAGTGACAACGGTGAAAAGGACGTGACCGTGACGGCGCTGACACGGCTCCCGAATAAACAGCGCAAGTCAAACGCCCCCATCAAAACAGCGCAAGTCAACACAGGCAGTAAATCCCCATGAAACAGCCACACGGCCCGCTGTGAGAACGAACACGGGTCAGGCCGGTTTTCCACCGGAGAACATTCAGTCCACGCTGGGTGTGTCTCGAGGAACAATGTGTCATGTGAGCGACGGTTGAGCAACACTTTTAGCATGGCGAGTTACGCTGATCAGCTTGAACAAAGACATACAGCACGCTGAAATATTTATCAACAACAAGGTCCTTTATGTTCTAGAGGGTCAGAAGTGGTCCCGGGCTACGTTACAGTCTGCGTTCTAGAACTCGGGCAAACGTTCCCAACGACACGTCGGCAAAATCTAGAAAAGCTAAAGAGGTTAAACATGTTGTAATGCTTTTGTTCGTATTGTGTTTATAGTACAGTATATTGGCAGGCGCCAACGGTGGTGTAGTGGTTAGCATGTCTTCCCCTTAGCGCTGGGGATCCGGGTTCGAATCCCAATCTGGGTTGCGTTTTCATGTTCGCTTTGTGTCTGCATGGGCTGTCTCCAGGGTCCCTGGCTTCTTTCCACAATACAAAAACATGGATTCAAGGTGAACTGGCTGCATTGAATTGCCCCTATATAGTCTTTGTGTGCTTGGGTGATCCAGCGATGGATCCAGCGATGGATTGTTGTGCTGTAGTGGGTGTATCTGCCGAGCACCACAGATGGGCCCCCACAAGGGCCCCGATGGTTTATACCGCATAGTAAACTTAACGTTATATTAGCTACAGGACCCCAGTGTGATTTTCATCATCAATAATCAGTGCCAGGTCATTTGGGAAGCATCACAAATTGTAATATCATCAACGCTTCTATGAATTAGAACACCCATGTGGAGGTCCACACCAGACTTCCAAACCAATCACATTATCTTATCTTTAATAAAATGCCCCAATGCCCCAATCCCATGCTGAGTCAGCGCTGAAGTCCACTGCACTGTGCTTTTCGCTGCTCAGAGTTCGGGGCCGATATCTGACACTAATCTGTAAGCCATCGCTGTCATTTGAAACATCTAAATCACGCAGAACATTAAAAGCATGTCGCTTGCATGACATATGACACTTTGCGGTCATGCGCTCAATATAATTAATGTGATCAAATACAGATCCTGTAACGATCGTCTTATGTTTGTACTTATGAGCATGAATCAGTTATTAATCAGGATCAGCTCTGCATGTCCTGACTGCAAGATGTGGAAATTTTGTGAGGTCAGACTCTGAGGTTGGATGTCTGGCTTGCCATTTTGGTTTTAGTTCTAACGGTGTTGGTTGGTGTTGAGGTCAGGGATCTGCGTGAATCAGCAAAGTGTGCACTGGAACGCAGTCACAAGAGCCTAGAATGAACAGAACCTAGAGCAGATTGGTACGTTTTCATTCCCTACCTGATAAAGGAGGTTCAACAACAGTGCTGTGATCTTATTTTTATATCTCAGATTTAAAGCGTTGGTATTATTTCACATTACCAGAGATCATTCAGGTTTATTAATATTCCCCTGCACATTTACTGAAGCTCACTGACCACCGAACATGAGCTGAAGACCAAAGGTTTATTATATAAATAGATGCGAGGTGCAAGGCCCAAGAAAAACATTCGCCCCCTCGCGAGCTGTTTGATCTCAGAACCTTTTCCGCCACTCTGTGTACAGGCTAAAGCAAGGCGAGAGTCTTGAACTGCACTTGTGAAACAGAGCACGGTTTTGCTCAGCTTCCAAATATAGATCTGCCTGTTGTGATAGCAAATCGGCAATGTGGCAGACGGCAATGCAACAGTCCAGTTCAGCAGCATCGCTCAAGTGCACCTACCACATGTGCTTTCATCTCAGCCCCGCGAGAGCGTCAGAGCCGCTCACGTCGAAATGCAAAGTGAAACCTAGCAGTCCTATTCAGGACCATAAAAGCATCCTATAATACTGAAAACGTTCGTAACCATCGAAACCATCTATTATCTTCCGCTTTATCCTATATTATGTTCGTGTGAACTCAATTTACCTGATCCATGTTTTTGGACCATGGGAGGAAACTGGAGAACCCTGAGGAAACCCATGCGGACACGGGGAGTTCAAATCTCAGAGGTCCATTTTATTTCCTCTTGCTAATTTCCCGACCCCCAATCTGTTACCTCCTTCACTTCTGAACTGATATGAAATGAAGCATTAAAAACATCTGGTTAAACGTAGCCGTTACAGTAATAATGAATGTGAAAAAATTAGAAGGCCAGATTTTAAATGTACTTAATGCGGCTTTAAGACCGTGATTTTGATTTGGATCGGATCTTTGTTGGGAGGAAAAAAAATGGACCTGGCAAAGCGTGCGGGTTCTAAAGCCATGAATGTGCTCAGTGTGCAAATGAAACTGAAATAAAGCTGATTGCTCAATATTTCGGTTCACGGAGGGGGTGACACACGGTGTTTACATTAGAGCGGTCATGTGGCTTGATACGAAACTCGCTGATTTGAGCTGAGCCATGAGAGAAGTTACAAAACAATCCAGCAGAATCGTCTAGGAACATTAAACCTTATCTGTCCATACTTATCATAAGGAGTGAAACTGGAAACTCATGGTTCTCTTCCGAAATAGATACCTTTGATAGGAACCCCCCAAAAGCAGGCTGCTTTTCATAAACTAAATTTCCAGTTATGAAATATAACACTACAGTCCGATTTTACAACCAACCGAAAGTATAATATACAACATTTTAAACATACTGAAATATTATTGTGTAGTTTTAGGATACTTAGATTATTACTTTATTATTAGGATTATTACTTAGATAATTTCAATGAACACTTTCTATGAATTCGGTATTCATAATACATAAAAAAATACATTCATAAAGCCTTATAAAGTATTCATAATGCCTTATAACACTTATCATAAACCTCTGTTAAAGTACTTAACCTCTGTAACTAATGTTAATGGCCTCTCGTACCATTAATGTTACAAACACACTATAATAAAAAATAAATCCATAAATATGTTTATTGAAAACAAAATCGTTAATAATCTGATCTTGATCTAGTCCGGTTTGTAAAGTGTATGCTGATCGCTGACTAACAGGATTCCGGTTTCTCTAATGATCAAATACTGCCATCTAGTGTCCAAATTAAATAAATTAAAAAAAATAATTAAAAAAAAAACTATAGAAATAAATAATGTACTGTATATCACACATTGATATGAATGTGAAGCGCTCAGAGATCTGTGTTATTGTCAATAATGTCATGGCTGGACAAATGGCTCAGCCAATCAGATTTAAGGACCGGAGCTACCCATATTATAAGAAGCCCTGTCATAATTATATAACACCTGACTGTGATTATGAACATCTATGTACATTAACAGAGGCTTCTGACTCATGTTATAAAGCTTTAGGAATACCTTATAGAGCTTTATGAATTGCAGTATGATACGTATTGATAGCGTCAGGTACATGTAGAATAAAGTTGGCCATGTTTCCCTTCAGTCTGTTAACATTCAGATAGAAATAAAGGCAATTACGATAAGTGCACAGGAACCGAAGCTCATACTTTAGCGCCGGCTACAGGTAATCAGAACTATACTCGCTTATTTATAACCTATTAGATAACGGAAAATGGATATTAAATAGACATTTCTGTAGGAAGCCAAACGGATGAAGTGGAAAATAATGAGTGTACTTGAGGTTTTCTTTTTAATTGAGATATATGATCAGGGTACATCACTCACATCCAGAGTAAACACACATCAATCTGCTGTATATTTTATCTCCAGCTTTCCGCAATCTGACTGCTAGCTGTGCATTTTTTTCGAGATAATACCGTATTAGGAGAACCTATCATAACAGTGCGCAGGGACTCAGCCATGCATATTTACTCAGATCCAATCAAACCAAATTTAAAGACTCCTGACTGATGATCGATTATCCAGGAGTGATCCGTCCTTCGAGCTTTTCCGAAAGGCAACTCAAACAGTCTTCCCCCTTTATTTCCTTTAATGCACATCTGCTTATCATTGTGAACGCGCTGTTGCCAGTCACGTACTTTGTAAGTCACTTAATAGTCCTCTGTGTGTTGTGGACTCATAAATCAAACATCATTGGGCACTATTAAATGCAATTGCTCCATGCACAATTGATTACTGAAGGGTGGGGATTGTGCACAATGAGCTGTAATGGATAACCGTGGAGATGCTTTCTGGTCTCGGATATTAAAACTAATTGCAGGTTGAAATTCAGAATACAAACGGACTGCAGTATCTCCACGCTGCATAAGAAACCAAGACGGTTAACACGGAGTTTACTGCTGTAACAACCTCTGCTGAATTTCTGGATATTTGGTTTCATCTAACCACAGCAGTAAAGCTTGGTAACTGATGTCGAAAGAACGTGCAATTAGTTTATACGGCCCTGACTGATCTGAAAACTCATCTGATTTATTCCAATGCACATGTTACACAGAATTAACCAAAACATTTTAACAGCCCTTATTGCTTAATATAAACACACCGACGTAATCCGCAAGGAATTTATCTTTTGCAAGGTTGACGTCACAGTGCAGGGTCACTTATGGCATGGCATGGCACCCCAGGAGCCAAACGGGTTTAGGGCCTCGGTCAGAGTTCTGGAGTTCGAACCCATAAACTTTTGATCTACAGCCCACCAAGTCTCCACTCCTATGCCTATTTACATTTCAAGGTTACCTTCAAATTCTTCACCATAAGTCCAGTGCTGTTGTGCTTTAGACCCCGGTAGCTATCCCTGCTTCATGAAGCTTCGTGAAGCAGGTGCTGATGTTGTTTTTTGCAAATTTGGTACCAAAAAGGTTCTGCTCTCCACGAATATCCCGTTCGTGTGACATGTTGCCAAGCTACGGATTCTCTTACATGTATTTATTTTACGATAACAGGTGGCGTCGCGTGCAAGTCCATGCCAATGCCTTTGTTTTGCTGACTGCCCTCGTTTATGAGTTAAAAATAACACGAGAAGTTTAAACCATGTAGGATATAGTGACTCGACTCTACCTGTCCCTCATTTCAGAAGTGTGCTGTTATTAACCTTTGTATATAAATATATATATATATATATATATATATATATATATATATATATATATATATTGGGAATTTCCATTAACCTGGTATTTATAGTGGCCATGCCTGAAGAGGACTTTATGTGCTTGTCACAAACATGATCAATCACCAATGACAAAACAAGACCACGACAAGAGCTATTCTAAAAATATGTTAGTTTAAGCACTGTCAGCAGCACATAGCTGTCAATAACGTGGATGAATGGATGAAGACATGGACAGCTGCACGCGAAACACCCATGAAGTATCTGACCATTGTCATGCCTACATCAAACAAGCTGAACATACGAAAATAAAGCCTTTCGTTAGCCATTAACTTGGAAAAGAAATGCAGACTTAACCCTGGAGTCGGGTATTTTTAGATCCGGCATAATAGAAATATCTAAAAATATCCAAGCTCTTTAAACGCAGGTAGCACAGCGTATTATTATTATTTCTGTGGGTCTTCGTGATCATTCATTCTGTTACCTCGAGTTGGCTGTAGAAGGATTTTAATGATCTACTTGTAACATCTCTATTCAGTTTGTCAGATGGGAGCAGGTTGGTGAAACATATAATGCACGATCTACACGGGATCATGTGTTTATACACATAACACTGCTTTATTTTCATTAAAACTGATTATATATCCTTTATACTAGAACAATGAGGTACGAGAAGGCGTGAAATTATTGTGAATAAATCTCTTTCCCGTAATTTATTTACAATAATACACAAGTGTCAATAATTGTGTCTTATTTCTTTTATGAAACACTTATAAACACTGTAAGAAAAAAAGTGAATTTATTAAAAGCAAAATTGCTAATAATCTGTTCTTCCACGATGTAATCTAGTCCGGTTTTACAGTGAACACTGATTGCTGAGTAACAGGTTTCCAGTTTCTCTAACAAACACTTTCATCTAGTGTCCAAATTAAAGAACACAGTTTATAAAAAACATCGGGAAAATAATGTATTGTATACCCTGCATTGATACGAATGTGAAGTGCTCAGAGGTGTGTGTTATTGTCAAAAATGGCACGGCTGGACAAATGGCTCAGCCAATCAGATTTAGGGACCGGAGCTACCCGTTTCATAATAGGATTCAAACCCGTTTCCACAGCCTCACACTTTTCTTCCATAGCACCATAACAGAGCATCAAAATAATAAGATTAAGTCATAAAAAACGTACGTGAGTGCTAACTGCTCACAGACTGCAGTTCAGCTGCTCTGCGCGAATTCTTTCGGATTTGCAACCGTAAGCCCCTAGCCGTAAATTTATGATCATCCCTTACTATTTGGACTTTCATGTTTCTTTCCAGGTCTGTGTGAGCTGCATGCACAGCTGAAGCTACGGCTCACATGGCTTCAGACCGCAGGCTCGTAAATTCTGCTTCACCTATAAACATTATAAACATTATAAACATTTCATATGCGAATAAAACCAAATGGATTGTGAGCCTTCCCAAAACTGACCCTTTCCCAATCCCCAGAGTGGCATTAACACCTGAGATTGCATTAACACCTACAATGTTCCCTGAGCGCGCTCGCTGCTCATTATTGTTCCAGGATGCACGCGCTATAAATGTTTCTGGAATCATCAGATCAGTTCTGATCACCGTTCAGTTCATATTCATTTAAAATACTGAATTACAATAATAATAATAATAACACCTCAGCAGTTCTTCAAACCTAAAGTTTAGTGTCATATTATATTGTCAAATTTATTAGGACTCTCCTGATTGAACTCTTTTTTTAGTCCCATTATTCCACGTGGAGGAAATCAAGCACCTGGATGTACATTTTCGACGAGCACAGCTTCCGACTTTGTGGTAACAGTTTGGGGAAGGCCCCGTTCTGTTGCAGCCATGCACAAAGCAAAGTCTTTACGTTCTCATAACGTAAATGTAAGTCCATCTGCTCATGTTTGGGTGAATTTTGTGTGAGAACTTGACTGGTCTGCACAGAACCCCAGACCCAAACCCTATCCAACAACTTTGGGATGATGTAGATGAAGATTGCGAGCCAGCATCGGTGTCTGTCCTCATAACGTCCACACAGACACTTCACAGAAAATTGGACATTACCACAGAGTGGGACTGACTACATTATAAATAAATTAAAATACCACACACCCAACATATCCTGTAATCAGCATGTGCATGACTTTAACACACCTCACCTCGCTGCTGGTGTTGATGTGAAATACAATAGAACCTTAGCATTTCCTTTGTTACACCAAAGGATTAAACCTTGCCGGGTGGAAGTGCCCGACTGGCACGGTGCCGCAAACACTGGTGCTCTGCTGCACGACTGAGTTTTAAGCCTTGCCTTCTGCCCCGACCGGGTGTTTCACGGACAGATCCGGCACTGTCTGACATCCTGTGATAGCAGTTCAAAAGTGTCAGCACTTGGGGGCAGAGGGAATTGGAATCACGAGTACAGCCCATCCTGCAGGATTCTGTCAGTGAGATGGTGAAAAGAGGCGATCGAGGTTGCACGGCTTATGGAGGAAGTGCTCCTAGGACACCTTTGGTGCAAATGGGAACTGTGTATCACTAAGTTCCCTCCATTATCTTCCGCTTTATCCTCTACTAGGGTTGCGGTGGAGTTCCCCATGCCCATCCAGGGGAGAACGTCTCGGGCGCCGGGCAGACACACCCAGGACAGGGCGCCAATCCATCGCCGAGCACACACTCACTCACACAGACACACTCTATATGGGCAATTTGGAGAATTCAATTGACCTTGAGCCACGTTGTTTGGACTGTGGGAGGAAACCGGAGAACCCGGAGGAAACCCACGCTGACACGGAGAGGACATGGAAACTCCACCCAGATTGGGATTCGAACCGGGAATCCCCAGCGCTGAGAGGAGAACATGCCAACCAATAAGCCACCACTAAGTTATTGTTAAAACTATTTAACACAAGTACAATTACCGATCATTTTGAATTTCGGGATTAAAGTCCAATATGGAATGGTTTATGAAAATTAATTGTGTTGTCGTCTTTTAGAAAATGGTGTTTTATTAATTATTAGTAGTGATTAGTAGTTCACGTGCTCTCTGACGGGGGAACGTGGAGGTCTCGGTCTAACGCGTTTAAGAATTGAGGTTCGGATCTGGATCCTCACACACACCTAGCATTTTACATAAACCGTCTGTTTGAGAGCATTTGGAGTGGATTCTGAGGCTCATCCTCCGCTTCCCACGCAGTCGACAGCGCAAACGCACACGCGTGGAAACTGGGTCGCGCGGCCGCCGCTCGCCGAAGCGCGCGCCCCGATCCCCCCCGCTTTCACGCGCGCAGTTTGGTCAGAAGTCGCGTGTGATGGTGAGTGATGTCAGAGCTCTTACCTGTCAGCGGTTTGGGGGTGCTGTTCCCCATTACTCCGAGAAACGCGTCGCCTCTGCCGACAAGTGGATGTTATTCGGTGCCCGTATGTCCCTCCATGAGCGGCGGAGCGATGAGCGCCGCGTCTCTCCTCCTCATCCTCATGTGTCAGTGTGAGCGCGACGCTCCTCTCCCTCACCCTTATTGGCGCACTGCCGCTCTCCCTCCACTCCCCCCCCCACCTTCCCTTCCTATCTTCTCACTCCTTACCAACTTTAAAGCGATATACTTGGCTCCCATCCACCGCCAGGACAACCGATGGCCCTATTGTAATTCCAATAAATGATAAAATGCAAAACAAAAAATGACTTGTGATGACTAAATGTCATGTAAATGTAAATAAATAAGGGACGGCAAAGTGGCTTAGTGGTTTAGCATGTTCTCCTCTCAGCACTAGGGATTCCCGGTTGGAATCCCAATCTGGTTGGAGTTTCCATGTTCTCCCCCTGTCCGCATGGGTTTCCTCCGGGTTCTCCGGTTTCCTCCCACAGTCCAAAAACATGGATTAAGGTCAATTGAATTCTCCAAGGGCGGCACGGTGGCTTAGTGGTTAGCACGTTCGCCTCTCAGCGCTAGGGATTCCCGGTTGGAATCCAAATCTGGGTGGAGTTTCCATGTTCTCCCCATGTCCGCATGGGTTTCCTCCGGGTTCTCCGGTTTCCTCCCACAGTCCAAAAACATGGATCAAGTCAATTGAATTCTCAAAAATTGCTCCATATAGAGTGTATCTGTGTGAGTGAGTGTGTGCCCAGCGATGGATTGGCACCCTGTCCTGGATCTATCTGCCTAGCGCCTGAGATGTTCTCCCCTGGATGGGCATGGGGAACCCCACCGCGACCCTAATAGAGGATAAAGCGGGAGGTGATGAATGAATGAATGAATTCTCCAAGGGCGGCACGGTGGCTTAGTGGTTAGCACGTTCGCCTCTCAGCGCTAGGGATTCCCGGTTCGAATCCCCATCTGGGTGGAGTTTCCATGTTCTCCCCGTGTCCGCGTGGGTTTCCTCCGGGTTCTCCGGTTTCCTCCCACAGTCCAAAAACATGGATCAAGTCAATTGAATTCTCAAAAATTGCCCCATATAGAGTGTGTCTGTGTGAGTGAGTGTGTGCCCAGCGATGGATTGGCGCCCTGTCCTGGGTCTATCTGCCTAGCGCCTGAGATGTTCTCCCCTGGATGGGCATGGGGAACCCCACCGCGACCCTAATAGAGGATAAAGCGGGAGATGATGAATGAATTAATGAATTCTCCAAGGGCGGCACGGTGGCTTAGTGGTTAGCACCTTCGCCTCTCAGCGCTAGGGATTCCCGGTTCGAATCCCCATCTGGGTGGAGTTTCCATGTTCTCCCCGTGTCCGCATGGGTTTCCTCCGGGTTCTCCGGTTTCCTCCCACAGTCCAAAAACATGGATCAAGTCAATTGAATTCTCAAAAATTGCTCCATATAGAGTGTATCTGTGTGAGTGAGTGTGTGCCCAGCGATGGATTGGCACCCTGTCCTGGATCTATCTGCCTAGCGCCTGAGATGTTCTCCCCTGGATGGGCATGGGGAACCCCACCGCAACCCTAATAGAGGATAAAGCGGGAGATGATGAATGAATGAATGAATTCTCCAAGGGCGCCACGGTGGCTTAGTGGCTAGCACGTTCGCCTCTCAGTGCTAGGGATTCCCGGTTCGAATCCCCATCTGAGTGGAGTTTCCATGTTCTCCGGTTTCCTCCCACAGTCCAAAAACATGGATCAAGTTAATTGAGTTCTCTAAATTGCCCCATATAGAGTGTGTTTGAGTGTGTGAGTGTGTACCCAGCGATGGATTGGCGCCCTGTCCTGGGTGTATCTGCCCAGCGCCCGAGACGTTCTCCCCTGGATGGGCATGGGGAACCCCACCGCGACCCTAATAGAGGATAAAGCGGGAGATAATGAATGAATGAATGAATGAATGAATGAATTCTCCAAATTGCCCCATATAGAGTGTGTATGAGTGAGTGAGTGTACCCAGCGATGGATTGGCGCCCTGTCCTGGGTGTATCTGCCCAGCACCCGAAATATTCTCCCCTGGATGGGGATGGGGACCCCCCCCCCACTTCTAGTAGAGCCGTAACAGCTGCAGAGTCAACATAATCATAATAACCTATATAATGTGTAAAGATACTCTCCTTGAATATGATTTATAAACTATTGATTTTGATCTTTAGCATTGTCTTCTCACCACGGGCCATGATCCTGGTGTTTATCTAACACCAACCCAAACCCCTCCCACACGCAAACAAAAAAAGTTCTTGCTGACACAGCAGTTTTAAAGCAACACTTCATTTTAACTCGTCGTAATAATATAACTAATAAAGCTTTACTGTCATTCCAGTAACATCCCCCTCACATTCATCAGCAGACCCTGTTGGGTACTAATGCACAATTTCTCATGCCAACATGAGAACACAGAATCCTTTAATGCTTGAGAGAATCTTGGAGAACGCAGAGCAAAGAGTCTTGTTCCAAAATACAGAATCTCTCCAGATCCTGCAGGCTCCTCCGTTCTGCTCAACTCCAACTTTTCTCATTAGGTCGAGGGACTTACATGGCAATGTCGAAATTTTTGGATCACTGTCCTGCTGGGAGATCCGACCACAACCATGTGCTTCTTGGCAGCAGATGTTCGTTTAAAATCTCCTGTTACTTCATGGACTCCAAAATACCAACCAGAGACTTTAGAGAAATTACGTTCTCAGCTACGAGGCTTAAGATTCGTATATATTTAAATCTGTTCTTACAGTTCCTATGGGTTGCCAAAAACTCCAGCTCTCTGTGATCCGAAATTCCAAATTCGTATGTAGTCTGTGTTAACGTATCAGAACGCACGTCTTAACCGTTAAACCTAGGTGTTTATTCAGTTTCAGTTCCACAGGTCTATAAAATCAGGCATCTACATAGGCTTCCAACCTTGAGGAACAGTTTGGGGAAGGTCCTTTTCTGTTTCAACATGTCTGTGCTCCAGTGCACATTGAGGCATGTTTGTGTGAGTTTGGTGGAAGATGTTGACTGGTCAACAGAACTCCGACCTCAACCCCACAACTGCAAGTTCATTGATTGAAAAAATATATCCAAGGTGACATGTATCCCAACTTAATGATGGGATCAGAACGCAGAATCTCCATCCATCCATTATTATCCTATATTAGGTGGGGTTCCTCATGCCCATGAGAGAACGTTTCGGGCACTGGGCAGATACACCCAGGACAGGATGCCAATCTATCGCTGGACACACACTCACTCACACAGACACACTCTATATGGGGCAATTTGGAGAACTCAATTGGCTTGATCCATGTTTTTGGACTGTGGGAGGAAACCGGAGAACCCGGAGGAAACCCACTCGGACACGGGGAGGACATGGAAACTCCACCCAGATGGGGATTCGAACCGGGAATCCCTAGCGCTGAGAGGAGAACATGCCAACCATTAAGCCACCATGCCGCCAATGAAAGAATCTATTCGTTTCATTTCAGTATACAATAAAACAGTCAGATTCAAGGATACCAATCGTTCTGCAGTGACATTACGTGGAGTGCCCTGCCCCGCTAGCAGTATTTGGCCCGTGTCAGCACAGATTTATTATGTTGGACTGGCATCAGATGCAGACAGTGACAGCAAATCCCCGGGTTTGCTGTTCAGCCGAGCGAATAAGCGGTGGACCAGAGAAATGACAGCATGAAAGTCTGAACACTCCCACGATTTATCTTCTGTTGGTCTTCCGTTAGCTCGGCCACCTTTACACGTTTTCATTAAAACAGACGACCACAGTGTAAACGCGGCACCCGGGTCGCTTCAGTCGCCCTCTGAGCTGCTTACTCATCTAAAGAAATATTTATTTCAGCCTAACAGCATCATGTTGGTTTGTTTTTTCTGAGCTACATGATTTGTGACTCTGTTCCTCCATGGGCTCATTTGAACCCGATCGAGGAACTGATCTGAGGGGACCTGTCCACTGGGAAGGTTCACCTTCAGAGAGTTTTTTTCTTCTATTTTTTTTTTTGCTCTTCACATCTACAGTTCACTGAAGTGATATAAACCAGTCACTGCGCTGTGTTGCTTCACCATGTGGTGGATTCTTAATATACCATCCATTATCTTCTGCTCTGTCCTATATTAGGGTCGCAGGGGGGTTCCCCATGCCCATCCAGGGGAGAATGTTTCGGGCGCTGGGCAGATACACCCAGGACAGGGCGCCAATCTATCAATGGACAAACCATTTAGTCGTGTTTTTTTCGCGGTATGAATGCACAGTTTGTAGAAATCTAAAACAAGAGCTCTTGTGCAGAAGCCTTTTTTCAGCCTGTAGGGCAAATACAGATTACTGTCCCCTCTTGACATGGAGAGTCGTTGTCTTAGCTATAGATTGTTTAAGTGCCTCTACTCGATCTCAGCTGGCATCAGACCCTGTTGACTTGGCGTGTCGGGGTTCTAATATCTGTCTGCGCCACACCAGTGTGGGATGGCATTTCGCTCTTTGCCCTGAAATTGCTAACAGCAGTGCACTTTAATAGTCGGATCTCTGGAACGGAGACAAACCCCTACTAAGAATGAGGTCTTTCAAGCAGAAAGCCTTAAAACACCGAAGCCAACAATCTCTGAAAGGGCAAATCGTGTCACCGAAAAATGTTTGAAGTTGTTTAAAGTGCTCCATTAAGAATGGCAGACATTTTTGGAAACGGCACAAGCCCTTATGAGGAAGCTCTCCGTTCCACACCCCAGCCCCCATCCCATCCTTCCTTGACCGCTGGGATCCTTTGCAAGCTGTTTCCTGTCTTCTGAGCCGAAACTGCCTCTGAGGAGCCGTGTCCAAACGGGTCGAGCCGTCACTGCCGGCCACGGGCCAACGACTGTACGGGTTGCCTGCAGGGAGCCCCTGCTTACAATAACGCCTGTACGTCACCTAGCATGTGTGTCTGAAGTGCTACAAAAGCTGTGGCCTTTTCATTTTAACATGCATGGAATCAAGTCTGAACACTTTGAACACGTTCCAGTGAGGTTGAGGTAATAATCAGCCATATGACCCGTCTCTACCGGGGACGAGACCCAGGCACAGATGTGAAGAGGACAATAGAATTGGAGGCCAAGTCCTCAACTGTTTCATTTCCAATTCCCTTTTTCAGTTCTCACCAGAATAGGGCTCGTCAGCACTGCTCGCAAGTAACTGGAACGCATTCTTTTAAATAAACACACACACACACACACACACACACACACACACACACACACACACACACACACACACACACACACTCACACTCACATACACAACAAAAATAAAGATTTTACACACAGAAAGGAAATATTATAAATTAGACCAAGTAAGTCTTGGGAACGATATGAATTCCTCGCCATCTTAATTGTCCATACAAAACCAATACGCTGTTATTTACGGCGCGTTAAAGTCTCAATCCTGTTGTTTGCGGAATCAAGAATTGCAGAATGGTGTCAAACCAGTTGATGTGAAAAAAGCTTACAGCTTTGACGGAACATTTGCTGAAATAATGGCCGCATGATGTTTTTTCCTGCTGGCAGCAAAGCAGAACTGAGATGGTTCGATATGCTCGTCTGCATTTGAGGCTGCGATTATTTCCAACGGGGTTTTACGTGTACCGTCCATTCAACAGCTTTACAGCATTCCAACCTGAACAACCAAGGAGCAACCTTAAGCGACAGTGGCAAGACAAATCTCCCTGTTAAGTTGTTTTTCAAGGAGGACCGAGGCTCAATTGCGGACTCCACATTGATTGGTGGTGCAGTTCTTATTCTCATCATGGAGGGGCCCTTAGGCAATAAAATCCCCGCTGATGAATGACTTGCAGTAGAGTCTACAGCGAGCCGTCACTGTAAAGTGGAAACATTTAGGAGCCTGCGCTGACCTCACAAACTCACAGTGACAGTTCCATCTAAATACTCCCTCCAGGATCGGAGAACTCCAAACTCTGCCTGTGGAAGCAAGTCCAGCGCGAGACCTGCTAATTAGGGGCCCCGTGAATAGTTTCCTTCACTTGTTTAGATCTCCCGTATTAAAGCAGTCAGCTAAATGGTATACAAACATCACCACTGGACTCTGCAGCGGTGTAAAAATAATCCGATGAGTGCGAGCCATGAATCCAGACCAACCATCTGGAAAGCTGGCGATCGAACCGGGTTTGGCAGCATGACAGAGGAACCCCACTCGCCCGAGGGGATCCAAAATGTTTGTTAAGGAGAAGAATGATTCAGAGCTGACTTTTGTAACTCGGATTGGGCTCGACAACTACAAAGGAATCCGAGAGAACACGGCTTCACTGTTCAGCAGGATTCCAAAGAACTGGGAGGCTTTAACCAACTCGAAGCCACAGCACCCGTCATCGGTGCATGACCTCAATCATACTCAGGCTCCTACACTTCACAGAGCTTATATGGCGTCCTCCTCCTGCAGAAATGATACTTGTTTCCATTCTGTTGGGAAGGCTTTCTGCAAGATTTTGGAGAGATTCTGCGGGAACCATTACACATTCATCAGAATTGTATGTTCATACACTGTTATCGGAGGCAAGAACCTGGATCCAATCTTTATTCTAGTACATATTAAAGGTGTTTGGGGTGAAGTTCAGAGGTCTATGTGGGCCAGTCAGGTTCTTTATGGACCTTTCGTTCCACACAGCGGGAAAGGACAGAAAAGGCCTTCACCCAGACTGTTTCCCCAACTTCAGTATCTCATAATGATCCACAGTACAGGGCTAGATGCTTTATTTCTATACAACTGTGGCAACGGGACTAAATGAAACACCTTAATTTAATTATTAGGAGGTGTGTCCATATAGTGTAACGGGGAAAGCTTGGAATGACTGCGGCCAAGAGTCCGTATTAATGTTGTTGATATTGAAATGAAAAGTTTGACAGCACATATGGATGTGATATAGAAGTGTAGATAAACCTCCAGAGAACAGCACCAGTGAAGGTTTATTATCACAGGCCAACAGACAAATCAGAGAGATCAAATAAGCAAATGCCCCCCAGCAAAAGTGCAATGTCCTTTCAGAAGTCCAAAGCTTTTTGCTAATGAAGCATTTTGAGCGATGCCTCTGTGAGAACATTCAGAAGTAACCAAAAAAAAAAAAAAAAAAATCTCTATTTATCATATCATCCTTGTACTGTGAAGTGTTAGATTTGCAGCCTTCTGATTTCTGTATGGCTTCCAAGGCGCTGCTGAAATGCTAAGCAGATGGCCGATTGGGAGGCTTACATGTGGTTGTCTGGGCGGTGGGGAGCTTTTGTCCAAAACCTCAAACAGCAGATCTAATGGCAAAGTGAATCATAAGCACCCTCTGCAAGGACCGTTTTCATTACACACATGTGCAAAAACCTCAAGTAGAATTTATTTTCTAAATCTAATTAGCTGGAGAACTCCGTCCAACATGACTTCATCCTAAATGCCATTTAATCCTATTATGTTGTAAAAAAAAAAAAAAAAAAAAAAGAGGACTTGCATGACTTGTTTACTGACTGCGCACAGACAGCGCCATTTGTCACAATTGCTCTGGAACAACACGATGACTAAAAACAAGTTAAAATACTAAGCTTATATTTGCGAGAAATACGATGACACCACTCCGGTGCATCGGGACATTTACCTAAATATTCAACCGTCGAATCGTAAAGCCCGCCAATCACGCGGTGCATACAGGTCCTCCGTGAAAACAAAGGGTAATAAAGCGGCGCTGTTTTTTGATTGGCTGCCTTTCGTGTCCGACAGCCGGCACGTGTCGGTCCTCGACTTTCTATATGGACGACCGTCGGTCAACAGGAGAGCCTCGAGATAAACAACCCGCAGCATTACATAAGGCCGTGATGTCACAGGTGCCGCTTCACATTTTGCTCTAATGGCGTATCCTTCCAACCGGCCTCAGAATAGGCAATTTGTGAGTTTAACAGATGTGCGACCACTGGCCTCATTTCCTCCAGCTGTGCCATTGTATTTGCGTTTTTTGGCAGGACAAACGGATGCACAGCTACCTTAAGGAAGTGCATGCTACCGAGTAAGACGTGAATAACAAAACCTGCTCTCCTTTGTCTTACAGGTGATGGTGAATGTGCGGGGCATGGAATATTTTCCTTTCTTTCTCATCTTAGCTTACTGTAATGAACATAATTCAGAATGAACCTCGTTTATATTTAAATCGAAGTAAATGTGATCTGAACATGACCCAAAAAAAGTTCGACAAGACTTAAGAGTGGGCTCCGGGATGATGTCACAGAAGAATCACAGCAAAAGGACAATATTGCACCAGTGTAGTTTATCATGTGGTGCACAAGCGGATGCTGTCGCTGGATTCAACTTCTGTTGATTTAATAATCTGATTTATAGATCGCTGAATTAATTTACTCATTCCCAAATTAAAATCTGCTATCAATACAATGATATGAAATACAAACCAATATCAAGAATTTACTCATTTCAATCCGCATTAACTTCAACGACACCGAACACTAGTTTTTAGTAAAAAAAGTAAATGTTTTACTATAGGGCCCCGTGTTTGTGTTAATTGGTAAATTGGCAGCTCTAAATTGCCCCTATATACTCTGAGTATATTTATAATATTTATATATATTATATATTTCTGCACGATGATTTAGAAGTGTTTGTTATTATTCTGCATTGAGCAAATAAAATAAAAGTGATTAAATAACTGAATGCCCAACAACGCCAGAACAAATCAATTTGGTAATAGTGGAAATAAAACTTATTAAATATCAGCAAAGAAGAATAGCATTAATCCTAAAAGTCGTCTATATCATTTTCTGAACCTCAAAACGTAAAAATAGACACATTTTTGGTGGTTTGTATAATAAAGCAGCAAATTAAAACCTACACAAAACCACAAAAGTATAGCAAGGTATGTAGGCAGCCCCTCTAATTAGTGGATGCAGCTATCGCCACACCTATTGATAACAGATGTATGTATGTACATATGTGTGTGTGTGTGTGTATAGTTAAAGCTTTACTGTGAGACATATGTCACAGCTTAAAGTCCTGGTGTGGTCTCTCAGGCTGATGTTATATATTTAGATCTTATTTAAACAGAACTATTGTAATATGTAGGTGTCCCAATACTTAATGCACATAGTGTACGACATCATGAACGTATAAGAGTGAAAGTGGCATGTTTCTGTTGTAGCTACAGAAGACGGGATCCCGTGGGAATTCATTCGTCAGCCGTGACTCCCAACTCCGATCCCGACTGTCTTATGTCTCGGAACGTTCTCAAAATTGAACAGCGTTTTCAAGCCGAGTGATTCCGTGTTGTACATCTGGTACAAGCCGAGTTACAGCCGCGTTCCGATACTAACAAGAGCGAAAAGTCTTTCTGGGGTGTTTTGCGAAGACTTGCAGATGCACCATAATTAAACGTACAGTGCTGGTGGTATAATGGGTCGCGTGGTAAATATCATCTCAGGAATCTGTCGAGCTGAAAACTCGACCCAGTACGACATCGTTAAACTCCGACCGCACAATTCAGGAAATAGCACGTTTAAACTATGTTAAGCTCTTAAAATGTGACCTATAAATGGTGCCCTGATACGTGGTGCAGAGTGATAATCCAAAGTCCTGTTATTCTGGCGGTTGGGAGCAGCTCTGCAGGATTTCTGGCGGTTAACCGTTTTTTGCCTCTTTTCTGCATAATTCGCTGTAATTTAGTCATTTTCTCAATCAATGCATTGTCACTTAATCCTCCACAGCTGTTGACCAGAAGCATTCGCGCCATAAACGAAGATTTAGACAACGGTCGATAGCCAAGAGTTTAGTAAATGAGAAGTAAGGAAGGCGCCATGGTGGCAAAAAAAAAAAAACGTCTTATCGCATGTCAAAAACCATAATCACAAACTTTTAATCACTGTGGCTGCATTGAAGCACCAAGAGGCTGCAGTCTCGTGAAAATAAGGGCATTATTTCGTAATCAGCCGGGGCTTATATGTACATTTATGTTAGTTGTGGCATGAACATGATGAGATTAGCAGTGTTATTACAGGACAGTCATAACGTATTACTGGATGTGATGTCACTAAGGCTCTGTCCTGCCAACAAGCATAACCTTAAATATATTGTTTGAAAAGTAAAACTCCGGCGGGTATCACTGACATCACGTTCAAAACAAAACGGCAAACTACTGAGATGAAGTTACACCTCAACCTAAAACTGACCCAAATGAAAGTACTATACTACCAGATCTATTTTCCAGGGAGCAACTGGAGCTCTGCAGCCACAGTACTTTGTGGGAACGGGAATCAAACCAGGGACCTTCAGGTATCGTCAAACGATCCCGAGACACAAACCCATCGTCAGTTTGTGTTACTGATATTATTTGATGTTTGAATTTGATCCTGACATGGGTTGTTAAATGTTATTGCGGTTGATGAGAACGTACATTTGGAATAAGACCGCCGAGCTGCTTGCCCTTGAAGAATCCAAGCACCTTTCCTCCAGCGAGGTCGAAGCGATTGCGTAACGCGCTGACGGATGAAAACTGTCAGAAGCTTTTACGAACGGTCCGAGGACGAGACACGTGAACTGGACCGGACGTTTTAGACAGTGACATCAAATGTCTCGTTTACATAACTGTGCGTTCGGTTTACGAGAATGAAGGTCGGTCTCGAAGCGACGTATCAGGTTCGGTTTGAATCGATTACCTGCTGGAGCTGCAGTTTTTCTGAAATAGACTCGAATCGATCATCTACGGTTACTGAGGGACACTCAGTCCACGGCTGGGGCTGCGATCATGGATCATTTTCATTGCACAATTCTGATTGGCCAATTACGGCGTTCAGTCGTCTATTATTTCTATATTACAGAATAATGAGTGTTGCCTTGAATAACTAATGATGAATAATGATGCTGTCGGACTGATGCACAGTCCCAGTAGTTTGCACTCCCGTCTCCCTGTAAAAAATGAGTCTGGGTTTTATTTAAAATCAGGGTGAAGAGGGTTCAACATGTTCTCCTCATGACGGTGCAGAGCGCCGATTATCTAAAACATGCCGGGGAGTAAAGTGAAGATCCTAAATCAGGACTTCAGACAGTTTGTCTGGGTGTCTATCATGACGTGGTGAACTAAACCAGGGTTTTTCTTTTAGTACAGACTTCACTTGGCTTTTGAAATACCCCTCGACCCCAATCTGAATAACCAGCATGGATTAAATGATTAAATTGCTGGTGCTGGTTACTTCACATGTACCTGTAACGCTGCTACGAGGTCAGCTCTGAATTGATCCAGTGCACAACCAGCACAGTCCACTTTAAACCGTCAACCGGACAGAGCTGGAACGTAGAAAGCAGCTGATGTGGTCCTGATGTCACAGGCTTGAGGTCTGGATCTCTGTACAGATGGTGGAACAGTCAGGAGGCAGGGTTCCATCATTATGATTTTAATTATACAACAGACGAACAAGCAAGCCCTCGTATCCAGATTCGTTTGTGTCTCTGGCTGTTAATTCAATCTGTGTTGGTTTTTGTTGTGGGAAAGATTATTCATGACGTGTGTTTGAATGTGTGTCGATTATGCACTATTTACCATCCCATCATGCAGCCGCAGAACCACTGGAACCCTGAACGTTCGAATGAGCAATTCAACCGGAACTCACATCAAACAACGGAGAAAACTCGAACCCTTAATGAAGTGATTAGTTTCTCCGACAATGTGATTAGAATATGAAACGACGCTTTAGTCAACACGTCAGGATTATTGACACTTCCACGTTTGCGGCGTGTAACCTTCCACCGGCAGCACGGAACCACAGCAGCGCTCTCCATTAAGCGGCGATTGGCATCAAGCTCCGGCCTTCTTTCTCCGACTGCGTTTGATTCCAATGGATTCAGGTCGAGGAAGTAAAGCAGTCATGCCAGAAGTTTGATTCTGTGATCACTAACCCAGTTCTGCGTGGACTTGGATGTATGTTTTGGATCCTTGTCCTGCTGGAAGGTCCAACAACAACCCAGTTGTAGCTTCTTGGCAGGGACGAGCCGCTTTTCGTTTCAAATCTCCTGGTACCTCATGGAGCACATGATGTAATGTTTCCTTTCAGGGTTCCCAGAGCTTTTGGAGAGAAAAACAGCGTATGATTTTACACATCCTCCACGATACTTAACAGAGTGGATTACGTTCCTTGACCTCTTGCTTTCAAGCCAAACCAATCAGAGCAAAGTTGTTAAGAGGCTCTATTTTGTATCATGTGACCACAGAACATTGTGTTTCTCTGTTTCACAAGATGGACAAAAGTATTGAGACATGACCATGACTTTTCAACCATAACAGATACCATTTCTTCTGCAGGCTTTAGCCTTGATTTTGGGGCGTGTTCATGGTCAGTTCATCCAGAAGAGCCTTCGCAAGGCTCGCCGTTAACTCCAAAGACGTTGGATGAGGTTGAGGTCAGGGGTCTGCGCAGTTCAGTCGCGTTTACCACTGGTTTGGTGATAATGCCTCGCAGCTTTTATTCTGAAATGATGATTATCCACCAATTACCAAAGTGATTTTCAGCTCTGTAAATAAATCATTCCTCTTTTGGGCTCAAATACCCCCCTCATGAGGGCCATGCCTGGTCTGAAGTTAATAGCCAAGGCTTCAAAACCTGCTTTTATGGCTGAACTGATTTACATTCTGCTCTGTTTGTTAAAAACGGACGCATCACTGTTTCAGTATGCTTCCCGCCGAGCTTCCAGTATGAGTCTTGTTCATTCAGTTGGCACGTCCAAACCTAAGGTCAACCTTCCTGATCTCTCCGGGGTTAGGGGTCAGTCGGTTTTAAGCCACAGCGCAAACAAGTGGCCGCCAACGACTTAATACAATAAATTCCATCGAAGGAGGAAACTCTCTAACACCTAATACAGAAGGTTCCAAATGTGTGAATGGTAACTGGGCACTTCGGAGGGTCCTTAGCTCGAGTACGTATCAAGAAAAGTTAGAAGGCTTGTTGCAGGGACCTCCGCTTCTGCAACCCTGTGGAATGTAGCCAGGGCTTACACATCGTAAGATTTAATGGGAGCCATATGAATTTGAGATTAATGAGAGTTGAATTCAATCTTTCAGTAATCCAGTCTGAGGCCAGGCAGCCTGCTTCGCCATGTCTGTAACATCTCATCAAGCTGGAGGCTGCTCGAAAAAGTGAGTCAGCCTTTATTGCTCAAACCCTCTCTGGCCTGTAGAGATGAAAACAAGGTGACGGCAAAGTCGCACAACTGGGTTCGCTCTTTTGACTTACACACCAAAAGTGGGTTTTAAGAATCCCAAATCATGCTTATTTACGATATAGAACGTAGAACTCAGTGGGCTAAGCCCTGATTTCCACCAGTGTTTAGTCTTTTCCTGCACCTGATTGGCATCATGGACATGCTTTAACTCATCCAGGCAGGACGTGGGCACTGAAGAAATGATGCAGTCACACTTTCTGATTCATGTGTCCATCCTGTTGTTTAGCCGATGCGTAAAATCGAACTTCCTTAAAAAACATAAACATATGTCCAGCAGTTAAAGGTCCAAAATGAAACAAAGGGTGCAGCAAGCAAATATTAAGGTCTGAACTCTGTACAGCACAGTGCAATGATTATTTACAATTTAATAAAAAGCAAAGTGGGATTGAAAAGCAAAAAAGATTGAGGGCTGCAATCATATAATGTTGTTTTGTTACATACAGCCCCCCACCCCCCCACACAACCACCACCACCACATATATATGTCCAGCTGCTCTTTCCCAAATTCAAGTGCTATTTTAATACGAGTTCCAAGTGGAGCCTTGTGGCATCTACTCTGTGCAAGGTTAACAACACCCTACGAGCTGTTACCATAGCAAAGAGGCCCACCGGGGAGGAGGGCTAAAGGACTCACAGCGGGGTCGCGACATTACAGGCCGATCCTGGCCTTCTGTTTTGGAGCCCGCTTATTTACTGTCTCAGGGCAGGACACGATGAAAGACAACCATCCAGTCCATGTGCTGATAATCCCTGAGAGTGACCTCATACTGAATTAGCACTGAAGATTAAAGTAATCTGAGCGACACCGACATTACGCATGAACTAGAACTTGTGTATCAACGACAGCCGACCCACGAAAATACAGATATGAGCAAGAATGACAAAAAAATTTACAAAAAATATTTACAAACACAAATAAAAACTCTACAGGATTTTCAGATTGAATTTATATTTATATATTTACAGGAAACGGCGGCACGGTGGCTTAGTGGTTAGCATGTTCTCCTCTCAGCGCAAGGGATTCCCGGCTCGAATCCCAATCATGAATCCCAATCATATTCTCCCCGTGTCTGAGTGGGCTTCCTCCAGGTTCTCCAGGTTCCTCCCACAGTCCAAAAACATGGATCAAGTCAATGAATTCTCCAAATTGCCCCATATAGAGTGTGTGTGTGTGAATGTTTCAAGGATTCAAGGATTCAAGGATTCAAGGAGGTTTATTGTCAATTCCACTGCATATCAGGACATACAGAGAACCGAAATTACGTTCCTCCTCTCCATAGACAGAGACAGAGGGAGCCGCTGCGATAATTTGCGCCGCCCACCGCGCCATTAGGCGCTGTCATTAGAAATAGGTAGAAAAACGTAATACATTAGGAGAATAGGCGATAAAAAAAAACCTGCTCCCAACCTATGCTTAGCACAGGTTGAGGGCCCGAAAAAAACACCTTTTAGCACACAAGTAAATACAAACATAAAGACATGGACAAGAAGCCGTAGGAGACGTGTTCAAAAGGGATCGGAAAGGGGGGCAATGTGTGGCCAACGATAGATTTGCACCCTGTCCTGGGTGTATCTGCCCCCCCCAAACCCTAGTAGAGGATAAAGCGGAAGATAATGGATGGATAAGATAATGGATGGATATTTACACGAATATGTTTTTACCATATTTACCATACCTAAAGGTCACCTAATAGAATGCCAACTGAACTGCAGGTATGTTGAGTCCTATAAATATACGTATGCATAGATAATTACTAAAAATGCAAAGATAATCATTACTAATACACGAGTTTGAACCTCCCGGGAGGACAGACACAATGGCCATTGTATAAAACAATAGTATTAGTAATCGTGTGTTGTGCAATTTTTTCGGGCACATCACTTTTAGTGCACTTCAGCGTGGCTGTAATCAGAAGTGAACTTCAGTGGAAAACCCCCAGCTTACTTATTTTATTATGATTCAATCTGCCTTCTTGGCTTCCACTTTGCAACCACCAATCCAAACAAACATCGTTGTGATGGCCGCTTTTCAAAAGAGCATCGGAGAAGTCGCAGGAAGTTCCCGTTTAGAAAGAGCTTCAGGCATTTCTGTTCACTTACTTTCGTTGAAATCGGGTCAGCGAAAGTGAAACAGAACCAGGCTGCGTACGGCTAGAACGGCAACGTTGGTTTTAATTGATTATGTGCAGCGTTGTTGATCGAATCTGCTTTTCACATCGCTATCATCAACGCTTTAGAAAATGTTCAATATACACCTGAATATAAATTCATATTGCGCTCAGATGCACAGTTGAGAAGCCAGTGGGGAGGCCCCTCAACCAGCATGTAAAAGAGCCTATCCCAGCACTTATTAGACAAACTGTGCATTCTGTTCTGGTTATCTTTATTATATGAAATTATTATTGCTTGGGGGTGGAGTCTGTGCCTGACTTAAATACGTATTCTCAGTCTAATGCAATGACAAAAGGCGGACAGTTTGCGGACGTTTCTGAGTACAGTTTGTTTTCTTTTCCTAACATCCATCCACGATGAAAGCGCCATGATCTCAGACCCAGTTTGCAGCCTATGATGTAACCCATTCTCCACCGAATGCCCTTTAAATGGGGCAGGTTGGTCATTTTGTGCTTCACCTCTACCCTCTGAGTTTATACCAGCTTCCGTCCATCTGTGCCTCTCCTTCCTTCGGCTTTCATCCCTTCCAAGTGTGCAGAGAAACCTCCCTTGGCCCCTCACTTCAGACGAGGACACTGATACAGCCGTGCTGCACGAGGAGGCTATTTTGAGGAGCTGTAAATATGGGAACTTCCTCCCACTTCCTCCCTGATAGAGGAGCTAAATAACCCGAAGGATCCTTTTACATTATTAAACGACCCACGGCGAGCTCCAGAGGCAGCCCCATGCCTCATGTGCACCTAACTGCCGGTGTAATGTACTTTATATTGATATTAATGCGAGGGGAATGCAATTGGAGTCCAGGCTTTTTAAGGCTCAATGAAACACTAAGTAGAGCTGGTGCCTGGTTTAAAACAGGAAAGCATGAGAACAGAGGCTCTTTTGAACATGGATACTTTTTGTCATGAGACGATGTTCGTTATCTGGCTGTGCATGGGTGTGTTTTTGTTTTTAATCCTCTCCCAACCGAGTCATATGATTATTCTGGTTTTAAGATCCACTTTATGTCTTGCGTCTTGTTTGTCGGTACCTGTGATGTGTGAACTCGGTCTGCGCCTCCTAACACACAAATCCATTTCTGGATTTCTTGGCTCTCTTGGCTCTTCTCGCCGAGCGGCGGTTACACATGTGACTCATGTGCGTCTTGTCGAACAGGTCAGTTTGGAAAGCAGAGCCAAACGTCCCGCAGGCGGAGAGCGTCGCGCTCATGAATTACACATTACTTTAAATCTTTCAAACAAAAAAAACCCAAGGCGTGTTACAAAGCAAGATGGATGTCACTGTAACTTCACCTTATAACCATATATAGTGTGAGTGCTTATTTCAGAATGTGCAAATTAAAGTACATGGATGTATATATCCATCCAGCATGGAGAAGAAACAGATAAACTCATATGTAGTTACAATTATATGACTTATATACAGAATTTCTTACAGATTTTTTAAATATATAAATAAGTTGAAGTAAAAGTTTTACAGAAAGGGATCAAAATAAAATCAGAGTGCAAAGTCAGAGCACAAATACCACAAACACAACGCGTTGTTCTGAGATGCAATCAAATTAAATCGGATTGGCGGCACGGTGGCTTAGTGGTTAGCACGTTTGCCTCTCAGCGCTAGGGATTCCCGGTTCGAATCCCCATCTGGGTGAAGTTTCCATGTTCTCCCCGTGTCTGCGTGGGTTTCCTCCGGGTTCTCCGGTTTCCTCCCACAGTCCAAAAACATGGATAAAGTCAATTGAATTCTCAAAAATTGCCCCATGTAGAGTGTGTCTGTGTGAGTGAGTGTGTGCCCAGCGATGGATTGGCGCCCTGTCCTGGGTCTATCTGCCCAACGCCCGAGACGTTCTCCCCCGGATGGGCATGGGGAACCCCACCGTGACCCTAATAGAGGCTAAAGCGGGAGATAATGAATGAATGAAATCGGATTGGCTGAGCCGTTTGTCCAGCCGTGAAATTACTGACAATAAAAGACACCTCTGACCGCTTCACATTCGTATTAATGCATCAAATACAATACATTATTTTACTGATGAGTCTTTTGCAGCTGTTTTTTGTAAATTGTCTTCTGTACTATGGCCACTAGGTGGCAGTATTTTATTTATTTGGTTAGAAAAAACAGAATCCTGTTAAGTCAGCCAGTGTTCACTTTAAAAATCGGACTATATTATGTTGCGGAAGACCAGATTACTAATGATTTTGCTTTTAATAAATGCTTTTATGAATCAAACTTTGGTTTTTTTTTATAGTGTGTTTGTAACCGTTTTATTAAAGCAATAAGACACTCGAGGTTGTGTATCATTGTGAATAAATCATGGGAAAGTGGTGGTACACTCTCTCGCACCTTATTGCTTTAGTAGTTTATTATCAATATAGGACTATTATAACTACAATAGAGGAGCAAAAAAACAATATGTATGTATGGATATGTATGATAGATGGATGGATGGATGGATAAGACCCATGTTAATCTTTGTTAAAATATAAATTTGCGCCAGTTTTTTTAAAATGATAACACAATTTTAGAACATTGATAAGATCACGACACTGTAAAGATGTCTGCGATATCTTGGCTGAGTTTGATGGCAGGCTGTGTGATGTTATGTGCATAACGTGTGAGATTTTATTCTCAGAAACCCTGTGATTGAATAAAAATACATCCTGCTGGTTTTCTGCAGTGCCAGAAACAAGTGTTACATTATGCGCTGCGTTTCCTTAAAAAAAAACATGAGCTGGACAAATGAGGACACGGACAGGACGAAATAAAGCATGCTCACTTTAGCATCAGAGACTTATAACATCTCAGTTTTGCATCCATCTTTATTCTACAGTCACCGGCTGCAGCAGCAGGGATTTACCTGCCACCCAAAACAGCCCCAACATATTTAAGTGAAGTTTTAAAAGCCACTCCTCCATGCGACAGTCAGCTTTACTGATTCAGCATTATTACAGAGTTACTGTTTAAAATTGTACTGTTTCATACGGTAGTTATATTACATTTATATATGTATATAGGTTAAGGGCGGCACAGTGGCTTAGTGGTTAGCACGTTCGCCTCTCAGCGCTAGGGATTCCCGGTTCGAATCCCCATCTGGGTGGAGTTTCCATGTTCTCCCCGTGTCCGCGTGGTTTCCTCCGGGTTCTCCGGTTTCCTCCCACAGTCCAAAAACATGGATCAAGTCAATTGAATTCTCAAAATTGCCCCATATAGAGTGTGTCTGTGTGAGTGAGTGTGTGCCCAGCGATGGATTGGCGCCCTGTCCTGGGTGTATCTGCCCAGCGCCCGAGACGTTCTCCCCTGGATGGGCATGGGGAACCCCACCGCGACCCTAATAAAGGATAAAGCGGGAGATAATGAATGAATGAATATATAGGTTAAGACTATATAATGGTCTACTGTAGTCTGTACGCTTTGTAACAATTCCTGAACTACCACAACTCCGGCGCCATCTGCTGGCTGTTACAGTCTCACCACTCTGCGAGTCAGAATAAATAAATATGCAGCAGCATCAATTTACACACACGTCATACAAGCACACAGCTCTTAATTAGTAATTATGAAATTATGAAAGTCAGGTGTTCCATACAACCCTCGTCCAACAGGATTATAAAGTCCAGCGCATGCATTGTGGACTACAAAAAAAAAAAATTCTATATGTATATAACATATCTATATGTATATATATATTCATTCATTCATTCATTATCTCCCGCTTTATCCTCGATTAGGGTCGCGGTGGGTTCCCCATGCCCATCCAGGGGAGAACATCTCGGGCGCTGGGCAGATACACCCAGGACAGGGTGCCAATCCATCGCTGGGCACACACTCACTCACACAAACACACTCTATATGGGGCAATTTTGAGAATTCAATTGACTTGATCCATGTTTTTGGACTGTGGGAGGAAACCGGAGAACCCGGAGGAAACCCACACGGACACGGGGAGAACATGGAAACTCCACCCAGATAGGGATTCGAACCGGGAATCCCCAGTGCTGAGAGGCGAACGTGCTAACCACTAAGCCACCGTGCTGCCTATGTATATATATTTTCTATATATATATAACAGTTGGGGGAATGTATGTCATGTATGTATGTTTGTTTTATGAAATTATAGAGGCTGTAAAGTTCACTCACCCTTAATAAACCAACAAAAGGTCCCATTTCTGTTCATGAAAACGTGAGTCATCAGGACTTTATCCTACTGTTCAGTATTATGGGCTGTATTACTTTATATATCACCTATACACACGTGCTTCATTTCATCATTCATATATATACCTATATATATATATATATATATATATATATATATATATATATATATAAGCAAACTACAAAATATATATTTCAAGATACACAGATATTATTTTTAAGCTGATAAGATTGTATCTAAAAAGAGTTATATGACATTTACATTAAACTCTACATTGCTAAGACCTCTGCATAAGAAAATGAGAGTCTTTGAGAGTCTCTCAAAGTCCCCCACATTTACTGGATGTTAAATGGTATTTTGGGGTCGAATAGTTTTCTATTCTTGTTTCTTTTGGCCTCAGAGGTCCTGGGAAAGGACAGCTCCAGCAAATCAAATACCAGCAGTCTTGCTTCCCATCCTGGGAGTCCTGCTTCCTGTCACAGACTAAAAATATCTAGCACGTCGCAATTGGTCTGGGTTTAGCTGATATTCTCATAAAAAACTGAAGGCTTCATAAGAACTGTTTTTAATGTTCTGTGGTGGTTTGTCAGTGTGTGCTATGTGGATACAAATGGGACACATACACCTAGCCATGCGATTTTGGTAATAACAGTTTGGGGAAGGCCTTTAATGTTACTGACCCAGAAGACAGATTGTGAGACAGGTCCTCACAAATGTTTTTCTTAGATGAATTCATAATTTAATTATTATTATCACAATTATTACCCCAGTCTGTTGCATATGGGTTAGTTTACATTTACTTCGTTTTATGGTGTGATTTGATAAGATCCTCGTCCTGAGCATGACGTCTGCATGAAGGTAAAATAATAAACTCACCCGACCGACTGGAGGTCACCTGGAAATCAGTCCCGCTGTTGCTGCACCTTCCTGAAGCGGAGATCACCTGTTTGAAAGATACAGACGACTCGTTGTTTCCCATTTTCCGACTTAAACAGTCATTATAATGAAAAGCAAAGTCTGGATTTCATATTCTCTCATTCTGTACAGTGTGGGGAGGGAGGGCTGATAAGGACGCGCTGAACAAACACAGACTCCCGCCCGACTTCTGTTTGAATATTAAAACAGCCCACATGTCTTATCTGCCCAATGCCACTCCAAACTGCCCCTCTGTGGCGGGAACCACGAACCGCCTTTTATCACCTGTGGGCCAGATTTCTGTCCATGGCCGTGTTACTTCATTTGTCAGAACGGCGTGGCGTGATTTAAAATATGAAATGCTTTTGCTTTTGTTTCATTATAATAAAAAAAATGCATCCAATGTGACAATTAATTAATTAAATAACACAATTAACACTACTAAAACTACTATTACTACAAGTAATAATAATAAATTATTTACGCTATTGCAAATAAATAGCGTAAATACTTGTAATAGCGTAAAAAATCTTGCAATACTTGCACCGTCCACCAGGGGCGACCATTAATTCATTCATTATCTCCCGCTTTATCCTCTATTAGGGTCGCGGTGGGGTTCCCCATGCCCATCCAGGGGAGAACGTCTCGGGCGCTGGGCAGATAGACCCAGGACAGGACGCCCATCTATCGCTGGGCACACACTCACTCACACACACTCTATATGGGGCAATTTTGAGAATTCAGTTGACTTGATCCATGTTTTTGGACTGTGGGAGGAAACCGGAGGAAACCTACGCAGACACGGGGAGAACATGGAAACTCCACCCAGATGGGGATTCGAACCGGGAATCCCTAGCGCTGAGAGGCGAACGTGCTAACCACTAAGCCACCATGCCGCCAGGGGCGACCATATTAGGATAATACTGCTCCTAGTGTTTGCAACATTAAACACTGTAGATATTAGTTAAATCTCATAAATCTAATTTATGCTGATAATGCAATTACAAAAAAACTTTATAGATTTTGCATAACTTCTAAAATGTTTTTAAAGAATATTAATGGTACATTCGTAATTGAAATGAATAATGTAAGAGACAGCGATAGATGGGCGTCCTGTCCTGGGTGTATCTGCCCAGCGCCCGAGACGTTCTCCCATGGATGGGCATGGGGAACCCCACCGCGACACTAATAGAGGATTAAGCGGGAGATAATGAATGAATAAATATTCTAAGATACATTTTTGCTGTAATGAATAATGTTGGCTTGCCACCTCAGCAGCTAAGATTTTTGAATATTTGAAACTACCAGTTATGGCCTCTAGAGGTCACTGTTCACTAATACAAAGAATTAAAGTCCGAACTCTAAAAGAAGGCGGTTTAGGATTCTAACACACAAATAAGCCACTAAATTTAGACATATTTATTTACATTAAAAACGATCTAATAATCTTTTAACTTCCCATCGGTCATTAGTCCAAAGTAAAGGCTAGTTATGTATGTTACAACAATTATGGGATGTCTGAGGTGAATAACGTGATGCAGGAACACATATAATACAAAAGGAATTGATAATAAAACAGTCAAAAAAGTAGCAGTCAAAGATGTAAAATAATGGTTTAATACAGTGTAGCTGTGATGGATAACTGTGTGGTTGTTGTCGAAGTTAAAGACACGTGACTGGGAGATGAAAAGGATGAGAGCAGAGGATGGAGATGTCTCCTGTGCTTTTAAGAAAAATAGCTTTATTAAATGGAAATCCAGATTTTCGAGCTCTTTCTAGAAGACGAGATGACACGAAGACTTCATCCTGCAGACAGCTGCTTAATTTCACATAATAATAAGAACCTCAGCTGATCTTTATCATTCACAGCCAACTGTCTGTCTTCCTTTCCTGTCTGTATTTTTGATTCTCTCAAGTGGTTGACAATTTTTTGATACTTATATATATATTTCATTATCACATATACCATAATGGCACAGTAGCTCAGTGTTTAGGGTGTTGGGCTATCAATCTGAAGGTTGTGGGTTCAAATCCCAGGTTCACTGAAGATACCAGTGTTGGTCCTTGAGCAAGGCACTTAACCCTCATTGCTCCAGGAATGTTGTGATTAACCCTGTGTTCAACTTGTAAGTTGCTTGGGGGGGTGGCTGAAATAAATACTGACCTTTAGATTCAGGTTTAATGTATGCTTTTATTTAAGAACTGCTGACAGAAAGAAGTTTAAAACCAGCGGTGATGATGGTTTAGGTTGAGAATCCAATCCTCAATGCCAGACATCACTGTTGGACCTCTGACCTGACATTTGACCCCCAATTCCTCAGGATGTATCATGTCTCTGGTTCTGTAAGACAGTCTGCGTAAGACACTCAGACAGAGCGGTGCAACACACACCAACACACCAGCACCTGTGGGGGTCCCCGTCACTGTCACTTAGAAAACAAGTGAAGGGAAGACATGTGCTTGAAATGAAGCACAGATGGACAACAGTCTGCAATTTATAGAACTACAAATGTTAAGTGGAGCTGATGAAGTGGAGAGTGAGCAGAGAGTGTACAGCCTTAAATTTATTCAATAGCAAGATTAACAAAGTTAATGCAAGAATAAGGTCAGTAGTTACGAATGTTGTAGGGACGTGCATTGCGTGTTATTGTATGATATGATCTGTGGGCTGTGCTTAAGTCCTGTTTGCATTCTTAACCTCAGCTATGAGAACATGCCTCAAAGGCACATAGCACTCATACCATTACTAATATATCTTACATCAGTTAAGCTTTTACTCTGACAGCAGGGATCTGTGTTACTGAACAGCCGATTGCATCTGAATCAGAGTGACATTGTGTATCTGCTGTCTGCCTTTGTGATCTTTCTGGGTCAACAAAGGTATTGTGGTGTTTTGTTGTTGCGACGTGTTGATTTGTTGCGTCATGAATATGATACATCCCAACAAGTCACTCGTGAATGAAACCTCACAACAGATGCATACAAAAAAATTAGGTTAGGACGACAATAGTTTAGAATAATAAGTCATGAAATAAAATGTATTATTAATTTATTAAGCTTACGCTTTTGATGTTTCCACAGTAACAGCATCTCATAGGAACACATAACACCAACGCTGTCACAGTGGAAAAACATTTTTATAGGCGTAAAATACAAATAATTCATAGGTCCCCAGAGAGTTTATAAAAACACGGCTTTTGGTGTGTTTGGTGTGGAGGAACTTGACTTGCCTATACCTACAACCCATCCAAAACATTTGTTATAAATTAGACCTGAGATTGCAAACCGGGATGTTTGCCCAACATCGGTGTCTTACCTCACAAACACTCCTGCAGACAACACTCCTGCAGACAACACTCCTGACAACACTCCAACAATCCTTCTGATGTGTAAGTGTTGGTGTCTGTGTTTATTTTGAAACTTTGCAAATGTCCCTGGGTCAGTGACTGGGTCAGTGATGGAACCACCAACCTTCAGATCCAGCTATTTACAAACTCTAAGAAAACTGACTAACTGATCATAAACAATCCACAGAGGTTCTGTTTACACATGACATCATAATAGACTAAAGTCTCATCATGACATCATGTTGATCAGATGAACTATCTTAACGCATTTAGTTATATTTGTTCTAAAGCAAGGGCGGCACGGTGGCTTAGTGGTTAGCACGTTCGCCTCTCAGCGCTAGGGATTCCCGGTTCGAACCCCCATCTGGGTGGAGTTTCCATGTTCTCCGCGTGTCCGCGTGGGTTTCCTCCGGGTTCTCCGGTTTCCTCCCACAGTCCAAAAACATGGATCAAGTCAATTGAATTCTCCAAATTGCCCCATATAGAGTGTGTGTGAGTGAGTGTGTGCCCAGCGATGGATTGGCGCCCTGTCCTGGGTCTATCTGCCCAGCGCCCGAGACGTTCTCCCCTGTATGGGCATGGGGAACCCCACCGCGACCCTAATAGAGGATAAAGCGGGAGATAATGAATGAATGAATGTTCTAAAGCAGATAAAACTGTCGAGTTTTATAATCCAGTTATTGAAATCTTTTCTAACACACTGGATAAACCCATCAGATTAATTCTAACACAGATTACTGAAGAAGATAAGATATTACATTTACCATCAGCGACACTTCATCATTTTAAACATGATGTATATGCAATAAGGGAAGCCTTCATGGGAAAGTCTTAAATGACTTATAGCTGAGGAAACATCGAGACGAGTTTCTACACCCCCTTCCTGCTCGGCCCAAGACGAATGGAGAACAACAAACCATGCTGCCTTCTCATAGACACAATAGATCACTGTAAGGGGGGCAGGAGGGAACATATGCCACCGAAAACAACCGGATTTTAGTGGCGCCATTCGGCACGGACACACAAGCTTGCTATTGTTAACTAAGCTGAAATAAAATAACACACACAGAGAGGGTTGTTTTAAAAACATGATAAATAAAATAAGATACATTTTTTAATTTGAATTTGAATTTATCGGGTCAAATTCAGCATTTGAAATATGGTTCAGTACCTGAAATCCTATGTTAATGTTTCAGTAAAGTTTTGCATGTTCTCCCCATTTTCATCCTGTGTGTGACAGTTCTTTATTAGTGAAGTACAAGTTCTAAAGTTATAACAGAATAATTCTTCTATGTGTGGGCACAGTAGGCAAAATAAATCACATAAATATTATTTAAAAGACATTTTAAGCATTTCTTTTTGTTTTTGGGGAAGATCTTTGTTCTGGTCTTCATGTAGGAGCTTCAGTGAAGAGCAACATTCCTCCACTCTGTATATTCTCTGAGCCTGAACTTCACCAGCCTTATGCCTGATTTGCATGTGAGAGAAAACAAAACAAAACATTATCCCAAAGGACACCAGACCCCATCTTGATTCTTGCCACCAGGCCGGACTTTAAAAAAAAGAAAAGTGTGTTTGTCCAAACATGAAGTGTTCAATAGCAGTCACACTTTTCCCAAACGCCTTGCAGCTGCTCTTATTGTCCTTAAGACGAACTTGGCCAGGCGCTCGGTCAGACCCGCTGTCAGGGATCAGGGCGGCCAGCGAGACCCTGCTCTTTAACAATGGAGGCCATTGATAATGATTCTATACAGCGTATCAGCACCCATGTGAAATTCCAACATGGTCGAGCACGGGGTGGAGAGCCGCTACATATGGCCTGTCTGGTTTAAATATGAAAGGCTTGATGTTTGTTTCCCACATTTGTTTTAACTGTTGGATGAAGCCTCTTTTTTTACTTTAGTTTTGACTTCTTCTCCGAAATTGAGAGCAGATATCTGCGTTTGTATCGGTTATACTTTAAATCAGATTAGAAATCGTATATTCCTGGTTAGTGTTCACCTCACAGCTGAGTGCTCAGGTACAGATGGACAAATTAGTTTAAATATGAAAGGCTTGATTCCGTTCCCACAGATACAGCAGCATTGGTCATCGTGAAAGTACGCAGTAGAGAAGTGCTCCGTCTCGTCACAGCAAATTACATAATCTTAAAAATATGTAGATTATATAATTTATTCTCATCATCTAAAAGCTATTTAAACATCTAGACTCTACATTTCCTGGAGATTTTAGGTCTTTTGGATACTTTCTACAGGATTTTGGAGTCTGTGGGTTCTGTGGGTTCTGTTGGTTTTGCCTGTTTATCCAGAAGATCATTCAAAAACTCAGATACTGGCTCTGGATAAAAGTTCCAGTTCATCCCAAATGTGCTGATATAATGTTACTGTATAATCTCTGTTTTCATTCACAGTGGATTATCTTACACTACAATCAGTCTGCTTGATCAAAAGCTTGCGGTCAGGTCCATAAGTCCAGATGACGTCATTCTGCTTGTCTGATCTTGTCATGATGACATCAGAAAGCTGATCTGACTTGAGCTGGACTCTGACACCTGATATGGCAGGTCATATGAGCCCCGAGCGTTGCTTAAAGAGCAGTGATGGAGTAGTAAAACAGTCTCCCACAGGACACATGATCATCACCATGAGTCTTTTCTGCGCTTTTCCATGACGTTTGGCTTTGAGCTCCAGATTGCCCCCTGAACCCGACTCTTTACTAGTTAGACTTTGTAACACGCTCTTAAAGCTCCATAATGACGGTGTGACGTAGTCTCATAGTGAGTCAGTCACAGCTTAAGCATAACGTTACACCGGTCACAGGTTTATTCATTCACAATACAAAATCAAATAAAAATAAACCTAATTTAATTATCTGATCAAAAAGCTTTTTTTTTGTTTAAACATCCTGTAGTTTAGTTGTGACAGGATTCATACGTTTTAAAATAAGGATTATTGTAACATCAGAACTTCTTGTTGGTTGCGTTGCTGCAAGGTCTTCCAGGTCTGACGGGATCACAACCTGGGAAGTTTTTATGCAGTTTGCATGTTCTCCTAATGTCTAAGTGCATATTCTCCGGGAGCTGCAGTTTACAACCAGTCTGTAACCGTAAACAGCAGAACCTCTGAATGAACATGGCAGTCCTTTAGGCATATGGGCTGTAACAGAAGCAGCTCCGGTCAGTAAGGAGACCTAGCTGACGTGACTGAGAAATAGAACAAATCCTTGGTTTTTGTAATTCAGCTTCCATCAGCTAATTTAATTCAAAGCCCCTTTTAACTTCCTGAGGAGATTAATTAGCTGGTAAACTTCCTGGCCTTAATCAGATTTAAGATAACAGATTACAGGATTAGCCTTTCAGTTTAATTAGATTACAGTTTAAATTAGATTGAAACATGATGGTTTAACGTCAACGGTTATTCACACTGCCAGTTTCCACTGTATCAGCACACACGGCCTGTGGCTTTGTTTTAAAAATAAATATTTACTTTAAAAATTCTTAATTGGATTCAAGTTACATATAAAAATAAGTGGTGAGGTTGAGTCTTTTATGCTGAGAGCGTGAATTACAGTTAAATAATATTATGGGCTGTATACAGGACAACTGTCACATCTGCATCATTATGCTTCATTTAGATTAGCATTTTAGAAGTCGTTAGCTATTTGGTTGTATTTATAGTGATTTGTAAACCTAAAACAACTGATTATTTCTGATTAACAAATCATGACACACAATTCACAGATTTAACAAAACCGTTTTATTCATGAGTATCAAAAACAGAACGTAAAAAATATATGCCATAGCAAATATATTAATTTAGTAAATAAATATTAACATATTAAAAAGTTTCCCGCGAGTCAATCCCATTGGTCGGAGCTGTGCCGCTCACAGGGTGTACACACGAACATGAGGTATTTTGTGTTTGTCTACGAAGAAACAAACGGATGAATGAAGTTGGGAAAGGCACGTAGGCTCGGCAACGAGCCGTGGGTTTAACGTTCATTGTCTTGAGGCAGATGCAGCGCTGCCAGAGATGACGGATACATTCGTTGTTCACGCGTTAAAGATGAAGCGAAGATCAAATTAGCACCTTGAAGTCTACAAAGACTTGTGGTCAGACCAAAACGAAGGGTGCGAAGAACATGACATTTCCTGAGGATCAATAAATAAAGACAAAGGGCTGATTATCAGGTGCCATTCTGAAATTCTGGAACCGGCAACAGACAGACTTGCGGGAGCCCCATGTTAGCAAGACAAACATTACACTGGGGTGCCAGAATAAAGGTTTCACCCCACGGTCATTCAGTTCAGAGGATTTGGACCAGCCACCTACTCCTCACTAAAAAATACTGTCAGATTGGAGGCATACCGTCCACCGAGTGGCTGACGACTGGATTTCAGTCTCTGTCGTAGAATATCAGGCCCTCACCCCTCAGCAGGTTGGAGACGGGGTGATAGGACTGTGATGGGATAGGAATGACAGCGGACTGGTGCCTGTGTGGACGGAAATGGACACTGGGAAGTTGAACACAGTGGCGTTTTTCCCAAGCGCCGGGCTGCTGGCTTCCGACGAGCATGTCGAGGAGGCGAGGACCTGCGACTCAAACTGCAGCAGCTGCCCCATGAAGCTAAAATTGGGCGAGATGATGCTGCGGCGCTGCTTGACGAACTCGAAGGCCTCATCCAGCTTGACGCGGTTGGTGCTCATGAGGTACGCCAGACAGATGGTGGCCGAGCGGGAAATACCCGCCTGGCAATGCACGAAGACACGGCCACCTTTGTTCCGCACGGAGTCTGTACAAAAAGAAGAGAGGGGGAGGGAAAAGAAACTGTTAATTTTAAAACGTACCATGTGAATATTTACATGCAAAGTATGTTTTGGTTGAAATGCTGCGACTCGCCGCACATTTCAATTGCAAATGAAGCCCTACGGTTTTGCTAGCGGAGGGAGCAGGCTCATTAGGAAAACAGGAAGAAGTTAAATGAGTGCTGGGTGGGTGCAGGGCCAACGCGCACACAATGCACCCCCACTGTGAGCACTGATCTGGGGAGGAAGGCAAGTACACTGCCACAGAAACACGCTTTTGTTTGAGGAGGACAAAGGACGGCGGGCTTTCTAAGGGAGCCGGTCGCACCCTAAAAGCAGATCAGGTCATGGCCTGCTGCTTTCCATGAAAAGAGAGAACTGCCTCAAAAGGGATGATGTAATCCATTGCAGCTGTCAGGCCTCAGTCTGTCCAGCTGGTTGATTCGGAGGGAACTTTTGAAATTCTGAATTGGGAAGGGGGAGGGTTGTCGGCCTGCCAAACCCCACCTCGACCACCTAACATCTGCTCCCGTTTTTAAACAGTACATTGATTCACGTACAAGCCCAATGCCTTACCGATAAAATCAATGGCCTCCTTGAACCAGGAGCTGATGTCCGCTTTGTGGTTGTCCTCGACCGGAATGCTCTTGTACTGAAAGTGCTCCTCGAAGTGGTTCGGACAGTTCGAAGAAACGTTGATGAGCGCCGTGATTCCCAACATGTCCAGCATGTCCTTGCGGGAGGCGTGATAAGCACTGCCGAGGTAAAGAAACGGCAGGATCTCCACCGGTCCACCCTTAAAAAAAAACGATCAGATGGACATTTAGCAAACCGAGCGACAAAGAGGAGGAAGGTTTTTTTTTTTTTTTTTTTACGTATGAGCCGTCATCTTACCTGATCGTACAGAGGGGTATTGCAGCTGTTACAACCAGAGCCGCTGCTATCAGGGGGGCAGCTGGCGCTCAGGGGCAAACTCAGTCCCTGTGGAGGTGTCGCCTTCGTACACATTTCAGGAAACTCGGACGAAAAGGTGTCGAATCCACCTGAAAGCAAAGCAAAGACGTTAGTTTAAATACAGTGGGTCATTAACATGTGTGAATAATAAGCACAGACACCATGGACTGAAGCCAGTGGCCGGAGTAACAGCTGAGGTAAACATCGGGGCAGCAGTCAGTTCACCATACAAGGAACTGAACCACAAATAACCACAACGTTTACACCAGAACCTGGCAACTGTGCGTTTGTTGACATGATCGAGTATCATGGTTTAAATGTGTACAACCTATATCGAGACCGTATTAAAAATAGTACGACAACATCCTTAAATAGGGATCAGAATCAGAATCCTTTATTAATCCGGGTTGAGAATTGCAGTTTTGACAGATGCTCAATTAGACGGGTTTATATACAAATGGCAAATAAATAAATAAATACAATAAGCGCAGAAAGTTAAACTAAAAGTACTACAAATGCGCAATAAAAAACTATTGTGATGACATTCGCATCCAGCTCGAAGTTGTGTATGTAATCAAACAATACATTTAATACATAAATAAATTAAATACATAAATGTAAAGAACGTTTGCATTTAAATGAGAGTCGATTCGAAATGGATTCTGAATTCACAAGGGATAGAAACGTAGCGAGAAGAGTCGACACAGATCCGTTTGAGAGTTCAGTCTCCACAAGAGCTTTTGGTTTGTTTATATGATCCCAAATAAATAATTACTCATTAAACATCAGAGTGTTCATCGCGTACCTTTGAGGAGAAACACTTTGAAGCCGGAGTGGTTGTTTCGACTGAGCGCGGTTACCGCCAGCATCAGAGTCCCGTCTTTTTTGACCTGCTCGATGTCTGCGCTCCGGTCGTCCAGCAGCACGACGGCGCGGTACTCCCCGGAGAGCAGCCGGCTGCGGGTCTCCTCATTGGGAACGATGTGTTCCAGTCCCAGCCCCCCGCGGGCCCTCCGGCGGACTATGGCGCTGAAGCGCACGTTGTTGGAGCCGGTGATGTGAGACGAGCTGAACGAGAAGAACGAGCGGCAGTCCAGCAGCAGGCAGCCGGCCTGCGATCCGTCCATGAGCGCCCGCAGCGCGGCGCAGTCGATGTTCGGGACCTCCATTACGACCATAGTAGGACGCAGCGCGGGGAGGTCTAAATACATAAAGCGAGATAAACACACGCTATAAAAGACTGATAATCGCTCGATTAATCGTCGCGATTAATGAACGGTTCCGTGAAACTCGCGCTTTAGGATTTCGGTTCCGTCTTCTGAACGCTCCCCTCGGTTCCCTCTGCTCGCTGCCGCCGCTCATACTGTTATATACCTAGTGTTGAGGACACGTCACTGTGACGTCACAAAAAAAACCGAACCTTGCTGACAGCAAATGAGGTCGCGAGAGAACCAGCGTTCGAGTATACTAACGAGGATTCTTAATCTTAATGCACATACATATACACTCACCGGCCACTTTATTAGCTACACCTGTCCAACTGCTCGTTAACACATTATTTCTAATCAGCCAATCACATGGCGGCAACTCAGTGCATTTAGGCATGTAGACATGGTCAAGACAATCTCCTGCAGTTCAAACCGAGCATCAGTATGGGGAAGAAAGGTGATTTGAGTGCCTTTGAACGTGGCATGGTTGTTGGTGCCAGAAGGGCTGGTCTGAGTATTTCAGAAACAGCTGATCTACTGGGATTTTCACGCACAACCATCTCTAGGGTTTACAGAGAATGGTCCGAAAAAGAAAAAACATCTGTGGGCGGAAATGCCTTGTTGATGCCAGAGGTCAGAGGAGAATGGCCAGACTGGTTTGAGCTGATAGAAAGGCAACAGTGACTCAAATAGCCACCCGTTACAACCAAGGTTGGCAGAAGAGCATCTCTGAACGCACAGTACGTCGAACTTTGAGGCAGATGGGCTACAGCAGCTTTGCATCATGGATGTGCAGCCGACAAATCTGCGGCAACTGTGTGATGCCATCATGTCAATATGGACCAAACTCTCTGAGGAATGCTTCCAGCACCTTGTTGAATCTATGCCACGAAGAATTGAGGCAGTTCGGAAGGCAAAAGAGGGTCCAACCCGTTACTAGAATGGTGTACCTAATAAAGTGGCCGGTGAGTGTACATACAAACATATAAATATGCAAGCCTTCCACCTAGAAAGCAATAAAATAATAAAACAATTGTAAATACATGAGGAGGTTTGAACCTTGTCTATTTTGACTGGCGTTTTTTCTATTTATTTAAATGGTTTGGGAATATAAAGTCAATAAAAGCCAGATTGTGTCTTTGATTTGCGATGATATCGTAAATAAAATAAAAAAAAATAATTATGCCAAGACTGTATTGTTTACTTTTGTATCTATGCACATCAGTGTAAATAAGGAACTGAATCCTCAGTGTGATTACCACAACTGTGTTTGTTTGTATATCTACGTGTGCGTTTTTCTTGGTTATGTGCACGTATGTATGTTTATATGCATGCACACGTGTTTATGCAGGTATATTTGTTTATATACTGTGCATATCTTGGTGTACGTCTTTATCTGTGTGCTTTTTTGCATGTTTGTGTGCAATAATGCATCTATTTACTGTTTTCTGCAAGCCTCTGTTTATCGAGGAATTCTACAAATTTTCCATGATGTTACAGTTTGTCGTGATGTCTCTCCTTCTCCTTGTTCGGAGGAATAACAAGGTAATTAGGCTTGTGAATACCTGTCACGGCACTCATAAAAGTTTATACTTTGTTTTTATTGTACAGGCCTATGCAGTGTGTAATGTGGCGAGAGCAAAGGCTGACCATAAAAGTTAATCACTGTATAGAAACTGGAGGTCAGGTAACTTTCCATCAGTAGAAAACACTCCTCGAGTTTGGGTGCACTGTATTACATACAGTGTTTGTTTACAAACAAAAGTAATGCTTCAGAACAACAATGGCTGAAGATGTACAAATCAATACGTGGTATATGATCCCAAACTCTAAATACAAGCACATTGGAGGGTACCACTATAGTACTGAAAGGTGCAAGGTTGGATTTTCAGTCCTGAGATTGCAGGAATTGTGATTCTGAAGACAGTGCCTCAAAATTAATTATGATAATGGTCCATTTCAGTTAAAAGTGTTTAATATTGGGCTTAAAAGTATATTTTGACACACAGAATGGACAACAAATATTCACACAGATAAAAAAAAAACACTTTAAAAGCATTAGTAAGGTTATAGATTGACAACATAGTCAGTGTTCCAATTTATTCTATAAACTTTAAACGTAAAACTTGGTATTTTGCATAAGACCCGAAACAATTATTATAACATAGATTAAAAAAAAACCTGTTGTTAAGGTTTCATTAATGCTGAAAAGGTGATGATGGAATGCAAAGCTGTTTAAAAAAAAACAGATGTGAAAATTCACTTCAGATGCAGTTTGGAACCTGTTAGTGAAAATTTAAAGAATAAAACATGTATTTACAGCAGTTGTCGAATTATTTGACTGATGATAAGTGTATGCAGTTGTGAGAAACAAATGTCACAAAAGCCTTTATAACTCTTTATTGGAATTGTACTGCGACTGGCCTTCTGTACAATTTATCAAATACACTTTACTCATTTCTTAAGTTTGCTGCAATGTGTGTAAATGCACCTGGTCGAACTGTCACAACGATAACCAGCAAAATGATGTCAAACTGAGTTACAGCAGTTTACAAAGTAGTGAAAGCCGGTGAGTCAGGTTCTGTCAGTTAAGATGCTTTCAACAACAATTCAGTGGGGTTTTGTTTACGTTGTGTAATCTGTTGAGTTTGTCATGTTGCTATAGCTGTTGGGTTCGAATGTGGTTTCCTTTCAGCCTTCGGACAAACCTGCCTGGTTTCCGTTTCACTGATGCAGATTTCATTCATTTAAAACAGCTCACAAATTCCAAAGATTCTACTGACCGTTCACTGAAAGCACAAAGAACCGGACCAGCACTCTGTCTGTAAACTGTTCACCATGGTTTATATAATCACAATTTGGTGTTTTAGAGAACACGTTGAACTGAAAGCAGGCCATCACTCTGAGCGCTGGATGACGTCAGCACTGCGTTCTTGGTGGCTGAGTCAGGAAACCAGTCCTCAGAGTGCTGTGTGACCATAACACAGGAAGAGACAAAAAGTAACGGGGAATAAAATGCAGCAGCACTGGGTCAGAGTGCTGGATTTTACTGTCCATACCTCATTGTGTGAATCAAACCTGAAACACATGTCAGTGGAAAGGGAAGATTACTCACAGTCGAGTGTGCTCATCAGTGCAATCTGAAAACACAAAGTACAAAGTGTTTATCCCCGGCTTTACTGTAAGGAGGTTTCCAGTATTGGAGAGGACTTTAACTACCCTTATTTTATTTAAGGCTACAAATCCCAGCATTAAATCCCAATGACATTTCAGCCTCTCAATCTTTGTAATTGTAAGAAAACAGTGTTTATTTTAGATTTATTTTAAATTATTTTAGATTGTATTATTTGGCTCTCAATTGGCAATAAAAATGTAATCATATTATTTTTAATAAAATATGATAAAAAATATATGATAAAATATGATAAAAAATATGATTAAAAAAAAATGATACACAAACTATAGGCCATTAAATACTTCCGGTTTGGTGGTTTGTTGGCTCAATTAACAATTGGACCAAAAATGATCAGAACAGAGGAAGACATCCTCAAGGACAAATATTTCATCATGTCATCAGGCAGGCGCTTTTATTTAAAGCGACCTACAAATATTCCAATTTGATGTTTGAGGTCGGGCGGCACGGTGGCTTAGTGCTTAGCACGTTCGCCTCTCAGCACTAGGGATACCTGGTTCGAATCCCCATCTGGGTGGAGTTTCCATGTTCTCCCCGTGTCCGCGTGGGTTTCCTCCGGGTTCTCCGGTTTCCTCCCACAGTCCAAAAGCATGGATCAAGTTAATTGAGATCTCCAAATTGCCCCATTTAGAGTGTGTTTGAGTGAGTGAGTGTGTACCCAGCGATGGATTGGCGCCCTGTCCTGGGTGTATCTTCCCAGCGCCCAAAACGTTCTCCCCTGGATGGGCATGGGGAACCCCAGCGCGACCCTAATAGAGGATAAAGCGGGTGATAATGAATGAATGTTTGAGGTCAGAACACAAGGTCAGCAATAAAACAGCACCCCTGAAGCAATATGGGTAATGGGTGAAGCTTTAAAAAATGTCCACACCAGCAACCTTCATGGATTTAAACCTCCAACCTTCTCTTCTGACGGATGATCCAACAGCATAAGAATGGAACTCCGTGTAAGAGTAAATTTATATATATTTTTGTTTCTACAAGAAACTTTTTATTGTGTGCGTGCGTGTGTGTGTGTGTGTGTGTGTGTGTGTGTGTGTGTGTGTGTGTGTGTGAACAGGTTTCAGGCAAGAGTCAAAATCAGTTCCACCTTTCTGGGATATGATTATCAGTCTTTGTATGTAAATGTATTGTATCGGAAGAGCTTACTAGTCCCTGTAAATAGTTTTGGACATGTCCCCGAAGCTCAAACCCAAATTTACACTCTTAACTTCCAATAATCAGAAACTACAGACCTAATGAGTCATTTGTATTGCAATAAATGCATCCGTTCGTACCACCCCGTTTCTGTTTACTGTGGTTTTTTTGCTTAGTAAGAAATGGAACTGAAACATGCACCAATGCAATCTATTTCCTAAATATACTCTCAGCCCAGGGCTCACCCTGTGTCATCACCGCTCACTTACTGTCAGTGCGTCTGGGTAAGCTTGTGGGAAAATACATGGTATATCCTCACTGCTTTCCCATGATTGGGTTTACTGTGTGTAGTAAGTGTTTAGAGGTTTCTTCATTTCTGTAATGTTAATGTCTGGATTGCACCATGTTGTGTGACGTGAACTTAATACAGGATTTCATTATGTACAAACAACAGAACTTAATACTAAAAACCCTAAACTACTCTATAAATAGTTGGAGGGATATACATCGGATTAACTAAAGTATTGGGACACCTTCTCATTACATTAACATGAGCTTTAAGTTGCAGCTTTAACAGCTTCCACTCCCCTCATAAAGTTTTTTTTATTATTTATTTATCCAGAACATTTCTGAAGTCAGACTAATGTGACATTGTTTTGAGGTAAACAAATGTAAAATGGTAACTTTGGCATTAGATCAGTTTTCTGGAGCTTTTGTTCTAGTGTTCGAAACAAACCTACCTGAATATTCTGACTTCAGAGGCTTTAAAGAATCTAAAATCTTAAAATTACATAAAAGCTTTTAAAAAGTGCTCTGGGCCACAATGTTTCTTGGTGCAAAATACAGCTGTGGATGACAAGGTGAGATCCAAAGAGCCAATACTTTACAATACTTTGATGTTGTTTGGATGAAATATCTGAAGGGACTGTAATTAATAGTGTTGTTTATTTAATTAATTGGATGAATGAAATAAAAAGTTTTATTAAACAATGTTATTATTTTTTTACCCTTAAAACGAAACTGTTGATGTTGTAGGGTTAAAGTCTACAACCCCTCATAGCATTGAGTGCCGGATTTGCATAGAGTGTAATTCAATAATGAAACAAAAGGACAATGACGCTTCAAAGCTTTTCATTAACTTCTTGAAAGCCGACAATAAAGGTGTGATGGCGTCTCTTATCTCGAGTCACGTGACTCGAACCCCAACCTTTACTGATCACTCGCTGAAAATTCAGTGACGTCACAAGTTGCGCTTTGAAACGCTGTTAGCTAACGCTGGATTTCATACAGATTTAATCACACCAAAGTGAGAACATACCAAATACCAATAGATTCTAAAATATGTGGATTTAAATGTTTTGTCTTACATTAATAATTCGTAATAAAATATTATCCTGTAAAAATATGCTAAATGAAGTATCTGGTATCTTTATATATTGGATTTAACGCACCTTAAAATAAAAAAGGGAAGGAATGAAGATAAACAGAATGCTGGAGGTTTTTAACAATTCAGTGCAGAATTGTGCATCAAACACAGAAAGCGAACGTAAAGGGTTAACGAGCGGAAGTGGAATCACGCCGCGTCTGGACCAATAGGATTCTGCAAAGCGTCCTTACAGCGCGCCAGTTCCGCTGCGTTCAGCCGGTTTGGATTGCAGCGGATTCTGAGGTTTTATCGAAACCTTTTCACCAGTTTTCACAAAAAAAACACAGATCCAAAACGCAAACATCATGACCTTTGATGTGCGGAGGTGAGTGCGACCACTCGGCTGCTTTGATCTGAAGGGAACTGTTATTGTTTTTGTTCTGATCCCAGTTACAAACCTACAGTCTGCACTGCATGTCAACAAAACCATTAAGTGCATTATGGGTATTATTTTGGAACTCAGTACTGATTCCTAAAGATTCATTCTGCAGGCTGGGACTAAGCACTGATTCAGTAGATTGCAGTCTAAATTATAATGGTGATTCAATAGAGTCATCTATAGGCAGGAACTCACTATTGATTCATTAGATTGAGTTTTGAACCGGTACCGGTTCGTTTGATTCATGCTGCACTTTTATGTATTTCAGCTGAGCTGTTATTTTCTCTCTTTTTTTGTCTTATAATCAGTTAATGATATGCAGGGTCACATGGTGGTGTAGATGTTCGTGTCCTCACAGTAAGGCGCTTCAGGTGTTATTCCTAGGCAGGTGTCTCTTGGCCATTCTGTGTGTATTTTGCATGTTCTTCCCATTTCTATGTAAGTTTCATTTGAGCGCTTGAGTTTTCACCCTCAGTCTAAAGACCCTGAGTCTGTATTGAAGGGTACTGAATTCACTGTAGGTGTGAACGTGTGTGTGAGAGAGAAACAGTGAGTGAAAGCAGGTGGAGAAACCAGGAGAACACCGTGGGTTGGTCATCAGTCCACATTTACACCCAGGAGCAATTTATTGTCGTCTGTCCTCCCTAAATCTAACCCTGGACCTCCTGCTGTGATATGAGGGTGCTAACCTTTGCATCACCACGCTGCCCCACTATCAAGACACTTCTATAAATCATTTGTGAATGATCTGATGTTGAAACGATGTCCAGGTCTGGATGTCGTGTTATTCTGATATGTCAGGCTGCCATCGTACAGGAGTGTATAACCTGATCAGTATTTATACATCACACCGATGTTCACTGCAGACTGGGGTTCAGGATGGTGCTGGTTCACATCCGCAAGTGAGTTTCTGAAGGTTGACTTACATTTGTTTATATAAACATTTAAAAAACTTTTGTGTGTGGAGAGAGAGAGAAAGAGAGAGAGAGATAATGGCAGAGTGACTATGAGAGGTTCTGACACCTTTTACATCTGTGATGATCTCAGTTTGGTGCAGAAGTGCTTTTTTTAGTATCAGGTAGTGGCAGTCGTAGGCTTGTGGTTAAGGAACCTGTGAAGATCCACGGTTCAAATTCCGTTAAGTACTATGGCTGAGGTGCCCTTGGGCAAGGCACCTAACCCCATCTGCTTCAAGGGCAGCTTACTTTGTGTCTGTATGTGTGTGTGTGTATATATATATATATATAATGTGTGTGTGTTTCAATGCACAGATGGAAGACAAATTCCTCGGTGTGTAAGCACTGTATGCAAAATAGATTACTTTATTGTTTTAGGTTGTTAACTAAGATAATTATTTTTATATATAATTATTATTATTATTATTATTATTATTATTATTATTATGATTATTTATTTATTTTTTTTATTTTGTTCTTTTCATGAAATATATTTAAAGTACACAATAGACTCGTAAGTACAAGTACTCGTAAGTAAGTATAGAATAGTAAGTACAAGATCTTTAGATTAAACCCATTTATTTATGAACTCCTTATACTATATATAGTTCTTCGTAGTTAGCTTTTACAGTAAATGACTGAAGTTGTGAAATGTCTCTCTATCTCTCTCTCTGTCTCTCTCTCTCTCTCTCTCTCTCTCTCTCTCTCTCTCTCTCTCTCTCTCTCTCTCTCTCTCTCTCTCTCTCTCTCTCTCTCTCTCTCTCTCTCTCTCTCTCTCTCTCTCTCTCTCTCTCTCTCTCTCTGTCTGTACATCGTTGTGTTTTGGAAAAGTTAAACACCTTCTCAGTGTTTTTTGATTTTCTGATAGGACTCGTCACTTTCCTCCCGAGTGTGGAAGGTTCACACCTTTTCTGCACAGGCGTTATTTTTGTAAGTGGTGCTTATGAAAGCGGTTACACCCTTGTTTTTGATTCATTTTGCTGATCCAACTTGACACAGTTTGCGGAATTAAAATGTTAAAGGAGTTGCATACAGTCTGTGTTTAGTCATGCCAGGGATTGGTGAAATGACATGACCTCATATTCCACACTTTATCTGGCAGTTCGGCTGGAAAATCGTTGTATCTTTGCAAATAATTACTAATCTTCTCTAAGTAACCACTATATTTATACTAATATTAACTTATTAAAGTGACACACACAACCTTCATTTTACCGCAAACGACGTTTCGGTCTATAGGCCGTGTTATTCTGTTATTTTAGATCAGGCTGTTGTTGTATAAGAGCGTTCAGTTATTTACCAAACTGAGTTGGAAAGGTCACATTTACTCACCCCGACTGAGGCAACGGGATAGGACTGAGACTTGATGCATCACCATTTAAAAGCAGAACTTCAGCTTAAAGAGCAGAATTTATAATATCACTGGTTTTGTTACCTTATTGTCAAAGGTAAACAATTATATGCAGAATGTCTTGTTTCTGGTGTTTTAAACTTCTGTTTCTTAGATTTTGAACTCGGTTGCTGAAATTGTTCAATAATATTACAACTAACAGTTATCTTCATTTCATCTGATCGGGTTGTTAATTAATTATTATTTTGGACTTTAAAATGTCTGAAAATTATTTAAAAAAAAAACATGTTTATTAGTGTATAAAATTTTAGAAGCTCTTTTATATATTACACTAATACAGATAAAAGTATTGAGACACAATGTTAAAATGAACGCATGCCGATAACATTAATACAATGACAGATTTAGAAATTAAACATAAAAATAATACGTGTCCAATCTAAAATGAAAACATGGACGTGATGAGCTGTGACATCAGTTATTTTAAAGAATTGCAGCAAAACCTCATAAATCCAAAAAAAAGAATAAGGCATCTTTCTAATGATGTATGAAACATAACTAATTAACAATAACATTCCAAATAAAACAGTATAAACATAACAACAACATTCCTCTCATTAGTCAGCTACAATAATCTCCCTGTCAGACTAATCTGTGATTATAAAGCTTTTGTCTTTGATGGCTGTTTAATGATTAGTTAGTTAGTTAGACGTTCTCATATTGTTGCTCTAAGCTCTTTAGGTTACACCCATGGTTGTCTCACTCTCCTGACTCACTAAAAACTGTTGTTTGCATATTGACTCTTTTGAATGAGTAACAAACAGGTATGTCATTCTAGTGCCGGGTTGGATAATGATATCTGAGATCAAACACTAAATGAGCTGTTCTGTTAGAAGACAAACAGGTAGATGGATGTCAACACAACACAGCACAACGTTAATGACTTGTCCCCTTCATCAGATGTGTCATTTCCTCATGACAGAGCAGTTCATCCACCGTTATCTCTCATCTCGTAGTCAGTGTTTGTGTTGTGTTTCCTCATATTCACTGGTTTGGTTATTGTGGTTGGTTCACGCAAAATTTGAATGTCTCCAAAATTGTGCAGCCTGAATTTAACATTTTTAAAACAGTATCCATCCATGTGGAGTTTTTGAATGATTAACACTAAATTACTAAACATTAATGATGTTATGTCCTATTTTAGATTATTGTGTGATTTAGTAACTGAAAGTAAAACATAGAATTCATGCCATGCATGAATTCTATTATGTTGTTGATCATGACCATGAACCTCGAAGAGACAAAAAAAAGGAAAGTGTTCGCCCAAAGTGCCAACATAAACATGACCTACAATACAATAATGACATGCAATATATTTGTGCTTATAGGGTGGCTTCGTAGCATGTTGATTTCTATTTCAAAAGTGAATCTTTAATGCTGGTTTGATACAGTTCTCATTCAGGTCTTTCGCAAAGCACATATAAAGCATAATTATTCTTACAGCTGTATTTTGGAACATCTTTTCCAGAGCCATAACGCTGTTGGGACTTTTTGTTCCAGTCCGTGTTTAAAAGGCTTCCTCTTGTTCACATTGGTGTTGCAACCCTGATTGTGAAAGTGCCACGCTCCTCGCTGAGCCGAGGTGAATGTAAATATTATGGATATGGTACAGAATGTGCCTGAGCAGCACCTCAGGAAGTCTTCCTGCACGTTATGTGTGTTTTTTTTTTTTTTTTTTTCATGAGGATTGCGTAGTTCTGGGTTCCAGTGGCTGCAGCTGAGTCATGTGCTCATGCTGCAGGATATTAAGAACATAGAACAACTAGCACAATCCTGTTCTGAGCAAAGCAAGTAGGTGTATCGGGGATGTGCGAGGCGGCTCGAGTGGAGCGTGTTTTGCCTCCACCTGTCCGTTTAATGTCACGTCATGAAAGGTCTGTCTTCCATGAAGGAATAGGGGCGGCACGTAGCGCACGCTCGATGTTTAATGACTGTTGTGCAAACGAAGTGTGTGTGTGTGTGTGTGTGTGTTTTCACTTAGTCAGGCAAATTCGGGGAAGTACAATTTGCATAGCTAAATGGAATGAGTTTAATGGGGGGGAAAGGTGGGGGGGGCATTAATAGTGACCCGAGGATGCTTGTGTCATTAGTGAGTTTGGAAAATTTTTCTTTGCAAACCGGATTCACTTCAGAACTTCAGAGAGAGGCAGTAATTAAGAAAAGTGAAATTTCCCAATTTTTTAATATACTATATTTAAAGACGTGAGTATTAGGACACCTACACAGTGTAAGTACGGTAGCCTTTAAAACATTCTGTTGTAGGTTTATGCTCTTTTAAATCTGTAACAGCTTCTTTTTTGTTTTATTTGACTAAAGAGCATTTATAAGATCAAATAAGATTTATAAGATTAGTGTTGCACAAAACTCAAGTTCTCAGTCTATGTTCTAATTCATCCCCCAGGTTTTGAATGGGGTTAAGGTTGGAGCTGTGTGCAGGTCAGCCAAGCAAAAAAAAAAAACACCAACCTCAGTAATCTAGCTCCTAATGGACTTTTTTTTTTGTCATGCTAAAACAAAGAAGGGCCTTCCCCAAACTATTTCTTCGACATCAGAAGCATGTCATCATTCAAAATGCATGCAATGAAATTTTGTGTTCAGAAGCTGATTGCTTGTTTAAAAATAGTAGTAGCTTTCAACAGGAAATGAAGAGAAACTCATATCCTGCTGTGATCAGAGTCTGATATGGCTTTGGTGATGTATTCGGTGTGTTTTTAATGCTGCTAGAACACAGGACCCTCGTCTAGGGGGCGGGGAACGTGGCAGGCGTGGCGTCATACAGAAACGTCAGGCTATTCATTACAGGATGTCAGTCACTGTACCTCCCCCCATCCACACACCCCACCCTCACGGCTGAATTATGTCAGATGTGATTTTTACCCTGCAGCACACGGTGGAAGAAATGCACCCAGATGTTTGTGTTTTTTTGCTCTGATGATGAGAGCGTGAGGTCTGAGCCAAGGCTGCGATGGAGCGACGATGCCGAATAAGGCCTGAGACTGGAGGCTCTGCAGACGGGATGCTTTAGAGGCGCATGGCTTTAAAAGGCAGTGCTCTGACGTTCTCCTCAAAGCAGAGTCTGGTTCTCATTTATTCTAAACTTCAGTTTAAAAGTTACGCCGCTGTCTGAGTCCGAACGCAAACACTTTTTACACGCCTTCACATCAAACGCTTTTAGACAAAAACACAAAGGTGGTATATCACATCATATAATGTAGTATGTACTATTATATAACAACATATGTTAGTGTTTATAGTTTAAGCAAAACACACGTTCTGCATCACCCTTCATCACATGATCATCCAAAAATACCCGTAGTTACCAACTTCCTTAGTCATTGTGTCCTATAATTAGTTCGGGTATTGTTCCAAACACCCAAAATACTTTGTAAACACCATTTAATAATTGAACTTGGGTGTAGTATTCAGTCCCCAACATTTAGTTTGAATATTATGAGCCAGGCGCTTCATCCAACATCAATGTATGACTTTAGAAATGCCCTCCTGGATGACTTGGCAAAATATTCCACTACAGATGGGGCAGTGCCATTTTTATTACATACTACAGTGAATCACACAAAAATACATGTTTTTTTATATGTGGTGCCAACTGCGAAATATGATGTTGGTGTCCTTGAAGGCAGATAAGTGTTTTTTTTGGGAACTAAGTTACATGAGGGCTACCAAAATTATCTACTTCATTAAAAAAAAAAAAAATTCCATAATGCAGCATGTAGTCTATCTACCTTTCATAGACCTTTCATCAGAACTTTAATATCAGGAGGTTCTCCTTCTTACAGGCTGTTTATTATTGTATATCATCTATTGCGCCGTTGTCTGTTCTGTGAATTTTAGGGAGTTCCTAAGGTTGTAATGTTTTTATTTAGAACCATTAGTCACTTGAAAGATCCTAAATGTGACCCTTTTGTTCAACAGGAAAAGGAAATAACCTGTTATCTGGTTCTAGTTTACAAAACACCCCCCTCCCCCCACCTTTTTTTAACTAAAGTTAGAGAAAACTGGGGGCAATCTGTGACCGCTAACTTCCTCCAACTTGAAAGCGTTCCTTCAGGGTTTACAGCATCTCCTTTAACCTCCTTCACACAGTCTTGAGAGTCACATCTCGGGTTAACGGGTTACGTTTCTGTGTGAAGTTTGCGGGTCGAGGTCTGGAACGTAGAGGAAGAGGTGTAACGTTAGACGCCGGGAGTGATGAGCGCCCGTCTGAGGTTTTCATGGCCCGCCGCCAGTGCTAACATTCCTTAAACCCGTCATCGCTTTCAACACGCTGGGAACGGAATGTGCCTTCACATAGTGGTGTTTACATTTTCTCTCCTTGCGCTTCCTCTGACCATTCTTCCCTCTTTCGCTTCTCTTTTCCTTCCAGGTTTGATGTATACAGGAAGGTGCCGAAGGACCTCACCCAGCCCACGTACACCGGAGCCTTCAGTGAGTTTTACTTATCTGTCCTCTCACAGTCTCATCCGACGTCCAAAACTTCAGGAATAATCTGATAAGTACATCAAATTAGATTTTGGCCATGACTGACTGCTTCAAATGCTTACTTCCTTTTAAATCCTGATCGTGGAAAACCCCAGGAGTCTTATCATTTTAATGATGTTTATACATTAACCACCCAAATTTAATTCCAACACAAAGACTCAGATTAACGAACACAACACACTTTCTGTTTTAGTATTACACTGACACTTTCCTCAGTGGTCAGTTTATAACTCAACCAACTTCTCTTTTAGATTTATATATATATATATATATATATATATATATATATATATATATATATATATATATATATATATATATATATAAAAAAAAACCTAACCAAAACTTGGTGTTTCAGCGATGAGGTATTCAGGTACTTTTCCATGGTGGACTGTGAGGTGTCTTCAGCGAGGCCTCACCACTTTCACAACTCAGCTGCTTTTTAACTTCACTCTTTGACTAACGCTGGTACTTCTACTTTCAGAATCATTACTGCAGTGTGTTCGGTGTCGCTGACCCAGTACAATCCAAAACTAAATGTAAAACACAATGACATTCATTTCATCTGTGATTTATTCCGTTTAGTCCTATAGTGTTTATCTACACACTATTTTTGCTGAGCTCAGATATAAACAGCGATGATTTCACAGGTTAGCTTTATTTCTGATGACTCATGCAAAAAAATAATATTTAAAAAAGGTTTTTTTTGTTTTTGTCTTACAGTTTTTACCCACCATGTTTTTCCAGTTTCCAAAATGCATGAGGGGGAATTTTGTAAAACATCAAGAAAATAAATGAAATAATCTGTTTATATACTCACCAATAAGACTGTAGTCCATCTATTTAACTATACTGTGTGGTTTATTAAGACCTTCACACAGCAGGGGTTTTTTGGCTGGTGGCTGATGATGATGATGATGATGATTTGGTTGGGTATTGCGCTAATATGAGTAAAATATATAACCCATCATTTACCCACTGTACATTATGTCTACTTAATGACGTGGTTAGTAAGTATACATGTATATATTTGTGTGTATGTGTGTACAGGTAATCAGGTTCATCATATACAGACACAGTTATTACTTGCACTGTTTCAGTGGTTATTTAGTCATCGTTATTAATTATAATTATATAGATATAATTATAATTTATGCAATAAATGAATGAAGTTTGATTTATTAATGGAGCTGTGAGTCTCAGACTCCTTTCAATTAAGGTCTAGTTCTTGTTCTTCATTCAACTTCTGAGATAAAGATGCTGTTCTGTCCTGTCCATCTACCCCCACCCCCCCGCCCCGTCTGGGTGGATCACCCCCTCTTCACCTCCAGCCAGCTCCACCTTTTGCCCCGATCGATCATAAGCAGCTGCTGTCATGGGTGTTTTGTCTCAGTTCCAGTTTCCTAACTGCTTCCTCACTTGATTGCTCATTGTTTCAGAGCTCATGACCGAGCGGGCAGGCTTTAGGTCTTTGGCTTTGAGTCGTCATGGGCGTCGTCTCTTGAACTGATATTACCTGCTTTGTCGAAAATTCTTTTGCGCATTCCTGTGGAATTTGTTGGCTCTGCCTGGCCCTTGAGGCGGATTAGCTCATCGTTACTCACAGTCCAGCTAACTGATGGTAAAGATGAAGTATTTCCAAAGTATTTAACTCATTAGTTATCTCAGTACAAATCATTAGTAGTCTGCTGAGAAAGGCCATACACTTTAAACACCAGTTTTTATTCCTTGTGATATTCCATGTTACTTATTTTTGTGGTTTTATTTATTTATTTATTTCAGATTTTACTAAACACTTAATATAAAAAATATTGAACCATATATTGAAATTTATCACATTAAATCTGTAATATAACGTATTAAAGCTGAAGCTGTGGATGTGGGTACGTCCTCATCGTCTTGATCACAATTGCCTGAATAAAGCCTCTGTGAACAGGGATGATGTATTCTGTGAATCGAGTGGTTAATGTGTCATGGTGACACTCCCTGTTGCTTGAGCTGTGGCTAAACATTAGCTTAAGTAAACTGGAAGAAACCACAGCAGGCCACAGTGTGACGTGACCGGTTCGAAGTCATGTGACTTCTGACTCATTCTAAGAGTGTCTCCATGTAAACAGTCTATTCTCTTACTCGGTTTGCACCTTGTTTTTTTCGGCGCTCGTTGGGTCACGTGGCCGCAGACGTATAGAGAAACTGGGACAGGGTAACCACACTGCTATCTCTCCCCACAGCGTTCACATCATGGCGTCATTCCAATTTAGGTTTCGTATATTTGCCTCAGTGCAACAGAGCTGAGACAAATACACGTTGTTGTTGTTTTTTTTCTTTTTGTGTCAGGGTGCACAGTCATTGTGATACCCCGGGACTTTGCATAGAGGGTTTCCCTAAAGTCAAATTAAGAATGAAGAAATAACGGAGTATGGTCCTGAACACGTCAAAGAATGTAGAATGTCCGTTTAATGTTCTGCAGAAGGAAACCAGTGTTTTTTTGAGGTTGTAATTATGCTGCCTTTTCATCTAGGAGATCATGCATGAGGTCAGGCACTGATCTTATTTCCAAAGCTGCTGGATGGAGTTAGTCAGAGCTCTGTATGTGGGTTCTTTTTACTTATTTTGTGCACTTGTGTAGAGTCGTGCTGGAACTTTAAAGGGCCTTCCCTAAACTGTTCTCACACAAGTAGTTGTCCAGAACTTGTTTGTTGGTGCTTGATTTTATTATTTATTTTGTCTGTGGAAGTTGGACTGGAATGATCCCAGTGTTCCTCAGACACATTAACACCTGGGGCAATTTGACAATTTAGGGGGCAATTTGGGGCATTTGGTTAATCTCTTTTTTGACTGTGAGAGGAAGTTAGGCTAATGCAGGTAGCCTCTTCAGATGTGCAACCATCACATAAAATATACCTGAGGAATGCCCGTCCACCACCATCTCCACCAGGAAATCAAACCTGGGCCCTGTGTTTGCAGTTCATCAGCAAACCACTTTATAAGAAACACGGCATTTAATGCAGGGAATAAATTAAAGCTGAACCAGGATCAGATTTCTTGCTGCTCTTCACACAGAATAAAAGGCTTTTTGATGTGAATGTGATGATTTAATTATTCAATCGGGAGGATTTACTGGGTGAATAATGGTGTAATGAAAGTGACCTCATCAGTGAAAGAAAAGCAGTTACGTTGCTTATTAAGTTAAAATTCTGATCTGCTCTTTCCGAAACTTCGACTCTCGTAATATAATCATTGCTTTACATTTACTGTAAATGTCACCCATCAAACAAGAACCGTCATGCTTATTTTCCTGTGTTCTATCCCTGCAGTCTCGATCTGCTGCTGCGTCTTCATGCTGTTCCTCTTCCTCTCTGAGCTGACGGGATTCATAGCCACAGAAATGTACGTATAGCATCTGTTGTGTTCTCCCCACGCTTGCACCATGTACAATAACCGCCATGCGTGACTCATTCGGGTCACCATAGCAACGGCTGCCTTGGCACTTCATAAACATTTACATATCGCACATAGCCGAAGTGGATGATGCAGAACGCGAATGTTTGCGCATCTCAGCCGATGGTGTGATGTTGGAAAGGAAGTTTGCAGGAGTGAACAGTGCGCACCCTGTACCAGTTTTCGACCTGCTGTAATCTGGGCTGTGAGTCGGAGTCGGTTTCACACAGGATATCGATCCGACCCCTTTGCATATGATTAACGCCGGACTGACGAAAGCAAGATAGAGAGCACGCCGCGTTCTGTTTGACATTTCTGCTGCTTTAGCATTTACTGATTAGGATCAAAAAATTTTAAAAAAGTCGCTGTGCTCATTAAAAATATATTCAAACAGGCAGCAAAAACAGGAAGCAGACCGAAATGATACGCAGTCATTAAAACAATTGCCATTTCAGAAATTTTTAAATACTGGGATTTTATATCTTCCAGATTTGTCTTTTAAAACCTAGAATGTTTGCTAAATGTCAGGGGAATCCTCAAATCACTTCCTGCTGTGTTTTCCAAAATTTTGGTTTGGTGTTAAACCCAGATAGATTGAGCCGGAGTGAGCGCTAGATCTGCTTTAAAAATAGTCCTAATTAAATACAGTGCCAGGGTTCTGCTGTCAGGGGTTTCACTATAAAAGCTACTCCAGGCCCAGAATTATTGTTTTTAGAACCTCATATTCTGTGTATTGTATGTGAGATCTGTGAGTGTGTTATTTGTATTAGAATAAGTGTATATTTATGTCTTGGGTCTGTGAGTTCATTCAATATAAGGAGGAATTAAGTCTCATAATCTTTGAATATGATTTCAAAGATGTCCTGTATTTAGTTGATTTGTTAGTTTTTTTTTCTTATTATAAAGGCATCATGTATGGGTATATAATGGCTATATGTTTGGTATTTACAAAAAAAAAAAGCTGGATTACATGCTGAAGTTTCCCCAGGTTTAAAAAAATAACACCCCACATGCTCTGTGATGGAAAGAGTGATGGACTCTGCATCGTGGTTCGTGTAAAATAAACAATAAGCCATGCTCAGCATCAGTATGATGGTTTTGTTGCCTTTGCAGAGTAAATGAACTGTATGTGGACGATCCAGATAAAGACAGTGGAGGGAAGATTGAAGTGAGTTTAAACATCAGTTTGCCAAACTTACACTGTGATTGTGAGTATTTACATAAACACCATCAATATTCCTCTCCTCCCGATTTTTTTATGTGACTGATTAACTTGATTTGTTCTAAATGTGTAATCCTATGTTTTTCGTCAGTATAATTACCTTAATTATCTTAATAACTCTGTATATATAGCTGTGTGAGTTATTTCCTGCATTGGGCATGACTGACTGATTTACCGAAATATTGCATCTAGTTGTGCAACACTTCACACCCCTCTCGCCTCATCGCTCCTTCTGTCTTAATTTCTAAAGGAGTGGTGTACTGTGTTTTGGGGGGGGAGGGAGTTTTAAGCAGTCATTTTTTTGCATCTAATTTAAAGTTACGGTCATGACATTTCGAGAAACAAAAAAAATGTCCGTAAACGATGTCCTCATTATTAAAAATCAACCATAAACATCTTGTTTTAGTTAATCAACAATACAGAAAGTGTTATAGACTGGATACTCCTGACACCTGAATTATTAATATAGAACTATATTGGGTTCTTAACATAATAAAGCTGAATATTTGTAGTATATAAACTTATATGTATAGCATGTGTATATATAGGATATATTTGCATATGCATGTTTTATGGTAAACTGTCTTTAAATTTTTTCTTAAAATGTGCAGTTTTCTGTATTTGGTTCTTTTACAGATGTAACAATGGACTGAATATATATTTATTATGTGACATCGATATTTTAAGACTTAAAATAAAAAAAAGGAGAAGAATGGAGCAACTTGTCCTGAAGGATGAGTCACAAACTTTGTAATGATGATCTCAGTTGCCCTGATCACATGCTAAATCATGTTTACACTCATAAAAATTCATCAGCGTAACTTTTGAAATATTAAATATGTGTTTTAAATTTACAACATCAGATGTGCTGCGTCATCTATTAGATTATAATGTGTTTTCAGATCGTAACTGGAAATTTCTTAATGGTATTTAAAATGGATTTCCTCGGGTGAGCGCGGCGTTCAAATTGAATTCATGAGTTTAATGCTCCATTTTAAAGGAATTCACATGTCGGAACTTTAATGCTGCGTGACGTGCACAGTTTCCCTTCGGCGCCCTTAAACTGAGATCACGTGGTTAGTTCCTAAGTGGAAAAACTGAGGCGCCGTGTTGCTCTTTTGTGCATTTCCTATCAGCTCAGAAGTGATGGAGGATTATGATGCCATTCTGATTGACTGCTGTCTGAACAGAACTCTCTTTATTAGTTATTATTATTAGTTAACACTGTGTTAGCGCAACATGATCAGTCCTGAGTGGTGTTGATGCTCTTGATGATACAGTAACTAAACATCAGGACATCAGTCGTGGCTTTGTTTTTGGGTTTGAAGATGGAAATGTCTCATAATGAGTAAAAGACAAAATTTAGTTTAGTTAATAAACACTTAACTGTCTCTGTCTCACTTTAATGTATTAGATTTAACCATTAACAGAGGTATAACGAGCATTAACACGAGACTGATGGGGTGCTGTGGGTGCTGTGTTCTTACTATCAGTGCGTTTGATGTAATGGAAACACTCCTCCGTGAAAAGATATTAATGGAGAGCTAAAGGTTTCTCCAGTCAGTATTAATTTCCTTAAGCTGAGCTGTGCGTTGGAGCTTCTCGTAACCCGAGCCAAAGGTCAGTGTTACTCAGTCACATTAGAGCTATGTGACCTAAATGTATATGGCGTTCCACTGACCCTCGTACAGTGGCACAGGTAAATAAACTGTCAGCAAATTTTTATCTGATCAGCTGTACTGATCTGAGAACCTGTTCCCATTTATAACTCAGATGTACATTACTGTATGCAAATGTTATGGCACATTTTCTATTAACAGGCTTAAAACCTTTACCTGGCCATATTTTTGTGGATCATATACGTGTACAATGTGTGTATGTATGTGTATATATATTTATACACACACACATATATGTGTATGTATATATGTATGTGTATGTATGTGTGTGTGTGTGTGTGTGTGTGTGTGTGTGTGTATATATATATATATATATATATATATATATATATATATATATATATATATATATATATATATATATATATATAGGCGGCACGGTGGCTTAGTGGTTAGCACGTTCGCCTCTCAGCGCGAGGGACTCCCGGTTCGAATCCCCATCTGGGTGGAGTTTCCATGTTCTCCCCGTGTCTGCGTGGGTTTCCTCCGGGTTCTCCGGTTTCCTCCCACAGTCCAAAAACATGGATCAAGTCAATTGAATTCTCAAAATTGCCCCATATAGAGTGTATCTGTGTGAGTGAGTGTGTGCCCAGCGATGGATTGGCGCCCTGTCCTGGGTATATCTGCCCAGCGCCCGAGACGTTCCCCCCTGGATGGGCATGGGAAACCCCACCGCGACCCTAATAGAGGATAAAGCGGGAGATAATGAATGAATGAATGAATAATGAATGAATATATATATATATATATTTTTTTTTTTTCCCAGGTTAATGGTTTATTTTATTATATTTTGTAATAAATATTCAAAATGTATGCAAGTCAAAGAACTGAAATATTTTTGTGACATAAGTTTAATATACAGACCTTTTCATGTGTACATTTTGTGATTACAGGAGAAGGTCTTGTGTACTGCGTTGTATTATTGTTTTTTTTGTTTTTTTTTGCCAGTTAAAAATAAAATTCTGTACAAAGAGGATGATATGAGCAGATTTCTTTTCCCAAAGTTCCTAAAAATATCACAAGGGGGAGAAATGCCTGACGATTAGCAATTCAACAGGACGTGTGTGTGTGTAAGCATTGATGTTCAACAGTTTTCACAAGACTGTATATACAAATAAGGCAACAAAGGAGGTTCTTCTTTGCTGTTCTTGAACATTCAGACGAGGAACCGTAGTCTTAGTATAAGGCTTTATTCAGCACACACAGAAATGAAGTGATGTCCCGTTTTTAAACTCTGTTTTTTTATCCATCAGTGGTGGGTTTGGACATCCAGGACGAGATGGGACGCCACGAAGTGGGACACATCGAAAACTCCATGAAGGTGCCGCTCAATAACGGATACGGCTGCCGCTATGAGGGCGAGTTCAGTATCAACAAGGTGAGTCTGGTCTTGTAAACGGTCAGAGGTCGGGTCAGCGGTGAACTAATGCGTTGGATGATGCAAAAGATGTTGCTAAAAAAAAAGGAAGTGTGGTTCTCCATCATCATCATCATGATTTTGTCCTTAAGTTCAGAACATCATTCTTCTACATTTATTAAATCATTTCTCAGCATGCCGTCGTTATGACGACTGATTTGACCTTTAATTTGGGGGAAAGGAAGTGGCCTGTGAAATTTCATTATTCATCTCAGAGCGATTACTGACGACGTGCCGGCTGAAAGAAGCCTTGTTTAAGGAAGACGTCACACTTTTCTTTAATTGAAGAACATAATTGACTTTTTAATCGAGTTAAACATCCGTGAAGTCGTTTCAGAAACACAAAGCTGTCTGACGGCCAGGAGGCGTGATGGGCTCAGCTGGTATTTGGAACCTCAGGGCTTTAACTTTCCATTCCTGTCTTTTTTTTTTTTTTTTTTTTTTTTTTTTTTTTTCTCCTCGTTTCAGGTCCCTGGAAACTTCCACGTCTCCACGCACAGCGCTACGGCCCAGCCTCAGAACCCTGACATGACCCACATCATTCATAAGCTGGCCTTCGGGGATAAGCTCCAGGTTCTTTCCTCTGTTATGTAAACCTTCATTACGCTCAGCCCACAGGAGGCGGAGCTCAGCTCGCCCTAAAGCAACCTGTGCTTTATTCTGCAGGTGCAGAACATCCAGGGAGCTTTTAATGCCCTCGGTGGAGCCAACAAACTGGAGTCTAATGGTACGCTACTCCAGCATGAGCGCACCATAGGGTGGAGGAGAGGGGGGGGTAGTCTTGTAAATACATGTTCCAGAGTTTTTATTTCACTAATAACACAGCAGGCTTTCAACACTTTATTTAAGAGTCTCCTCACACTCTGACTTTTATTAAGATAAGCGAGTTATTAACGTTTAAATACAATCGGCTCTTTGAATTTTCTCTTTAATTCTGTTTTTGTTTTCAAAGAGGACCAAACATGTCCATAAACATAAAAACATGGACATGTGACCAATGAATACATATCCCCTCTAATAAAAACACTAAAAACAACTGAAAGAGAATATTCTTTTCTTCTAACTCAAGAAACCCTTGCCCCATTTTTAGTGAAATTGTTAGAGTCGGGTTGTTATTGTGTTTTTTAGTAGTTTTTTTTAGTAAACCAGGGAGATGTCAGTGGTCACTCACCGGGAGCTGATCTTGTGTTTATAAGTACATCAGAATGAACCTGAATTAGTACTCTGAAGTGCTGGATCATATTATTTGATAATTGTTGTTCTGTGTGTGTTCTCAGCTCTGGCATCCCACGATTATATCCTGAAGATTGTTCCCACGGTTTATGAAGAGCTGTCAGGAAAACAGAAGTTCTCTTACCAATACACTGTGGCTAACAAAGTAAACAGAACCGTTTCCTTATAAACACCTTTAATCCCTTAGAACCAGAAACATCAGCCATACTGCAGCTGATATTTAATAAAGCCTAAAATATTCAATTGGGTAGCACAGTGGATCAGGTCTATTCTGTGTAGTTTGCATGTTCTCCTCATTTTGATGTGTGTTTCCTCTGTTAGTGAAGTTATTTCAGGTGTGTAAGATGCAATTGCCCCTGATGGTAAAGAGAAGAGTGTTAAAGCAGAGTGATCATACTGATGTACATATGTTGGTGTTCGGCAGGAATATGTGGCGTACAGTCACACGGGGCGCATCATTCCCGCCATTTGGTTCCGATACGACCTGAGTCCTATCACAGTGAAGTATACAGAGAGAAGGCAACCGGTCTACCGCTTCATCACAACCGTGAGTCACACAGACATACACTTTCACCAATGTTACCAAAAATTGAGATGAGTAATAATAAAAGTTTTAATAATTAAAACTGAACTTCATTTACATTATTATTAATTTTATCCAACTGTATGCTTCCAATATTGTGGAAACCGTTTGGTGAAGACCCTTTTTTTTGTTCCAGCTTGACTGTATTCCATAATTTAATAAAAGGAACCTTTTAAACTCCTTCAGCATAAAGGTTTCTGTAGGTGTCCCAGTATGTTTATGTTGGTGTGTAATCACTTTATCATTTATCTCCTGATAATCCCGCCCTCTTTCTACTGCAGATCTGCGCCATCATTGGCGGAACCTTTACGGTTGCTGGGATCATTGACTCCTGTATATTCACAGCGTCAGAAGCGTGGAAGAAAATCCAGATCGGGAAGATGTCCTGAGCCGCGTTAGCAGAAATCTTTAGATCGGTTGTACAGTACGAACCCTTTCTGAGTAGAAATGTCGACTTATTGATATTTTTAATCTTATTTTCAGTGTTACTAATTCACAGATCAAGACGGAAGTGTTACTCGAAATGAATTTATTGTTTACAGTCCAAAGGTTTGTAGAAACTAATTCCACGCCAGTCCTCTCTGTTCGCTCTCTGAGTTTAACAACTTTGAAGATCAATCACAAACACTCAGTTCTAATCCAACACTTAAGAAACCTGTGTTTCAATTAACCAGGTGACGTTTTCTTGAACTAGTTAACTAGTTAAATCTCAGATTCAAACATTTGGAAGTGCAGCAGTCTGTTGAATACTGAAATGTTCTGGAGGTCGAGCTCTTTAATTTGTGGATGGTTAACAGGGAATGCAGCTGTAGAGAGACTTGTGTATGTTGAACAGAGTTTATAAAGAATTCTTCCGTTCGTATTTAAAGAGTAAATGATTGAGCTCTTATGGAAGATAAAACACTAAACTGTTAACCCCAGTGTACCTGCAAACTGAATTGAGCAGCTGGCCAAATGTGCCTTAGTGTTACAGTCCAATCAGTGAAGGAGAAATAGATGCTTTATGTTTTGATTAGACGGTCCAAGTTTAGTACCTGCATGTCTTTCAGTAATTATCGTCTTGTGAGGAAACCAAAGTATTTTTTTTAAATAGTGTTTTTTTTTTATTTTTATCAAGTTGGTTTGAAAGATCCCAGTCTAATGTCATTTGTTTACTCCATTCCATTCCTGTTGCCGTGTTTGAAATGAATCTTGTGTTAGTTGTTTGTCAGTTGAACCAGTCCTCCGTTCAGCCCTGTGTTTATTCAGTCACTCTGATGACTCTTACTGTGGAGCTCCAAAAGTGCTCACACACACACACACACACACACACGAATACAGGTGCAAATGAAATACACAAAATACCCACAAGTGTAAAATAATACTACAAATAATAAAGAAACACGTCCATTTCAGACTCGCAGACTACAGCTTGATGCGAAATGTCCGTTTTACTACTTTTCAGATTTTCAGCCAGTCATCTGATTTCTACCTTGATTTTAATGTTGTCATTTTGCACTCATGTAACGTGATTTTACAAAAATCCCAACATCCTGATTGGGGTCAGAATGCCGCTATGATACCTGCAGGACCCCTGCAGCAGTAAGGGTTAAGGGTCATGCTCAGTGACCCACTTTGGAAAGTTAGTTGACTTAGGGTTTGAACCCCAACCTTTAGATTAATAACTCAACATCCGAACCACTAAACACGAGAAACAAACCACAGAGAACAAAATTAATGAATCTTATTTAAATACACCATGTACACTATGATTTGTTACATAATGTTATAGTTAACTCACCTCCTTAAGACAACATAATAGAAAAACATTAACTATGTATTAATCAAGTTTAATGTAGAACAGGAAACATTTTGCCTGTTTGGTTTTTCTGATTAATATTGTTAAAAGATGTGAAGTTGGGTTTATAATATAGAACGTTATATTTAAATGTAGTCTTTGTTACTGTGTTTATAAATATATAAAACTCTTTGTACCAGACTGAATGAAAACCACCAAAAACATATAAAATAATACTTAAACATTTAACCTCAGAAAATAGATTTCCAAATCTGTTTAAAGGCGTTAATATCACTAAATAAACACAACAGGTAAGAGTGAGCCACTGGCCTCCTAAGTACATTACCACCTTTCTTTCCTCATCATCATTATCATCATCATCATTGTCCTCCAGTAACTGGTTTGTAAAATGTGCATGGATTGTAACTTTGACTTAAATCCACTAAAAATGAACCAGAACCTGAAGAAGCCTGAACCAGATCTCAAAGGCAATAAAGGGTTAAGTGACTGATCAGACGGGGAACATGTTCTCTCTACTTTGTTGTGTTGCTGTGACGTCAGATGCACACGTTCGTTCCAGCTGTTGTAAGTTTCCATGTGGACTCGTACCGTCGTGCTGTAATAGTGCTGTAAACGCACGCAGTGCTGTCTCCATCTGCTGTCCGTCAGGTGTAATTGCTCCACCCGAGCATATCCGACCTTTCTGTCTTTTTTTATTGAATTTTTTAAATAAGAACCGAAATGTCCTTTATAAAGTTTATAACTGTTGAGAATGCCAGCTTTTCGTGTTGTGCATTTCTTTTTGTGTAAATGGACTTTGATTTGCGCTAATGTGTTCGTTGTGTTTGTCAATGATCATGACGGATTTAAACAAGATAAACTGCTTTATTTTTCCCACTCTGGGTTTTGGGTTTTTTGTACAAAATACACAGAAGCTTACACTTCAGATAACTGCGACAGGCATTAAAATACGATTTGCATAATTATAGTGCCACCCAGTGGCAGCAGGGGAACAGTGTCAGGGTGGAGGGGTGGATCAGTTCAGTTTTTCAGGGGTACCACTCTGATGGGGTTACAGGTTGGAGGTTGCGGGGCAGGATCCCTCTCGGACCGTCAGTGCGGGTGTGGAGCAGAACTCGCTCATGCCCTCCTCAGCCAGCTGACCGTACTCGTTGTTGTAGAAGGTCTGACCTGCACTCAGCTGGCTGAAGTACGGAGGCCGCGGACCGCCGCTGCTGATGCTCTGACTCGAACCGCCAAGCAGACGTTCTGTGCTGGTTCCTGATCCCATACTGAGAACGAGAACATGCAGACTGTTGGAACTAAAAGCTCTCAGATTCTGTAGTTCTGCAACTCTGATATCAAATTCATTTTCAAATAAAACTTTGGTAACCATTGTAGAAGTTTACCACATATTCCTATAGATCGAGTGGTTTACAATGGATTAAATTAGCTTAGTGTGAATTTCAGAATAATTTTTTCTCTAACATGAGAAACAAAAAACATCATGAGAAGTGAACATCAGGAAAAGTAAGCTCCATCAGTTAAACACTGAGTCAATAAATAGAGCAATAAGGTATGAGAGGGCATGGCCTGATGGTGAATAAATCACAGGAAAGAAGTGTTATTAGGCACGAGGTGTAGTGGAGAACAAGAACACATCTTTCCCATGATTCATTCACAATAATACACAATCTCGAGTGTAGTTTTGCTTTTATAAAAGCTTAAAAACACACTATAATTAAAAAAACAAGTTTTGATTCACAATTATTAAAAGTATAAACGGTAATAAAAAAAACATCGGGAAAATTTGTATGACATCAGGACAGAAAAATATGAGTAGAAAAGCTTCTTACATCTTCAGCATGGCAGCTCTGTGTTTGTGTTCGAAGCGCTCGAGCTCATCAGACGCCAAAACCATGCCGCTGTCTGTCTGACTGTCCTGCGCAGACAGAACACAGACAATCAGATTTTATACATGTGCAGCATTATTTAGATTGGACAGTATGATGATGTCTGAGTATCAGAACATCAAACTCACAGTAAAATCAGAAACATAGAACTGAATCATTACACTCATCTGCTTTAAAAAGTGAAAAAATCGTCATTTACATGATGTGATTTGTGAGACGTCATCTCCATTGGCAGCTCCTCAAACGTCTTCACGCGCGAATGGACACGACGTGGAGGGGTTCGTTGTCACGCAGCCAGAGAACGGCACGCAGTTATAATATCTTTAAAAAATTAATCAAATCATACATGGACTTTAAATCATTAATCATCTGAAGCTTAAATGATTTAAACAGCTATGTACAAAATCTACATCAACCAGAAAGTACGGATGTGATAATGGGTTGGGGGTTGTTGGGCTATTGATTTAAAGGTTGTGGGTTCAAATCCCAGGTCCAATGAAGTTGTTGGTCCTTAAGCCTGTTGGTGGTCCCATAACCCTCATTGCTCCAGGGGCCTTATGACTCCATCTGACCCCAATCATTAATATGGGATACTCCTCATTTTAATAATAATCCATCCATTCATCCATTATCTTCCGCTTTATCCTATATTAGGGTCGCCCATCCAGGAGAGAGTGTTTCGGGCACAGGGCAGGGCAGATACACCCATGACAGGACGCCAATCTATCGCTGGGCACTTTAATAATAATAATACATTTTATTTATGTAGTGCTTTTAGGGATTTGGATTAAAGTGTCTTCTTTGTCCTCATGTTATTTTCTGTGTAGGTCAGATGTGGAGGTGACGGAGTGACTCGGGTACCTGGCGGGTGCCGTGCTGCAGACCAGACGCAACTCCTCCTCAGATGGAGGTCTGGAGGAGGCCTGAGAAAATCCATCATCCTCTGAACTCTGAGACACATTAAAGGCCATGTCCTGAAAAAAAACATAATTTAAATAATGAGAAAAAATAATAATGATAAAAAGACAAACCTCAAGAACATACTATTTTATTTAATTGCTTTGGGGAGGGAGGGGTCATGCAATTACTAATAAATTTAAACAAAATGTGCAATATGTTCTCAGAAGGCTCATCTCTCACCGGGCAGCTGTTGTCCTGTAGAAGATCTCCAAGTATCTGCACCAGTGCGGGAAACGTGGGTCTCTCCCGAGGCTCTCCCTGCCAGCAGGCCAGCATTATCCCATAACTACCAGCAGATGGAGACAAAACTCTGTTTTTAATGGTATAAAAGCTTCAATACACTCTTCAATACACGCTTCAATACATTCAAAATGGCTCACTATTTTACTGAACACTACAGTAGTGTACACTGTTAATATTATATTTATGTACTGTATACTGTGTCCTGTGTGTAGCATGTAGTGTTGTGCCATAAAATGTAGTGTACTGCTAAACAGCTACATTCAGATACTAATACTTAAACATGATGCAGTTTGCATTCTGCAAAGTTCACCATCTGAATGTCTGAAGTGCACTACAGATTTCTGATCACATACTGCACACTACACACATACTACATACAACATGTATGTTGTTCAGAATATAGTCATCAATTCATTTGTGCTGCTGCGAGCTCTTGAGCCTGACAACGACGTTCGTGTTTTTTTGATGTGCAGGAGGAAGCTCACATTTCAGGTGATGCCGTCTCAGGAGCTCTCATCCTGGTTCCATCTTTAAGGCGTTTGCAGAAGTCTTCATCGATCTGGATGCCTGGATAAGGCGACGCACCTGTGCCACGGAAACACGTTAGTTAATATGCATCATCTCTCAATGCAACATCCACAATAACAAAAAAAGTGAGAGATCTGTCCACTTTCTGTCCGTGTTCTCAGTTCCACTCAATGGATGGACTCTGTAGTTCTACAATGACATTCTGTAGTCCATCTGTTTTGGGGACTACAGTTCATAATGTGTTCATTCTTCTGTAATTGTCAGGACACCAATAATAGCACCACAGAGCAGGTATTATTTGGTCGGTGCATTATTCCTATCCCAGCAGAGTCACTGAGGTGTTTAAATAAAACTGCAGCAGCACCATTGCAATACAACCCCCTCACCGCATTAGTGTCACTGCAGAACGGACAGGAAACAATCCACCACCCAAATGATACCTGTTCTGTGATGCTCCTGACCAATAGAGAACAGAGAACCAACAGGGGACTAACAACAACAAAGAACACAGATGGAGTACAGTCTGTAAATGTAAAATCTATATGATAAGTGGAGACCATAAATGATGGAGCAAGAAGTGGCCGTGGCCTAACTTTGGACTGGTTCTGTATTTTCTGCTGTAAACTGGATGACATTCCTCTAGATCAGATCCAACCCTCTGATTCACACGACCCACCTAATGAGAAGATCTCCCAGAGCAGCACTCCGAACGACCAGACGTCACTCTGACTGGTGTAGACTTTGTCGAAGATACTCTCCGGCGCCATCCACTTGAGCGGCAGTCGCGCCTGCAATATTTCATCAAGGACTAAAATCACAGACCCTTTTTCCATCAGACTGTAAATAGTGACAATTTAGAAGCTACTTTTCAGCTCCATTATCTGCTTTATTCTCCCCGACGCCACGTTCCCTCAGCGTGGCTCTGTTTAAGTTTGTTTTAAAATTGCGTGTGGAAATGAAAAGGCTTTGATGAAAAGGCATTTCGTTCAGGCCCGTAATCAAATCCCTTACGTTGCCCTTCCGGACGTAATCCGGATCTTTGTAGATGTCGCGGGCGAGACCGAAGTCGCAGATCTTCACCACATTGTTCTCAGACAGCAGGATGTTCCGAGCAGCCAGGTCACGATGGATGCACTGAGGGGAAAATGAATACTAAAATTAATTATATTATTTCTACACATCATATTAAGTAAGTAAGTAAGTAAACTTTATTTATATAGCACTTTTCATAGGCACAGGCCACAAAGTGCTTTACAAAAGGATAAAACATAAAAAATAAAAGAGAATAAACACAATAAAAGCACAATTTACACCACATAAAACATAAAAACATAAAAAACACAACAACCAAGACTACTGGCTAGCCCATTTGCCCAAATGCCTGTTTAAACAGATAAGTCTTTAACTGTTTTTTAAAAGAGTCCGCAGAGTCCGCCAATCTTAAAAAAGGGGGCAAAGACCATGCATAAAACAATGAACAGGTGAGACAAGTGAGACGCAGACATCCAGAGCGAGGCAGCGGCAGAGCCTAACACAGGCGCCATCTTGCCATAATGAAAGTTGGCTCCTTTGCGTGGTTGATGTGATGGTTCTAGTTTATCTATGTGGTGTTGAATGAGGTGAAAATCAGGGCTCGGTGGATTTGTTCTAGGTTCTGTCCCACATGAATGCGGGATGTATCACTCTTTGATGTTTGCCTGTCATCATGTATGATGTTGCATACCTTCCGAGATGCCAGAAACTCCATGCCGCGTGCCACCTGGTAACTGTAACAGATCAGATCTTCTATGGTAAGCGGCGTCTTCCAGAGGTCCTCCACTTCCAGGAGTGAACAGAAACAGTCAGATGTTTGTGTCATGCTGCAGCACAGGTGACGTGTGTGGGAGGATGTAATTCATCAATGTGATTAACTAACCTTGTTCTAGGGCCGAGCTCTTGGTTCTGGGTTTGCCCTGCAGCTGGCTCGGGGAGCTGACAGATGTGGCAGACTGAGACGAATGTTGATGATCTCTCTGCTCCGACTGACCCGCTTCCATCATCCTCCTCACCTGACTCCTGGTTTTGGGGGAGCGGTCCTGCGGGTGGGCGTTCAGAACCACATGCGAAGTCAGATCCTGAGAACGCTGCCAAAATTACTGTTCAGAAACTTTCTATTGTTGAGAAAGCTTTACATTACCCTGTATGGCAAGAAGAACTCTCTCTTTGCTCGCAGGTAGTTGGAGAGATTTCCATATTTGCAGTATTCCACCACAACCATGAGAGGACCTGAGGACACGGCAGGGATAAGCAGAATACATGTGGTAGAACAATAAACAATCTCAGAATGTCATCCAGGCACACAGCTTACTGGTGTTTCTGAAAGGACTTACTGTCGGAATGAGATCAGATGATATGAAATGTTAGTAGTTGTTGGCATGAAGTGAGGGTCAGGGGTTAGATTAGTTCTGATGGGGTAGCAGGGAGGGTATTTAAAATTCGGAAGTCCATCTTTGGACGATGCTGATGTGAGTCTAGCTCTGTAGAGGTGAGGAGCAACCCCGCTCAAGTTCTGAGATGTAAACACACCGTTGGGTTTGGTGCAGGCGCCCAGCAGATTCACCACGTTCAGATGGTTCCCAATGTGGATCAGGATCTTCAGCTCCGACATGAGGGCTTTGTGTTCGCTGGCTGTTGCTCCCTCTGTAACACACACACTCACTCTTAGCTGTTATAATCAGAAAACCTACAAAAAAACATCCTATTGATTTGAATATGCCCAGCGATAGATTGGCGTCCTGTTCTGGGTGTATCTGCCCAGCGCCCGAAACGTTCTCCCCTGGATGGGCATGGGGAACCCCCCGCAACCCTAGTAAAAGGATAAAGCAGAAGATAGTGGATGGATGAATGGATGATTTGAATAATGTTTTTTATTTCGTCTTTCACCGGAATTTGTGTGGAACAAACTAAAGAAACCTTTAAGACTGAACTCACTGCCGTCACTCCACTTTTAAAACTGAATCACACCCACTCAGGCTGCATCAACACAATAACCAGAAAGTTCAGGCCACTTATACTGACAGTGATCCATCCAAAACCTGTCCCCTTCACCCAGCAGACACAGGGAGTCGTGCCTTTGGACTGCACAGTCTGCACAGATCACATCACTCATTACAACTTGGAAAAAGTTGTAATATTTAAATAAATATTTTAAATTAAATTTTAATATTACAACTTGGACACCGTTATGAGGTTGCTGATCATCACGTCTTCAGAATATCCTTGGAATGTGGGAAGAAACCAGAATGTTCTGAGGAAACCCACACAGACGACCCCGCCCAGAAAGCATTTAATAAAAGTCCAACCCAGGGATTTCTTACTGTCTGATGGACCACCCTGCTGCCCCCTTACAACAATGTAAATAAGGTGTAGTGGTAAACATTTAAAACACGTGTGATTTAAAGAGAGGAGGATCAAACCTTTGAGCATCTTAACCGCCACAGTGTCTAAACTGTTCTTCTTGTCACTTCCATAGATGGAGGCCTCGATTACTTTCCCAAACGCACCATGACCCAACACCTTCCCTGTGAAGAACATCAGACTGCTGTGATTTAAATTCCATACATGACTTAAGCTTCAGCTTTCTACAACAACACAGTAACAGCAAGCAGTTCATTATTAAAAACAAACCCTGAGGGTGATGTGAGGGGGGCTGAAATGTCCTTAAGGGCTTTTATGGGCAATAACGATCTGATCACTGTGGCTCACCCCCCTGTCATAAAACAACTCACTAAAATAATCTAAACATCATATTAAAAACCAATTAAAAACACGGCAGCATTAAAGAAGCACCACGTCTGTAACTAATCAATCAGAATCAGAATTTATTATTCATAATAATAAAGCAGCAGATGTTTTGTTTGGTACAAAATAATTATTTTTACATTGTGTGATACATTAGTAAAAAAACTAAAAAGTACAGTGATTTAAAACGACAACAAATCTGATCCAAAAAAAATCCAAAATAACCCACCGAGCCGCAGACAGTCCCGTGTGATTTCCCACTGGCTGGAATCATAGGGTAGATATTCACACTGCTCCTCCAGAGGCACCTCACCGGGGTCCATGATGATGGACAGGTAACTCGTTTTAATATCAGCCGGGTTCACCTGTAACACACATGTGAAGTCAAACGCCATCCTGTGGATGCTCTGTGACCTGCTGCAGGCCCCCAGCATCCATCACTGCCTGAAGGGAACGTGGCTCGAGCTGCTTATTCATTTCCCTTCAGGCACGTCGTTCACATCTGCACAGTTTGATTTAAAGAAGAAGCCTAGCTACAGCAGAGGCATGATGGGAAATCATCAAAGGCCACATGTGATTAGGGAGGGTCTCTTTAAAATCAGGTAAAACTCTGCAGCATAATAAAACTTACAGAGTAATGAGCCTTTTCCAAAGAGATCATGTGTTATCAAAACATTGGAGCCTCATAAAAATTACAGTAATTTATTTTGCTCCGTGGAAGGGTTTTATTTCACCGCGCGGTGAGAAACGGCTCTAAAGGGTCGTGTAATTCCCCTCATTTCCCATAATGTGCATAATTGTCTCTGGTTAATCTGAAACAGACCAAGCTGCAAAACAGCAGGCCTCGGATCAGTTCAGTGCATGATTGAGCTGTGAGTTAAAGCCTTTAAAGCATTAAAGGCACCATTAACGTCGCCACTCACCCGCTTGACGTTGCAGAATATGAGAATGAGGAGGACCCAGAAGAAGACGGCGATGACCCCGGTGCCGATGAGGATGACGATCTCCACGTTGGGGCTGCTGTCTGAGCCTGACGGAAAAAAAGATTTGAGGCATGAGGTCATTTTTTCAGAGAATGAACACATATAACTGGGTTAGAACGTTCAGCCACCACATAATTATACAAAATATAAATGAGAATCAATAATTACATCTGGATGCACGTTAGACCATGAGTTTAATAGTAAAACTGTAAGAATAATACATGGTAACTGTTATCTCAATTATTTTGACTGTGACGTGGTTGTTGGTACCAGACAGACTGGGTTAGGTATTTCTATAATCACTGATACTGAGCAGACGTTACTACCTAAACTACCTAAACTACCAGGTTGCTCACTACTAATGATCAAATACATCCACTAAATAGACAAAAGTATTGGGACACATACCGTAATCACAGCATTCAAGGTGTTTCATTTAATCTCAGTCACATGTTTATCAAACTCAGTACCCAGCCATCTAGTTTGGAGAATTGGATTATTCCAACTTTGAGGGAAGAACAGTTCGGGGAAGGTCCTTTTCTGCTCATAGTGGCCTGGCTAGAGTTTGGTGTGAAAGTAATTGCCCGGCTCACACCGAGCCTGAAATCTCGAGAGAAAAGTCTAATACGAATATTTATCGCTCACACAAAATAAATCCAAAACTGAATCCTCCCCATGAAATGTTCACCATTTTTCTGGTCATTAAATACAATGCGTTCTTCAGTTATTAAATAATATTAGATGTTCATTCATTCATTCATTATCTCCCGCTTTATCCTCTATTAGGGTCGCGGTGGGGTTCCCCATGCCCATCCAGGGGAGAACATCTCGGGCACTGGGCAGACAGACCCAGGACAGGGCGCCAATCCATCGCTGGGCACACACTCACTCACACAGACAAACTCTATATGGGGCAATTTTGAGAATTCAATTGACTTGATCCATGTTTTTGGACTGTGGGAGGAAACCGGAGAACCCAGAGGAAACCCATGCAGACACGGGGAGAACATGGAAACTTCACCCAGATGGGGATTCGAACCGGGAATCCCTAGCGCTGAGAGGCAAACGTGCTAACCACTAAGCCACCGTGCCATATTAGATGTTATTATATGAAATAATATATAGTATAAGGCGGCACGGTGGCTTAGTGGTTAGCACGTTCGCCTCTCAGCGCTAGGGATTCCCGGTTCGAATCCCCATCTGGGTGGAGTTTCCATGTTCTCCCCGTGTCTGCGTGGGTTTCCTCCGGGTTCTCCGGTTTCCTCCCACAGTCCAAAAACATGGATCAAGTCAATTGAATTCTCAAAAATTGCCCCATATAGAGTGTGTCTGTGTGAGTGAGTGTGTGCCCAGCGATGGATTGGCGCCCTGTCCTGGGTCTATCTGCCCAGCGCCCGAAACGGTCTCCCCTGGATGGGCATGGGGAACCCCACCGCGACCCTAATAGAGGATAAAGCGGGAGATAATGAATGAAATAATATATAGTATATTTAAATGTCACAAATTAATACTTTTTCCATCTCTCTTCCTCGATCTTTCTATCTATCTCTGTGTGTGTGTGTGTGTGTGTGTGTGTGTGTGTGTGGTGTGTGTGTAGGAGTAGCAAGGAGTATCAGTTCAGAAAAAGTTCCCGAATACAGCAGTGCCAGGTACAGGCCTCTCACATAAAACCCTATAGATGGTTCCCTATGCAGCTGAGATGCGAGGAAAGAGAACAAACAGAGTTAAATCAAACGACCCTCCTACAGGCACTGAAGTCTCTCTCACCGATAACCGAGACGGTTGCCGAGGAGTGAATGCAGCCTCTCTGGTTGCAGGCGGTGCACGTGTACAGACCGGCGTCTTCCTCGCGCACACGCTGGATGTTAAGAGTGCGATTGGAGTCCTGCAGCAGGATTCCTGTGTATATACACAAAGCTGTCGGTCAGATGCACTACAGCTCGGGAGTCTGTGCTGCAAACAAGACAGAAACTCATAACATCGCAGGTCGGTATCTTCGGGTTAAGGGTCCGTCGGGAGGAAACCTCCTCCGGGAGTGTCTCAATACTTTTGTCCATATAGTATCTGTGAAGACCAACGGTGGAACCCTCATTTTTCAACTTTGCCACCAGAATAAATCTACTTCATAACGGTTTAGTGTAAAACCAGAGAAGTTTACGAAAACGTATTAACCCATTACGAACCTATATGAATGATATTGGATCTTAATAATTTCGGATTCATCTGACACTTTGAGCTTCTCACTTTGCGACAGCGTGGTGTAACCGCGGGTTTGTCCGAGTGCCAAGGCCTAAATGAGGTGTCGTGTTGCATTATGTGAACAACTCCCAGAATACAGTGAGCTAATGCCCCGGGTTCTTATGGTACAGTCCATCACAAAGAACCTCTATTTCCGTAATGCAGCTCGGTGAGTGTAATTGGTAGCAGACCGTCCGAGCAGCCGAACCTCTCTACCTATAAACACTACACTGGGTTAACGACCCCCATGCCAGAGTGTTTATGTGTCCAATTAACGAACAAGAAACATGAGTTCAGCGCAGATACAGTCTTTCAGAAAGCCTGTAAAAATCCATGCAATTCCACTATAATGTGATTAATCAGACGCAGATCACATACACCGCATATCACAGCCATTCCTGCATCACTCAAACATACCCCCCCCCCCACACACACAGCACATACTCACAAAGCCCACTGCAAATCCACTGTTTTAAAAGTCCTGCAATGTTCTGTAGCTGCGGTGCTGATGGACCCCTAATCCCCTGCACACACATCCATTTCCAGTCAGCGTGCACAGCATGGTTTTAATCCGGTTAGATTCTTAAATTTCAATACATCGCTCCAGTGGGCCACCAGCCGCCGCCTGTCAAACACCCACATGTGAGTCCCACTGGTGTTCAGTCAGAGTAATGAAATAAAGCATTGTGTGTGTGTGTGTGGAGGGGGAACATCATGAAATGCTCATAAACTCTATTCAAACTAAATCTAATGTAACTGATACAGACATTCAAGCTGATCCTGTAAGTTTGTGAAATCATAAAAAACAGCAAACTGCACAGATGTTACAGATGTTTTATAGTGAGAATCCAACTGTAGATTTAAAAGTTCTGCAATATGTCTTATGTACCCACAGAGCTCTGACCTTAACATCATGGAGTCTGCAAAAGGACAGGGACAACACAAAACCACACACCCCTCATCCATCCATCCATCCAACTATTTATTCATCCATATATTCTGCCATCCACCCATCAATCCACTTAATAATTCCAGTCTTCTATCCATTCATCTATCGCCCCACCAAACCGAACACCCACCCACCCACCCACCCTTCTGCAAGGCTGGCCACTTGCAACACTGTCCTCAAAATGTCCAAAACGCCCACCCACCAACACATCCATCCACCTGCTTGCCCACCAGCATTTAGAGTGATTTACAATGAAGATGAAGGAGAGGACATCAACTCACCACGGTACTAATCACCGTGTATAACTCACCTGATATCTGATGAAGGGGCTGGTTGTCTTTAAACCAGGAGAGTTGGGGAGATGGTGTGCCCTCCACATCACACTCCATCTGCAGAGATTCGCTGACATTCACTGTCTGATTGATGGGGTTGTGTCGGTACCACGGAGCCTCCAAGGCTGAAGAAAAAAGAATTACAAGGAAAAAAAATAGTTTCAAAGTGAAGCAAGGAACAAACGGAGTGAAAAGGCCAAACAGAAAGACGGAGCTGAGGGACAGAGGAAGGTAGTCACACTCTGGTCAAGTGTCACGACAAATCCATTTTACATGCACAATGCAGTTAACCTTTCAGCTTTGCTTTCATCCATGTGCTGCCTTCTGGGAAAAATCCCTACTACAAAAACGGGGACGGAGGCAGAGAGTCGGCCGTACTGCACATTTAAACTCGAGTGAGTTACGTAAACCGTCTGCGGCAGTTTCAGCATCAGCATCAGAACTGAATTCTGGTTTCATGCGATTGGTCAGCTGTGATGTGTTACAGAACATAGTGCTTAAACAATTTCACTTCAGGTTAATATTTTCCAGAATACCCCTCAGTCGCCTTACCCTTCACAGAGACGTATTTTCGGTTGCAGTGCCTCTCGCCACTGCGCCGGTTCTGCACCTCGCAAACGTAGTTGCCCTCGTCTCGCAGCTGTATGCTGGGAATCGTGAGTTCCAGAACCCAGTTGTTGGTGGAGGAGTGGAAGGAAAGCTCTCCTCCAAGTGTCTCGGCGTACAGGTGCAAACTCCTGCAGTCCTCCGGCGGCGTGGCCTGGGGGTTCAGACGGTACCAGCGCAGGTTCTCGTATGTGTAGTTATCAGCGATGCATTTCAGACGCACAGGTTCCAACTCCAGAGGGTCCTCTAGTGGATCCATCTCGATCCCAAAACCTTCTGGGATGTCTGAAGAGCAAAGCGATCAGAACGAGGAGATTAATTGGAGCTTTGAGAGGAGGACTCGTTAATCTGGTCTCCTTCCCGTCAGACGGGAACCTTTCTGATAATAGAGGAACCATTTTAAACCACAAACGTGTGTTTACTGTAAGAGTGTGATAACGTTTAACACTCAGTTAGTTACTTAATTAACAATAATTAAAGAAAGTAAACCATCTGCAAATCATTTCCCGTCATTAAGTCCTCTGTCTCAGTAATTCGGATCCCATCATTAGGTCCTCTGTCTCACTTGGTCATCATCATTATGTCATCTGTCTCACTAGGTCATATCTGACACTAAGTCATTTGTCTCACTAGGTAATTTCATGTCATTAAGTTCTCTTTCTCAGTAACTCATACCCCATCATTAGGTCCTCTGTCTCACTAGGTCATCATCATCAGGTCCTCTGTCTCACTAGGTCATCATCATTAAGTCCTCTGTTTCACTAGGTCATATCTGACACTAAGTCATTTGTCTCACTAGGTCATTTCCTGTCATTAATTCCTCTGTCTCAATAACTCGTATCCCATTATTAGGTCCTCTGTCTCACTAGGTCATCATCATTAGGTCCTCTGTCTCACTAGGTCATCGTCATTAGGTCCTCTGTCTCACTTGGTCATAATCATTAGGTCATCTGTCTCACTAGGTCATATCTGACACTAAGTCATTTGTCTCACTAGGTAATTTCATGTCATTAAGTTCTCTTTCTCAGTAACTCATACCCCATCATTAGGCCCTCTGTCTCACTAGGTCATCATCATTAAGTCCTCTGTTTCACTAGGTCATATCTGACACTAAGTCATTTGTCTCACTAGGTCATTTCCCGTCATTAAGTCCTCTGTCTCAATAACTCGTATCCCATTATTAGGTCCTCTGTCTCACTAGGTCATCATCATTAGGTCCTCTGTCTCACTAGGTCATCGTCATTAGGTCCTCTGTCTCACTAGGTCATCATCATTAGGTCCTCTGTCTCACTAGGTCATCATCATTAGGTCCTCTGTCTCACTAGGTCATCATCATTAGGTCCTCTGTCCCACTAGGTCATCATCATTAGGTCCTCTGTCTCACTTGGTCATAATCATTAGGTCCTCTGTCTCACTAGGTCATATCTGACACTAAGTCATTTGTCTCACTAGGTCATTTCCTGTCATTAAGTCCTCTGTCTCAGTATTTTTTGTCCCAGTGGTATGTCCCCTGCAAACATTGCTGACAGTTTGGTCATGCTTTTAAAATGAAATCGCAGAACACACAGCTGGACCTCTCGGCTCCTCCAGACTCCTTCGTTTTGGACATCCACAAGCTTTATAATGGAGTTTAGCTCAGGGGATTTAAACAGCCCTGTCCAAAGTCTGATTCTCACCAAATCATTACTCAGTCGAAGCTTCTTGGCAAAGAGAGAACTTTGTTATCTGTAGTTTCCTGCTATTTCACAAAAAAGATCCATGATGGCATCCCCGCAGTCCCAGCACCACGTGTTTTTCTGAGTTCTGTGTTAGATGTTGCACCTCGCTCACCCGTCACATAGAAGTAGATCATTCGTTCATCTCTGCCCACTTTGTTCTCAGCTGCACATTTGTACATTGTGGAGACATTAGCGTTGCGGATGACCACGCGTCCCACCATCTGCAGGACACAAACACACAAACACATTCAAACCAAGAGGGACTCTTCTCGTTTCTCACATGGCATTGAGACCCATCGCTCAGCATCTCTCAGAGCTCCAGAAGTCTCTGCTTCATTAATCCTTCACACTGAGCATGACCTCAGAGGTGGAACCAAAAAACAGGAAGAAAGTACTCCTAGGGCATGTGTGTATCCTCTGTTCATTCAGGAAGTGTGGAGAGGAAGAGGGGTTTAAATATTTCGAAAAGGTGCACTGAAATGTTTGGTAACACCTCACACCGCTTGATTGACAAACGCTGCTGGGGTTTAAACAACTGGCTCATTTTTAAAGACTGGAATTAAGCGCCGAGGTTAAATATTAAGAGACTTAATGATAAAGCAAACCTTCTGCTTGCCGTCCACTGGTTCCGTCAAAGTGTCCATGCTCTCGATGATGTTCACGGCGTTCGCCGGATCCAGATCGATCCAGTCCTGGCAGAGTGGAACCCTGTCTCTTTGTCCTCTACGACCTCTGTGGAGAACATTTTATTCAGTGTGAGAATATCCACTTTAGGCTCATCATGCAATCCGATGGCTGTAGCGCAGGGTGGTAGAACATCAGACACTTATGGTACGATGTGCAGAAACATCAATTGCATCAATTTACATGAAGTACATCCATAAAGCCAGTTAGTCTTTTTTCTCAGTCAGTTAGTCAGTTAGTCTCTAATTTGTTTCTGGTTTAATTGTTATCTATTTTCCCACCATGTGCACCACACATCCTAAACTAACGGCCATCCTTAAATAAAGTATGTATGTCAGAGCCGGTCCAGTGTCCAGTGATGAATCGTACATCCTCCATGACTATTGTGTGATCATAACGTGTAAGACTGTTTGTTTCTCACAGAGATGTCGTGGAGGATGTGCAGCTGGACAGAGGAAGTGCTCGTGTGTCTTTTGTCTTCCTGTGGATGAGGACTGAAGGACTCACATGAAGGTCACACACAGATTATGACTCTTAAATAATTTAAAGCATAGAGAAGTCAATTTTTTCGGCGGCAGGAAACTGGACTGGAGGGAGGAGATTCTGAATATCATCCAGCATGTGTGTGTGTGTGTGTGTGTGTGTGTGTGTTGTGTTCACCGGTTACTAATTCATAAGCTTCAGCCGCTTCTCGTTCGTGACGATTAAGCCCAGAGTTGAAAGGGACAGAGGAAGCAGGTCAGCTCCACACGTTCTCACTGCAGAATTAGCTCCATCTTTTAGGGACAGAGGAAGCTTTCAGTTCTCAGTGCTGTCTTAGCACTTCCTCCTGTTGTTTGGATGACCCGTCACCGGATGGACAAGTGATGACTTTATGAGTATTACCCTTCCTGGGTGTGGCGCTGTAGCAATCCCAAAACACCTTGCAGCTTCATTATGCTCAGAAAACCCAGAAAAACCCACCCCCCCTTCAGGCAGACGTCGGCTGGGACCCAGCCAAAAGCGACAAAGTCAATCTGGCCTGAACTCGGAGCGACCCATCGTGGTCTTGCATGTAAAGTCGGTGAACGATTTCCACAGTCTTTAGACCGAACCCAATACTCCCATCGACGCGGCGCTGAGCTGCGAGGCGAAAATCTCTTTAGCACGGCAATATCCTGCCACTTAAACTCGTTCTGCGGAACCTCCAGGTCTTTACGTTTTGATAAACGCACGTGAGTACCAAAAAGAACCTCCAGGTATTTACGTTTTGATAAATGCATGTGAGTACCAAAAAGAAACAGATCTAAATTACGATGATGTTCAGCAATTACATCAAACCTCAAGGTCTGTGGACGGAAGTGTTTACAGCGGATGCACACGGCATGACAGCTTCAATATTATTTTACTCACTGAGCTCTGTGGGTGGAATTAAGGCCACAGGGGCTCCACGGTCTCCACTGCCAGGTGATGCTTGTTGGAGGAGGATGACCGGTGGCGGTACATGTCAGAGTCTGTCGACTGCCCCGTCTGTAGGGGTTGGTAGGTGTTGCTGCCTCCTTTTCATGGATCTGAGGTGGAACTTCATGAAGAAATTGAGATGTTAAAAATGTAATTTATATATATTTGACTTTCCCCTTTTCTTATATTTGAAATTAAACTTTATTTATATATATATTTTTTTTTTTACAATTTGATGCTTCTTTTATATTTTCTTATTGATCTACATTTCTCATTTAAATTAATTAGTTTAATGACATTTTGCAGGACAGACTTAATTGCAAAATTACTTTGCACATTTAGGGAAAATAAAACAAAAAAAAAAATTGTGACCTTGAAATTCTGATCTTGATCTCTTGTGTGATTTTGATTTGACTTTTTGATTCTTTATTAACAGACTGAGAGATAGACAGAATGGTACCGTTAACCACCAGCATGAAGTTAAGGCTTCTCTCCAAACCAGCAGCACTGTTCCTCAGAAGCACCGTGTAGTCTCCAGCATCTTCTTTGCAGACATCTCTGATCTCCAAGTTGTGAGGGTGAATCTTAAACCTGCTCAACCGCCGTAAGACTGTCCCGTTTTTATACCTGTGCAAATACCAGAGGCAGAGTTACTATGCAGGAGAATGTGAAGAATATGATCTGCCTTTTAAAATAATAAAATAATAATTCATGCAGTAACTCATACCACAGCGCTGATGGTGTGGGATATGCAGATAGTGTCACAGGCAGTTTCACAGACTTTTGTCCCACTGTAGCCTCCAAGATGGAGCCATTTTTGTAGTCCAAATTAATGAATGGTGCCTCTAAAATAAATATAAAGTTACATGAATCTACAGAATTATAAACAGGACATGAACTTAATAAAGGACAAAGCTGTGGCTTTAAATATTTTGTGGCATTTTCTGTCAGATAACTTAATAAACATAAGAGTATAATTACCATACACTTAATGATTATCTGTATATTTATTTATTAACACACATATAACTAATCAGCCAATCATATGACAGAAGTGCAATATCTAAAAGCTAAGAAAAAGTAAAAAATAAGTAACGAGTGCAATTATATAACACCAATACAGGGTCATCTGCAGATTGCGTGGATCAAAACATAAAAAACAACTAACAGGTGCAGCATCACTTTCCTGATGCTCTCGCTTTCATCATCATCATCATCATCACAGCTGCTGAACAAGAAGTCACTCCCAAGAATAATCAATCTCCCAATTACAGACTGAAAATCTCGGCGGTTTTAAGGCTTCGATTCGCTTCATTCCTGATTTTGATTAATTCAGGTTTTTAGACTTTAACAACCTGAAAAGCACTTTAGAAACAGTCGGCAAAACTGCTTTATTCATGAGGGGCTTTTTAAAAGTGTCAGAAGCTAAATGAACGTTTAAATCACCTTAAGGCAGCAGATACATTACTGGCGTTGAGACTTTGATGTATGAACTTTTAATTAAAACATTAATTAAAAATAAAAATGAATCCTCATCGGTGTGTTATGAAGATGTTGGATCTCAGTGCTTATAGAGGGAAAGGTGAAACATCCCACATGTCTGAAGCCACAGCCATTCCTTTTATAGAGATTGATGTTTATATCTAATAATAATAATTGGCGACTTATGTAATAGTCCTTTAGGTAAGAGTGTACTGAGGCTTTACCGTATATTATGACCTGTGTGGAGACCTGCACACTTTTCTCTATGGTGTTGGCAATGCAGGTGTAAGAGCCAGAGTCATTAATGTTTACATTATTGATGGTCAGAATGGTGACGGCCTCCTTGGCATGTTCCTTAACGATGCGGTCAGACTGCTGGTGTACCTCTCTGTTCACCTATCAGCACATTGATAAAGTTTAGAACATTACTTCACAAGCCTAAGTGCTCAGTGTATGAGTGTGTATGTGTTTGAACATCTCATCATATTTACCATCTGACCGGGATAGCTCCAATTGAAATCCACACCTGCATCAAACTGCACCACCGCAGTACAGTTAAGAACCAGGACATCATCTTGCATCAGCTCAATGAGAGCGACTTCAGGAAACAGCTTGAGGTCGTAAAGCTTACCCGCTGCAGGGTGTAATAATAGGGTGAGAAATATAATAGTGCTTTTTGAGACATTTATATCTAAGGAAGGTGTTAAGATGTTACGGCTGTATCTGTGTCATCATTTTTCTGCATCAGTAAAGTTTGTCACATGTGTGGGAGGAGCTACAGATGGCGTGGCTTCAAATAAAGCATCTGCAAATCTGTGCTGCACTACTTAGATCCTACTAAGGTCCTACATACAAAACTAGACAATTCTGAAGGAGTTAGATGATCGTAGGTGTTTTCTTTTAATAGAATATAAAAACAGACTGCTCACCTGTTTCTACCAATAAATAAGAGGTGGATCGGAATTCTCTGTCGTTTAATGTCACAGAGCAGAGGAAACCGAGCAAAATGGGATTATTGGTGAAGAAATTTTTGGGAATGATCCAGCCTTTCTTATTGTCCCATCTGATCTCCTTACTTTTAATAGGACTTTTTGTTAACTACAGTCAAATGCAAAAGAACAAAATATAGGAAATTTGAACAGAATAACAACATTTTAAAAAGCATATGTTGAAAATTATCACAATATTAGGTAAAGTGTTTTTCATTCATAATTGTAATATAATTATTTTTAATAGTAAATGAAATGTATTAATAATAAATTGTAACTTACCGTGTTGAGTGTGACATTCAGGTCTGGATTTGAGACTAAACATGGCACCGTGATCTGTTTGTCTAATGGTGTTCTGTAGATGGTTTCCAAGTTTTCATTTGTCTTTATGAAGGGGTGTTCAGGATCTATCAGGAAAGAAACAAAGCTGACTCAGCAACACACAATTCAGCAGTTAAGCTATGACAATATGGACCAATTCGGCTGATGATTCGATGATTCTGTCCCAAGATTTAGAACTCTGACTTCCTCATTTAAACCCTAATTGCGATACAGAAAATGTTTCAGCACACTGCAAGAAAATATTATTTTAACTGCCTCATTTCAACATGGAGGCAAAAAAACATCTTATAAGAATCCAATGTTCCCACTAACCTCATCTTATTCATTCATTCATTATCTCCCACTTTATCCTCTATTAAGGTCGCGGTGGGGTTCCCCATGCCCATCCAGGGGAGAACGTCTCGGGCGCTGGGCGATAGACCCAGGACAGGGCGCCAATCCATCGCTGGGCAACCTCATCTTATGTTTTTAATAAGTTATAATGGTTAAGATTTTTCTTTCAGGTAGAGCACGCTGTGACTGGATTAGCTTCTGATTGTCGGACATTACATGCAATCATATTAATAACATATAACCCCTAAGTCCTGAAGTCCACAGGATCACACAGAAACAATCTGCACCATCAGCTCCTTTTATTATAGGGATGCTTTGCGGCAACATCTGGACTTTACATTGTTATAAATTATTACCAGCGGAATGTAAAATTACACCAGCAGCTCATACATTCCATATGGTGGATTTAACCAATCATAAACAGTTGACCAAAAAAATATTACTGCCTTTTAAGCACAAAACAAAGGCATCTCCAGATCTCCAGAGACCTGCACAGAGCTGAGACCTCAACATCACGGAAACACTTTGGATTAAATTGGAACATTAACTGCGTACCAGGCGGTTCTCATTAGTACGTGACCTTATGAATATGTTAATGGGAGAACAAGAACAAAATACTACAAACAGAGCAGCGTGCAAAATAAGACATCTCTATTATAACAGCCATTGTTTTAAAATGAGACGTCCAAAGAGCTCGCGTAGCTATAAAGGTCAGGTGTGCATATCTGCTTCAGCTCAGTCAGTGTCTATTACAGAAATCATGTTTTAATGTTTGTTAATTTAGGAATTCATTGTCGGAACACGTTTACGGATGGTAACATTTACAGTAATTAAAAAACATTCTTTAAGTTCTTTAAAAACGTGACGAAACGCCCGTTTGAAATGAACCCTCCAAACAAGGGGAGGACATAGAGACTCTACACTGAAAAGACAGAACATTCTCCTTCGTAATATAAAGTGTGTGTGAGTAAGTAGGTGTGTGCCCAGAGATAAACTGGCGCCCTGTCCTGAGTGTATCTTCCCAGCAACCAAAATGGATGGATGGATTCTACTGGTTCTACTGGATATCGCTGGTTCATGGTCGACCTGTTGTGATTGCTGGCAGAACAAAACAAACCTTATGAAGCATGTTACCCGTTTAATGAGTTAAAATGTTTGGACTGCAGCAAGTAGGTTGATATTTCTTTTTTTAGTCCACAAGCTCAGTCACATGCCGTTACGTAGCTGCCAGACAACTAAAACAAACCACCCCAGGCTTTTGTTTACAAAACCTTATGACACTCTAAACTTCTCTAAAAGGCAGTATTATTCCTTAAGGTCACTATTCCAGCCTGTCCCAGTGCAAACCGAAGCTTCTATCTATGGTTTATGTTTCTGCTTGCCCGGTGGTCCGAATACAGAACCGCAACAGAAAAAATATACACATCCCCTGAGTAATGGCACTTAACGATAAATTAGCACAAGCAGAGGCTGGAGGACTCCTGCGACATCGCAGCACTGCTGGCACTGACGACATGAAGGATGGAGGTACTCTGAGCGAGGAAATGAGAGAGGGAAGGTACGCAGGGCCCTACGGACGACTAACCAGAGCCACATGTGGATCAACCTGATCTGCTTTATGCCCCTGCTTAATTTGCTGCCGCAATTTCAGCTGCTTCTAATCAGCCCCCTGGTACGAGGCTGGGAATCTGTTTCGGCACCTTGTCAGGAGAAATCAGCCCAAGCGCACAAGCAGACAAATCAAAAGAGGCTCTGAGTCACATACGACACTCTGCAGCTTATTCTTTGCCTTTGCTTTTAATACTAAAAAGCTTATATTTATTATTATTATTATTATTGACATGGCGGCATGGTGGCTTAGTGGTTAGCACGTTGGCCTCTCAGCACTAGGGATTCCCGGTTCGAAACATGGATCAAGTCAATTGAGTTCTCCAAATTGCCCCATATAGAGTGTTTATACGTGCGTGTCTGTGTGAGTGAGTGTGTGCCCAGCGATAGATTGGCGCCCTGTCCTGGGTGTATCTGCCCAGCGCCCGAAACGTTCTCCCCTGGATGGGCATGGGGAACCCCACCGCGACCCTAATATAGGATAAAGCGGAAAATAATGAATGTATGAATTATTATTGACCATAAAGTTAAAAATAGGTTAAAAAAACAATAGGAATCAATCCACTCTCCTGCCACTGTAATAGCTACACATCTTTGTTCCTACACCCATTGGCAATTTCATCAGTTCCAATTACATGTGATGTCACAACCACATACTGTGCAGCAACAAATGAACGCCCAACAACACAAGACCCAGAGGGAGCGGTAGCTCAGTGGTCAGGATGTTGGGTTATCAATCTGAAGATTGTGGGTTCAAATCCCAGGTCCACTGAAGTTACCAGTGTGGGTCCTTGAGCAAGACCCTTAACCCTCATTGCTCCAGGGATGTTGTGATGAACCCTGTGCTCACCTTGTAAGTCGCTTTGGATAAAAGCGTCCAATAAATGACCAAATGTAAATGTAAATGTACAGGGACAGACCTGTACGTGTTTATCTCATTTAATGTAAAAAATCCAAAAGAGAGAATGGTAACACGGTGAGGGGGAAACAGTCACATTACACTCATTGTGGTAAACATTCAAGTACCCAACGGTGCTCACCTTTGTGTTTCAGACACATTAGGAAATGCAAATGGAAACAAGACATCTATCTCGGCTCGGCCATCCCTAAAAATGTTATCACACAAAATTAGATTGGGGATTGTTTTTGGAAATGGAGGGATCATGTGTTTTTCAGAATTTCGACATGAAGAAAAACAATCCTTCATTCTTTCTATTAAACAAACTAAAAAACACAACGTCCGTAAGATTTGGATGAGCTCTGCTCCGCTCCATTAAAGTGTTTCTCAAACCTGGTCCTGAGGGTTTACCCCACCCCCCCAAATGTTTTAGAGCTTTTTCTGCTTAAACACACTTTGTCAGTCAATAACAAACTGATTGGTTGGATTCTATCGGGGAGTATATGCAGGGAAAACTGGACTATTACACTTTGGTGTTTTAAGCATTTGGATTCTTGCCGCTTAAACCAAACACTGAGGCTATTTAATTTATGAATGTATGAAACACGAGTATGTCCTTGAGCTGCGTCCAAAGTAAAGAGAAACATTATAATAAGATGCCAGCCAATCATGGAAAGCAGCCCGAGTTCGTGCTTCACATGCTCCGATGGCATTGTTTGCTGTAGGACACTCGATCAGAAATGAGAATTTAATTGCCTCTGCTAAGTTATAAGTGAAGTTCATTTTGTTGAAATGATGTTGCGACACACAGCGTACACCACTTTAAACATTAACGAAGCAATCGGTTCTACTGGCCTGTAGTCACTGCCTGTGTCTGATGTACTCTGTGTGATGTCACTGATGTATAAGGACATAAGCATCTCAGCTTACCTCTAACAAACACATATATGCTAGCGGCTGTGGTCCCGTCGACGATGTTTCTAAAGCCCTGGTAGTAGCAGCGGTAATAACCGGTGTCATTGCTGTGGCTTTTGGTGAGCACCAGGGTTTTACAGTAAGGTTTCCCAGGCTCGCCCTGGCACTCCCGGACCCACAGCGCCCGCCGATCCTGGACCAGTGACTGCTGCCTCTCTCGCAGGTTCAGTTCCAATCTGAGAGATTTCTCCGGCCAGGTCCAGTCCAGGATGCGCTGTCCCCTGTGGCAAATAAACAGAGAGGTTCAATGATGACAAGCGGATTCCATGGGATTCTGCTTATTAGAGAACAGAGTAAAGCGGACTAACAGGCATGTATAGAACCAGATGGACCACAGAATGTAATTGATACAATGGACAATAAGTGTAAGATCACGTGTCTGATGGATGTGTATATTACAAGACATCACACAAAAAAAAACACAAATATGTACATGCTCGCATATTTTCGACTCCTGCAACACCTCATTTGAGACGAACATTTCAGAATGGCCAGTGTACCTAAAAAAAGAATAATTCTTGCGCAGGATTCCTACAAAATGCATGAATGTGTCACCTGAACCAAATCTGATTCACAGAACCAAATACAGCACAGAATACAAATTTAAAAATGACTCGCTTCCAGGTGAAAAACAAGCTATAAGTCACCGTACAGTCCCTTCTCAGCACGTACAGTCTGCGGGACTGCATTTCATAAAATATAAGGGAACATAATAGAATATATTTAGATATCTGCCCTAATGGTATTATAAAGCACTGTGATTTTTTAGATCTGAGTCACAGCCTTTTAAGATACGTATAATGACATGCGCTGGTACGAATCCAAAGTCTATATCCTCTCTTCCTGTAGCCTTGGTTGCTACTGCTGAGGATAAATTATTTACCTGATTCTTGGCAAAAGCAACCAATAGAGCGTCTAAAACAAATGGAGTTGTTTTCTAAAAGCGCACAGCCACAAGATTATCTAAAAGTAACTTTAATCTTACTCTCCAGATGTGTAAAGGATTTTCAAAGTAAGTGTGATGTCTCAAAAAGTGCCAACTGATACTCCGTCATGTGACCCACCTGCATGTAATAGTCAGTCTGTCATCAACGTCGATCACTAGATGCTCGCTGGTGATGTCGAGGGCAGGCGGGGTCATAGAAAACCCACTCACCAGACCTGGGGGAGGAGCAGAGGTACAGGGTGACTGATGGGGTAACAGATGGACCGATATTAATTATAATGTAGTGAGAGATATTTTAAATTAGGTTCCAATTGGATCACCTTTGGAAAATATTATCACATATAACAGAACCTGTGTCCTCAGCCCTGTCCAGATGATCAGAGGCCATTAAACCTGTATTCTGTAACAATATCTAATCATTCTGCAGCTTTAAAGGAACCATTATGCTGCACTGAGTTGTGTAGTTTTATAATTCTGAAGTTTTACATTCTCTTATAAAACCTTCTCAGTGCTCGGTGACTGTTTGGATGTATCAGACTTCCGAAATAGGATTGGCTGGGCGGCTCAAGAATGCAGTTAGTAGCTTATTGTAATGCTGATGGAAGGCCATTAAGCTCATCTTTACAGAAGTCCCGACTGTATCGGTCACACAGCCTGACTGTCGAATCCAGACGCCGTTTTGTGGTTTGATTCTCAGCGTTTGGTTCTAATCTGTGACATTAATCCTCACAGATGCAGACTTGTTTTTCAATCAAGACAGATTGATCTTGATTTATTTCCCTCTTGAGGTCAGCGACTTTACAAGAGCCCATTAAGGGTTTTCCAACGGTGAGTTTCTCTTAGATGTGACGGGGGAATGAAGCGAAAGGTCACGGCACACACGTCAAATCATCGGCGAGCGTTATTAGCACGTTCGCAGCCGAACTCTAAGGGCAGATGGCAGATGAATATGTCATCGGGACATGAAGACACCTGGACGTGGTTACAGATAAAAGCAGCTCATAAACTGGTGGATACATTACACTGAAGGATTTTCAGCCATCACTTCATGGTTTCGATTTACTGCAACAAATAATAATAAAGAACAGTGAGATAGTCCCGTACTATCATATCGGCACTGATCATGACAATCAGATGTATGTGCCTTGTTTGAGTTAAATACAGTAAGAATGGACCTTTTGATTAAACTTGAATGTGTGAATGATGAGATAATCTAATCTAATAATCTAATTAGATTCAATTTGCTGTGATGAAGTTTAACCAAAACCAAACTGCACCCGATTTCACCCAATCGCACATTCACAGGGTCTGTAAATAATCAGCCTGAGCCTCTTTATCTAAATCCTGTCAGAAGGAGGAACTCTCAGAGGAATGCTGTGATTTTTGTATGTGTCAAATCTTGTTTAAATAGATTGGACTTGGTTGATTTCTTATCTGCAGCTGCGCAGTGAATCTTAAACTCCCACCGTGTTTTCCACGGTGATGAGGAAAAGTCCTGCTCTTTCGCAGAAAGCCTTCGAGGACCAGAAAAATCGCCTCAGCTGTAACACTATTAACAACCAGGGAAAAAAAAAACAGATTTGATTTATTACTAATGCTACACTGGTTACAGTCAATAACTAACAACGTCTGCGTAGTGCAGAGGAATTTCAGTCTCTAAATCAGATTGTACGGTTTTAAAATGTCCTTTATGTCATTTTAAAACCAATAAAAAAAAACTAAAAGGAAAGCGGTTTGACTTTAGAGGAAGTTCCAGTTGCATCTTCCAGAAACTGGCAACCTTTTACATCCAAGAGCACTTGGAAGGCACTATAATTTAAAGTGATACCCTAAAATGTATGCAACTTATGCTAAAATAAAGAACATGATCTTGCGAATCATGGGAACCAACAATGAAAAAATAAACACAACAAAATAAAATAAATATTAAATAATTATTCCGCGTCAGCGGGAAATCAGGACGCTGTGGTTCGTACTGATGTTAGAAACAACGTGCCACTCCAGTTAAAACGTCCCAGTGCATATTGACTCAGAAGGTCAGAGGAACATCATCTGGTCATGTTCAGAGATGAAGTGCTTTAGCCAGAGCATGAAAAAGGTCAAACCATTTCCTCCACTGTGGCTCTATTATTCCATCATGACGCCTTAATGCTCATGCAGACTGGATCTCAACCACTGAACAGGTTTCATCAGCTGAGAAGAGACGAACATCTGATGAATCATGGGTCATTTTTAACCAAACGCGCTGCCTGTGTAGCACACAAGTCATCAGGATGCAATTCTAAAGAAAGGGAACAATTTAAAGGTCTGATTTTAGAAAAAAATAAGAAAGCATTACGGCGTATGAATGCTTGGCTTATTTGGAATGTTCTCTGTAATGAGAAAACATTAAGGATTTGCTGTTGTGCCAACTACAATGACAAGTGAGTCATTTACCAAATGGTTCTTACATAACCACAAATGGCTCAATTACTGCAGTATTGCAAATAACCTTTGCTGAAACCTTCAAGAGGGAACATCATCAAGACTAAACCTTACGTCATTTTGCAGACGGGTTCATACAAAACATCTTACAAGTGAGTATCTAACGTGATGGTTGGGGCCAGAGCACAAGGTCAGCCATGATGCAGCTCCCTGGAGCAATGACGCCCACTGGCAATTATGGAACTCAGGGGTCAATCCCCTAATATTAAGATTGAAAGTCCAGCACCCTCACCAATGAGTTACAATGTCCAAAAACGAACAATATATGTTATTCACACAGTGAGGGTAAGTAACATGCACAAGGCAAAGGGATTTTGCAAACTGTTTCCTGCAGAAGACGTTCTGTATCATTATCACATCAGATTCACAACATGGAAAATGATCCGTCTCCAGCATTTTGCTTGGAGGAACCCATTTCAACTGATGACAAAATGACGAACCTCCTCCACATCATGTACATTATACTGCCTGCAAAAATTAGCCGTGTAGCAGTTTCCTCAGGGTCTCATTTAGAAACTGTACCCCGTCTGAACATCCCTCACCGCTTTACATAAAGTGATCATCAGCAGAAAATGGATTCCAGTGAAATTAGGCTCATTTGAAAACATGCTAGTATTTTATTCCTGTTATTTCATCTCGAGTTCCACGCCTTTCGGACAAAATGCAATCCTATCAACAAGCAGTAAATTCAGAACATGGTTCACACACACACACGCACACACACACACACACACACACACACACAGTTCTACGAAGTCGTAATCAATAATGTTAAAAATGTTAAAAATAATGTTAAAAATGTTAAAAATAAATACTACTAGTTTAAGTTCGGGCGGCACAGTGGCTTAGTGGTTAGCACGTTCGCCACTCAGCGCTAGGGATTCCCGGTTCGAATCCCCATCTGGGTGGAGTTTCCATGTTCTCCTCGTGTCCGCGTGGGTTTCCTCCGGGTTCTCCGGTTTCCTCCCACAGTCCAAAAACATGAATCAAGTCAATTGAGTTCTCCAAATTGCCCCATATAGAGTGTGTTTGTGTGCGTGTCTGTGTGAGTGAGTGTGTGCCCAGTGATAGATTGGCGCCCTGTCCTGGGTGTATCTGCCCAGTGCCCGAAACGTTCTCCCCTGGATGGGCATGGGGAACCCCACCGTGACCCTAATAGAGGATAAAGAGGAAGATAATGAATGAATGAATAAATGAACATGTTTAAGTTCTGCAATTAATAATTTACACACTAACCATTAAATCAAAAGGAAAATTGTATATATTCTTATATTCACTAAATTAATTTTTTTTTACTATTTCTATTAGATTTCTGTATCCAGGTACAAAGTCAGTAAGATTGATGACTTTGAGAAGCAGAAATTATAGACCAGTGCACAGATCCTGATTTCATAGGTGTAAACAAAAGATCTGCAGAAAACTGCAGGACGTTCTTTAAAATCCCCCTCAGATGATTTATAGTCAATACGTACTGCAGCAAACCTTCCGAAAAAAGAAACTGTTTGCAAAAAAAAACAATATTTTTGAACAAAATAACAAGCGCACAGATTTCATAAATAAATTGTGAACTGATTTGATTCTTATCTTCTGCACTTTTAATTAACATTCTGTTTCTGCTTAAGACCCGAACCCTAAACTCCCTGAGTCTAGTGTGTGGGTGCGTAGCTACTACAGCGTCTAATTGCATTGAAAAGTATTTCATTCAGTAATGAATAATTAAATCAGAGCTCCAGCGTCTCTGAAACCCTCTGCTCTTTGTTCTGCTTCACTTCAGTTTACTCGCTGCTGCAGAATGGACAGAATCTTCAAGTGTGACACGTTCTGGGACATTTCATCCTTACAGGGAATAAGAGTTGTGTGTAAAAAAGAAAAATAAAAGGTCAGCTTTTTTTTGTCAGGCTGAGGGGCCAATCGTAGCCTTCCAACTGACACAGCGATGCTCGTGCCAATCAGAAGCAGTATTTCTGCACCACTGCACTTTATATATCTGATCCAGGATCTCTCGGCTGCATCGCCCCACCACCGCCAACAACAGGGCTGACAGCGGGTCCCTGAACTGTTTGTAGTTGGCTTTTGGCAGCCAGAACATATTTCCTGCAACTAATATACATAATTCCAGTGGTATATAATTGAGATTTTTGTGTATGTCTGCACAAGTGATGCATACAAATAAAGCAGCTTTTCATCGTTGATAGAGAAGGGTGTAAAGTCAAATTGGCAGAAAAAGGCAGATTGTTTCCATTCGTTTGTAATAGGACTAATGTCAGTACCTCTGAGTCAGTAAATCCAAAAGTATAAAGCCACCAGCATTTATTAAACAATCTACAGACCTCATGGTGGGCAACTGGAGTGCAGCTACTTAATGCAAACCCATACAGTATGATAAAAGTATTGAAATGCCTACACATCACATCTACAGGAGCTTTTATGTCATTCCTTTCGAAGTCAATTGCATCTCTGCAGCTAGAACACCTTCCACTGTTGCCAATCATAGGGTAAACATTTGCAAGGTCTGGAATTTATTTTGGACAAGTCCGTCCACAGCTAAAACAGAACAAGGCCTTCCCCGAACTGTTTCCATAAAGTTGGAAGCATGCGGTTATCCAGATTGCATGGCTACATGTTTGATTTTATAAACCTGGGGCAATGGGACTAAATGAAGTACTACCGAGGGGGAGTAGCAGTATTAGGAGTGAGATGGAGGTGGAACAGGACGTGTTCAAAATGGGGAAATACTGCACAGATGTAGGAGCTGCACATTCATCGTGTTTCAGCCGGTGGGAGATGATTATGTATAAAGCAGACGTTAATGCATCGCAAAATACAGCCGTCTCTAAATAAAGGTCACCTTTTTACTAAAGGAACATTGCTTTCCTGGCATTTCCAATTTGGCATTCCATCCACATCATGTTCAGAATACGATATTTTGTGCACCGTGTGTGTCATATATGCCATACGTGACTCCTTAACATTTATATCTCAGATAAAGTCTGAAAGCAGAGATGTTGTTTTCTTCTGCAACAGATAAATGATGTGAGGTCATGCGATTGCAAACACATCACCCCGCTCCGTATGACAAAATGCAGTCATTTTCGAAAAGCGAGTGAGCGCTGCCGAAGCCCGCTGTGTCCCAGCCTGCAGTCTTTCTATTTCAAAGTCCTAATGACGTTTCTTACTGAGGCAGACTGAGGTCTTCACGTCCTGGGGCTCTGGTTTAGGACCCAGGGGTCTCTTTCTGTCCCTGGGCCTTTGGACTTGTTTGTAATTGTTCAAATAAACAGCAACATGCTGGGGGCGAGATGTCAGAGGAAACTCCCTCCTGTTACCAGAATTTTTCAAAAATACTTTACAAATCATAACAGAGGATGAAGACGCAGAAATCCAAACACAAGAAAAACTAAACAGCTTTAGTCCCAGCTTCCTATCGAACGTACTCGCCGGAGAGAAAGCACGGTGGAGGGGGTGTGCATTCACTGGAGCACCGCCAGGTCCGGAGCAGTGTTTACCTTCACTGTAAGGATTTTTGTCACACAGATGAAATCTGTTAAGTTCTGCATTGAGGGCAGCTGCTTTCTATACGATATCCAGACACGGGAAGGCGGTCACTGTTTCTCACTGATAAACCATATATGCTGGCATGTCTGTTGACCTTCGGCTTTCAACTATGCTGTTCACTTAAACCTGGTTTATGCTTATGTCCAAAAGTTCCCTTGAGCGATGTCTCGATTATTTACAGCTTCATAATAGCTATTATCTTCCAGTGATGGTAAAAAAACACTCTGTCCTCTGATCTGAAGGCCATGATCCTCAATGAACACGATGGCTTGATGGTCTGACCTGATCTACAGAACTATCATGGCGCCAGAGAATCAAGCCGACCAGCTCCCTGTGCTTGGTGCTTCCACCTCACTGTGCTCCACAATGCTCTCTTTATCCCTCACCATTGCCAAATGCTGGAATGAGCAGCATAGTTTGGTTGAACATCTTGTTCCCTGCACCTAATGTCTTGACTTTGCGTTGTTCCCTTTTACTGCGTCAGATAAAAACGTCTACGGAATGACAAAACGGTGACGGAATGCAAACTGTATCTGTTAATCAGTGTAGGACTGAGTGGCGTGAAAGACTCTCAACGTTTCCCCCCCCCCACGGGCCCGAACAGCCTCCACTCCACTTAAGTCCTCACAGATTCCCTTTCATCCGTAGGAGAACCGAGAAGTGAGATCAGACAAGGATCCTGGAGCATGGGGCCTGGCCTGCAGTTAGCTTTTCCAATTCATCACGTATCCTGGATGGGGTTAAGATCAGATAAGGGCAGGGCGAGGTCTCACACAGAGAACTGAGCAAAGGATTTCATTATGGATCCTGCTTCGACTCCAACGCTTGGAGAAGGTTAAAATGCTGCACGAGTCGAGGACCTGAAGGACCTTCTGCAAACTGCAGCTTTGAAGTACACAGCATGGCATTCGTCACTATCCCTGCATGTTACAGCACTAATATTTCTCTTTAACAGAATTAAAACATCACATTCAACATTAACTCTCCTCCTTTAAACTTTATAGTTGTTAAAAGGTTTAAAAATATCACACATACACAAAGCCAGGATTTACGTAGTTCCCCTAAAGGTGCTTAGAAAATGACTAGCAGTTCATTTAATGCTTCATTCTGACATCGGAAATTTAAACCTTTGACCACAAACATCAAAAAGGAGTGAACAACAATCCAGCTGCTATGTCATGTCTACCAGAATATACTAAATTATGTATGTAGCCTAATACTACCAATATATATATATATATATATATATATATATATATATATATATATATATATATATATATATATATATATATATATATTTACATATATATGTGTGTGTGTGTGTGTGTGTGTGTGTGTGTGTGTGTGTGTCATTTAATATGTTATATAATTACATTAATAAATGTTATATAACATCGACAGAGCAGGTTTGTTTACACTGTGACTGATGAGACCAATTAAAAAAGCAAAAAAAAAATTATTCTGTCAGAAATTTATGCCAGAAGAAAGATGTTAAAAAAATTACTTTCACTTTGCATTTTATGAAATTGCATTTATTTATCTGGCACGCAAGATGAGATAAGGGCATGTCCACATATTTTCGTGGTAACAAACCGGACTAGGGACGAGGTGGGTTGGTACTGGGCAGATACACCCAGGACAGAGTGCAATTCCCTGTTATGGGACAAATAAGGTTTATCTTATCTTAAGTCTATTACTGGGTCCACACACAGACACACACTACTTTTTGTAGGGGCAATTTAAAGCATCTAATATACCTTGAAAACATGTTTTTGGACCCTGGGGGGAAACCAAAGAACATGGAGGAAACGGGACACGGGAGAACATGGAAACTGCCCAGCTTGTTCTGTTACATATCATTTTAAAATCTGTGAGCGCTCAGTTATATACAAATAATAAATCTAATTCAAAGTTAAAGTGACTATATCTGGTTCTCGCTCCATAGATGGTTGAATACTTTAGATGTGGGGTATTTTGTAAATGGGTGTCAACGTGTCACAAACTTTGGACTGAATAGTTACCCATAAGAGCCGTCTGCTCACAATCCAGGAAAATACAGATGAAGAAAACTAGAAGGAGCACGAAAGTAACAGGAATGACATTTCCTTTCCAGCCGGTCGGGGGTCTGGGTTCGACCCCGAGCGGGGTGTTGACTGAATGTTGATACTGTAGCAGGCAGCAGCTAAAGAGCGCTGATGGATTTCTCAAATATCTTAGCTGCTTTTCTGACATACAGGCCTCTCTGTTCACTGCAGAACGCTTCGCTGCATATTTTCTCACCATGCCGCTCGGGGAGTAACATGAGAACAGCTTTCATCTTTGGCGTGCACTGTTTTGCCAGTCCACTCGGTGGCTTCGTTCCCCTGTTAGAAACACTGTGTTATACATTATAAATGAAGTGCACATGTGCATACTTCATCCTCTATATAAGCTGCAGGCCTCCACCCAGCCCGGGTTCGACACGCGCAGTGAGGCGTGTTTGCAGCTAATATGAAAGTTTAGAATTTTTTTTTTTTTTTGTTACCCCGTCACAAGCTCATGCCTCCGATCCAGGCCCTGTCTTTTGTTGGAACGCTCTTGAGCATGTCCATGCGATTTAGGATGATTTACATTCTCATAGATTTCTCGCTGTGAGAAATTGCGGCTCTCGCTGTGGCGCAGTGAGGTGGCTGGCGGTGATTTATGGAGAGTAATCAGGAGCGCCCGGTGCGAACTGCCACATCTCATACCAAGCAGATCTCACTTAAGCTTTTCCTCCCTGATACAAGAGTCGGATCAACACTGCACAGCTCCGGTGGACGTCCTGGTAGACGTCCTGGCACCAACACGCACAAACAAAAATCCTGCTTTGCTGACTGAGGAGCCTGACTCGGGGGAATCCCAAAATTTCGTTCCAGAATTGTGCACACATCGAGGCGTTGAGTGAGATGTTAAATTATTCACTACACAGACAAAAGTATTGGAATTGGTAAGTTGGTCCCACCTTTGCAGCATTATTATTATTATTTTTTATTTTTTTAACTACAAGATTTTGGAGTTCGAAATGTCTGGGTATTCTCATCTACGAGATCAGATCCTGATGTTGACCTGGCTCATGCTGGAACTGTATAGGGCCTTCCCTAAACTGCTCCCTCAAAAATGTGCACTTGTAGAATAGAATAGAATAGAATAGAAGGCCTTTATTTTCATTAAAAACCCCTCATACACAGTATACATTGTACAACGAGATTTAAGCTCCTCCTTAAAGTTAAACTGCTCCCTCAAAAATGTGCACTTGTGCACCATGACAGCATGCTTGATGTTACACATCCAATTAAAGTTTAACCGAGTGCAAAGAGACGCTGCAACTGGTCTGTGATTAAATATCCGTTCAGCTGTGAGCTTTAACGTGTGTTCTGTACGCTACTCCCTCGAGGTGATTTAACCGAGCATGTGACACAGAATGAGCACTAATGTGAGGAGGAGAGTGTTTATTTAATGCTCATTAAGCCGAGCGGATACATTTCATTAAGATAAAGAGCGATCACACGGAGTCACTCGAGCTGCTGTGATTTATAGTGCAGCGGCATTTTCATGAGCAGATGAGGTCATCTGAGCGGCTTCGGATCTGCTCGACCACGGCATGTGATGTGTCAGTTCTAAAAAATCGACTGCGTTTAAAGAGCTCGCCTCAACCTTGCCAAAAAAACAGAGCGGGCCGCGGAACAGATGTGCGGATCGCCGTCGGCCCACTTTCGCTGACTGAGGCGCACAGCTGGTGTCGTCGATACATCAGAGTCACGCCAAAGTCAAGTGAACTAGATCTGTAGCCTGAGTATAAACAAATGAAATGACTCGAAGATGGGCTGCGATTATTCCTCATTTTCCACAGGGAGGGGACACCGGAGTGCCTGCTCATCTCGAAAAAAAACACAATATACGGTGCCACACAAACGGAAACATGGCCGCTTTGATAGGCAGATTCTTTTTGTTATTGCCAGTAAATTTCCTGTTTTTCTGCAGCAGATTCATACTTGACGATTTCCTATAGAGAAAAACACTGTTTTTATCAGCCGTCGCCTTGCAGTGCAGATTTTTTGTCTTTCAATTTTTCCGGCATTTTTCTATCATATGTTAGCCCTTAACGTTTGAACAGGGTATAAAATCTACATTATATGCAATATTAATGATTTCCAATATTGCCAGTTGTTAACCAAACCTCCCTTGGGCTTGCTTCTGTTATCATAGAGTAGAAAAGCTCTGGTTCTCTGTCAGAGTGGGTTCCCCCTCACCTTTTTCCCTACAGGCTGTGACCCTGATACATAAAACCGAATGAATATAATCTGTGGAGTCTATATGATTTACATTAACTTGGTGATAATGACAAACAAAGAAGCAATAAATGTGGCTCTCAGCCGGCACTTTGTATCAGGAAGGACTTTAGATGTTTAGTACAGCCCTGTGCCTTATAAACCTTTTAGGACGTGATGTGACAAGGCCAAACCCTTCCATTTCAGTCAGACAGCGAGAAACAGAGCCAGCACCACCGTGCCCTGAAATAGCTTTGCGTCCGGCCGGCAGGACAGGGGCAGCCAGGCCACGGAGCAGACCTCCTCCCCGGATTGAAGAGTCAGCATCTTCTGCTCCCTGTGGAGGAGATTGCTCAACACTGCAGCACAGACTTCACAAAACAAAAAAAAAAAAACGAGTTAAACAAGGCCAGTGTGCACTTTGATTCTGTTATTGTCCATGAAGGACGGGAGCCAGAACGAGGCAGCACCTCCCTTTTGTGCAGATTTATCTGCCTGCTAGTGCCCTTCCTATTTCCTGTCCCGACTCGATGCGAGGTGAGGATGTTTTGGGGAAGAAGGGGATGCTTTAGAGTGTGTTTCCTACGTGCCACACTCATCCCCTGACTACAATTTCCTGTACCTGCGCCGTCGGCCACACAGGACGCGCCCGGCTTTCCACTGCGCCGTTTGAATTTGTCATCACTTTTGACTTGAAACGGTTTCTTCCCTCTGCAAGGCTAGAGGATGAGCTTTTTCCGTCCACGGCTGCGGCAAACCCACAGAATATAGAGATTCTCATGCACCGCGGGGTCACGGTTTAAAAGAAGATGCATGGACAACTTGCACGCAGTTCCTTCCACTGACCTACATCATGACTATTGTTCCTGTGAGCATCTACTGTAGTCCAAATGCTATACCAAAAAAAAAAAAAAAAAAAACAGGTGAAGAAATCACTTCTAATAGGATTTACCTATTAAAATAAAAATTACATTTATTTAATAATATATTTACATTTATATAATAGATTTCCACACATGCTGCACATTCTTATACCATTACAAACCATTATAGCTGCAAAGAGGGAACAACTTATAATGGAATGTCATAACGGATCCTGTATTTGTAACTCATAGCTGTTATCACAGATCATACTGAATTCTCTGTAGTGAAAATAAATTAAAGGCACAAAGTTGATGGCGATGCAGTCATTAAAATAAAAAACAGGCCAAATGGTCAGACTGAGGTCAAAGGGATGGATAATAATACGGGCTTCGGGGTTCAGAAAGAAGCTGGAAGTTTCCTCTAGCCACACCAAATCCCGGCTTTCCCATGAACCCCCACTGACCTTGAAGATAGGACATAAGAGTGACCGCGCTAAACCAACATTCACAACACCTCATACCTATTAATTGGTGCTTTTCTAGCCAGCCATGCAAACGTTCTGCAAACGTAAGGCCCCCAAATAAGGTTTAAAATTCAGTACTTAATCACGGGTGATGATGTGATGACATGTTCCTGGCGCACAAAAAGAAGCAGAAAGAAATTCTATATGAGATAAAAAACCATGGTGCTAATAATACGTCTGCTTACATTAACCCCGGATCTGAGCCGAGCGCAAAGAATAACACGCTGACGCTCTCCAGCAGACATACAGTAGTTTCACTTAAAGTTGATCATCTTAACATCACCAGTTTCTCTTTGAGTATTAAATTTGCTTTAAAAATATATGCTTTTGAATTAAAAATTTAAAAAGAAGTGAAGTTCAGGTGGGATTTAGCGACATCTGGTGGTACAGTCGCAGATCACTAACACTTTCCCTGAACAACATGGCGGCAGCATTGAATCATAGTTCTTGATTAAAATAACAGAAACCAATGCAGCGACCCTACAAACATGGCGGCCTCTTAATAAAGTAAAAAATAAAAATAAGCCAATTTTTATTTTATAAAAATAAAACCAGCTCTCATGATGATGCAGCATAAGGACATGCATCGGGACATGAGGCTTAGTCTGAGCCCTGACCTCATCCCCATCGAATACTCTTAGAGGAACAAGCATCCAGCATCAGGATTGACCTCAATGTTTTTTTGCCTCAATAGACAAAGTATTTTACAGAAAATACCCTTATCCTTAAGTTGCTTTCAGTGTTCCATTATGGAGTTCTGTTCCTGATGGATTTCACAGTCCGGGGTTTTAAAACTCACAGTCTCTAAATCTACATCACTCACAAAAGACTTGGAACTGCTTTTCACTTGTTACCTTAAGTACTTGTCTTATCGTGCATGAAAGCCACAAAGCCTTTTAACTTCGCGGCAGCAGGATGTTTCATTAAAAAAAAAATTGCATGTTCAAGGTGCAACTAAGTGTCTGTGATCATCAGCATCATTGTCGTTCTGATTATAGTTCTTTGAGCTCTTAAAAAAACGGGAGAATTTAACAAACTCCCACGGCTCCACTGATCAGAGACGATGACAGCATGCTTTCGCATGAATGGATCATTATTGCTTTCTCAATAGAGTGCTTTCACACGACCACCTCCAGCGAGGATATCAGAGAGGACCAACCTGAATGTAAATCATCCTCAATTCAAATAAGGTCCGGACAAGTGAGGAGGTTCAGTGGAGGTCAATACCTGCTTCAGGCTTTGTGCTTTGTGTGTGTGTGTGTGTGGAAAGCCCATGAATTTCCTCTGTAATGATGCTTATTGATGAAATGATAGGCATTAGCTCACACCTCACAGAATATTGATCACGTCTAAACTGCAGCGAGCTAATCAGTGGATGATAATCAATACGACCGAGGCTGTTAAAGCAGGGATGCAGCAGGGATGATGCGTTCCGATCTGCATCTGAATTGTTCTGTGAGCCAGCAACCGCACATTCGGTTTTAATGCAACCATAGCATTTGCGAGGACCCGGCTCACCATCTCTGCGTTTATTCCAAAGAAGATCTTGTGCGTGCACACAAACACATATTAAATTTGTTATATTAAATATTGATTTATTATCTTATTATCATCTGTTTCACGGTTGGGGGAGGCCAGGGGGCTGGCGACCAACAGCGTACAGTTCTTATTAGTGTCTGACACAGTAGTAGTGTATTATTTTAGATTGATCATTCTAATGACTCACAGATCCTCCAAGCTTCAAACTGTTTAATAATCAGATCCAGCCTCCGCTACGGCAAAATCTCATATTCCCTGAGTCACCAGTCCACATGTGTCTTTCATTTGGACAGATGTGTTTAAGCGAGACACACGTAAGTGACTCTTCCTAACTGTTCTTGATTCCTCATGCTGATAAGGTCCATCTTTCGGCAGCGGGCTCCTCGCGGCGTGTAAAAACCTGGCAGAAACATAAACGCCTCCTGATGCTTACTGATAGCTGCGATGACAGAAACTCTGGATTCACTCTTCATTTGATACGAGATGAACCTTCTCTTCAAAGCGCCACACCTCTACAACAAATTGCTAAGATTTCGTGCGAGCGCAGATGGGATTTTGTGTGGCTTCTTTAGATTTTTGGAATGTTATATTGCTATTTAAAAATATGAATATAGATTTATATACCATATAGATTAGCGACGCATTCAACATGAGTACATTTTAATAGAACAGCTACACTTTAGACCTACTGAATTTTTTTATAACAGAATTTTCTGTCCGATTTGAAGCTATAACAGCTAGAACACTTCTCAAAAGGCTTACTGCCAGATTTTGGAGCGTGTATGTGGGAACCATTGCTTATTCACTCACAAGAGCATCCCAAAGAAGGTGTTTGATTCCACTAAAAACCTTCCACACTAAACTCACTAACCAAGTCCTTACATACCTGGAGCAAAAAAGGGCCTTCCCCAAACTGTTTCTACAAAGTTGTAATCCTACACTGCATGCCTGTGCACTTCACTTTACACACCTGTACTAATAAGACGAAATAAAACACAAGTCAATAATAAAGAGATGTGTCCCAATACTTTTGTTCATATAGTGTTCATTAAATTGAACACAGCATGCTGGAAGGGTTAAAAACACATTGAAGTCAAATTGAAGACAATGAGACCTGCAGAAAGGTTCTGAAATCCACAGACAAAATAACTGAGGAACAGCGGTGCTGATGGAGGATGCTATGAAGAAGCCCATCCAAAAACAACACTGCTGCAAGTTTGCACAAGACCACCTTGATGTTCCACAACCCGTCTGGGACAACGTTTTGTGGACAAACGAGACAACAGTTGTATTTTCTGGCAAAAATGCATGTAAGGTTCGAAGCTAAAAGGACATGGAACACCACGATGATTAATCAGTGTATTACACGAACACATGAAATAGACAATTGTGGGTTTTATTATTTTAGGCAGAACGTCTTTGTCTATTATTATGATCTGGATGACGACCAGGTCACGTTTTATAAGCAATACATGGAGAAATATGAGCGGTGTGTGTTTTCGTGTTTTTTAGGTCTGGTGCAGTGTTTCTTTGCTCAACATAAAGGTTAACTGATGTAAAATATCTAAATGCTTTTTATCAAGACACATATAAACAAATATGGCCTGGTCAGGTATCATTAATCATCTTTATAACAAAATCCAAGCTCCCCCTAGTGACGCTTAATTAGTCAGGAGTCCAACTGCAGCCTGGGACTCATCCATCTCTTTCCTTCATGGCTGTCATGACGTTTGTAAAACCCTCCTGTGTTTAGGAGCCTGGACTCCAGCCACGCTGCAGGCAAGTGATCATCTTCTACATCTTCTCACGTCAACTGCACAGGAAAGACCTCAGATATGTGAAGATCCATAAACTATTGATTTCAGTCTGAATCTAACAAGTGCACAAGCACGACGTGCAAAACTCTCCTGTGGTGAACTGAACACAGTGGTTCACTTCTGAATCAAAACGTATGGGGAACGAAAATTTAAGGCAGAAGGAGGATTGCACGTGATTCAGCCTTCTGACCAGAACTCAGAAATATAGGTTCCACTTGGGATCTATGAAGAGTGAAGGTCGAACCCGGGGGGCCAGACTGGGGTTAGTGGCTCTGTCGGAGGGACCAATTACTTTTTATCCTATTGTGTACTGCAGCCAATAAGAGGCAAAAGTCGACGTTTAAAGATCATATATCAGAACCACCACCATCTGTGAATGGTTCATGCCACAACATTCTTGAAACAAACAATCCTTAGGTTATAGGCAGAGCCTTTACATGAAAGTATCTACGTAAAAAAAATCCCTTACACTGTCAGGAATAAAAGAACAGGATTTAATGTCTGTCTCCAAATACAGTCCACACTAATGAACCCCTTAGGGATAATTATTAGAACTGAAGATATTTTGGAAGGCCAGGTGGTGTGTAAGATCCCATACAGTACATTTAAGTGCTTTCAAGAGATTTACCCCAGGGAGAAGCATTACAGCCCTAAAGGTTTAATCCTTTCTGTACTATGAGCCCCAAAAACATTTCTGTTGTTGGTTTATTATGGAAAAACTCCTAAAAACATCTCAATTATAATGTTATAATGTCTTACAGGTTATTATACAACAGACAAAAAAAAAATTCTATGCACTTTTTTCAGAACACAAAGTTCTGAGTATATTGGAGTGCATGACGCAGCATCCATCACTGAACAAAAGGTAACTTGCATAAATGCTCTAATTTGGATGCCGCACTTGAACATTTCAACGCTTGAAAGTTGTTTTTCAAAGACTTTATGATCAAGATTAAAACATTGTCTGCAGAGGGCAAAGCCAGTAATTTCAGCTTGTTCCATGATCTCGATTGCAAACGGCGTTATGTCCACTTTATGTTTATCGTGGAAAACATGCGCTCAGATAGAAAGAGATAGAAAGAAGCCTAAAAGAAACATTCGAAGCCTAAAAGACATGAAGCAGAAAGTTGGCTGGATGGAGCTCAGATCGGTGAGGATGGAGGCAGCAGGGTGAACTCTGAGGAGCGCAACCTCCAACTTTCCAATCAATGAACCGAAGTGGCGCGCGCGCTCACCAGAGATAGAGACGAGCCCGATCCAAATTCTGCCGAAAAGCGTCCAGTCTCTCTTCATTTCCAGTTTCCACAGCGTGGAGGTTTGTTTTCAGAAGGTGCAGCAAAGCGAGCGACGTCCCGAACTCATTAAACCCTCAGTGAAGGTAAAGTCCGCAGAAAAGTGCGTTCAGGTGGAAACGCCAGCGAGCGAGCGAGCGCGTCTCTCTCTCTCTCTCTCTCTCTCTCTCTCTCAGACTTCTGTGATCAGGAGAGGATGTGTGACAGGACGAGAGGAATACGGCATGCCGCTTTTTGCCCGTTAAAAAAGAAAAAAATCCTGAGGATCTGAAGGGGTTTACACGTTTCCTTTTCCAGTGGATGAAGCGCACGGGGGTCGCGCACGCTCACGCCCACGTCACCGTCCTGAAGAGGGCTGTCTGTGGCCTGGAGTGGCCTTAGACAGAGAACACAAGAACTATAAATTCAGAAATGTGGCTTGGTGGTTGGCATGTTCTCCTCTCAGCGCAGGGGATTCCCGGTTCGAATCCCAATCTGGGTGGAGTTTCCATGTTCTTCCCGTGTCCACATGGGTTTCCTCCGGGTTCTCCAGTTTCCTCACACAGTCCAAAAACATGGACACAAGAACTATAAATTCAGAAATGGGGCTTGGTGGTTGGCATGTTCTCCTCTCAGCGCTGGGGATTCCCGGTTCGAATCCCAATCTGGGTGGAGTTTCCATGTTCTTCCCGTGTCCACATGGGTTTCCTCCGGGTTCTCCAGTTTCCTCACACAGTCCAAAAACATGGATCAAGTCAATTGAGTTCTCCAAATTGCCCCATATAGAGTGTGTATGTGTGAGTGATCGTGTGCCCAGCGATAGATTGGCGCCCTGTCCTGGGTGATTCTGCCCAGCGTCCAAGACGTTCTCCCCTGAATGGGCATGGGGAATCCCCCCCTCCCCTGCAACCCTAATAGGATAAAGCGGAAGATAATGGATGGAATACGTAGCTTGTGCAAAACTCTGTCTGCATTGTCACAAGTGGAAAAGAATAAGCTCCTAAGGTATGATTTGCTGAAAAATATTGGGAAAGTACCAATAAATTAAATACATTCATTTATTCGATAATTTTTTCATTGGGAAAGTACCAATAAATCAAATAAATTAATTAAATTAAATTAAAAAAACTTATACATTTAAAATGTCAATAAAGGCAGTGGGGGGTGAGTTGGTGTGGAAGAACTAGAGTGCGGTAGGAGAGCTCTGACCTCAAACCCACTGAAAACCCTTGGGGTGAACCAGTTTGAGGAGTGCTAGCCAGACCCTTTCACCCAACATGGTCAAAAAATTCCGCAAAGAATGCACACTCCAAAAATTTGTAGAAAACATTCCAAGAGAGAAAGCTGTTACTGCTGAAAAAAAACATGTCTTTATTCATTTAATTTAAAAAAATGCCATAACAGCTGGCGCAGGTTTAATGTCTATATAGATATATACTGTATATCCATATACGTATATCATTAACATATTCTCTATAAAGAATGTAACTATAATCCTCCAGATATTTGCATTAGTTTGGTGAGAGTGAGTATTAAATCAGGAGATCAGTTGCAGCGCTGGATGAGGCTCAAGAGATTTAATTCTAACATCAGATCAAAGAGGAACAAAGAAGGGAAACTTTTATCCTGAAAACAAGAAATAGCTGTGAATTGCATCACCGAAGGGCAATTTCAGTAACAGCACAGGCAGTGGAAGTTGCTTGATTATCTGAAATGCCACATAATGCCACTGCAACCGAGGTATCTGTGGAATGGACTAACGTAATGACCACTGTGGGTTTCAAAATTGCACCACTATTAGGATTTCGCCAAACCTGCCTTATGGTTCAAAGTGATATGAGGAACAAATTTAACATCCAGACGAGGTTTAACAAGAACAACTCCAGTTTCCTACAGAACGTATAGAAAGGATCTCATAAAATCTACCAGTTCCAGGTCCTAAGGAGCAGAGTGCAGAACACTGGGATCATTTGTTGCATCAACAGCACCTCATAAATGCAGTAATTAAACGCCAATTCAGACCAGGTGTTTCTGAGATGTGAAATCATTAGGCTGCTCGGGATCTGCGTCCTGCAGGACTGAGGCTCTGCGCTCTGATTTATATCCCAAATCCATGGAGGGTTTATAGAGTTTTGTCAATAAAGTGTAAGCAATGACATCCAGTTTTATAAATATGGTCCTTATATTCCATTAACAGACAGTTTAATGCCCTTCTCCCCACTTTGAAAAAGAATAATACTGATACAGATAAGATACATAAATGGGAGCTGCATTTGTTTAATGCACTTTGGCTGAACAGCTGGCCGGACTCTGTATTTACCTAAAGGGAGGATCCATAGATCATTCTTACGAATAGAAAAACACATTACCCTTTCAGGCTTAACGCAATAACGTTGACCAAGCCCATATGTTGTAGGCGTGAGTTAGACAGTCAAACTGCACCGAGTGAAGGGGCGTGAAGCGACAGCTGAGTTTTCATTTGTTCATAAATTAATTGAAAAATATGCAATCTGTGAATTAACAGCCAATAAACATCCATCCATCATCTTCCACTTAACCCTATACTAGAGACTAGGGCCACGCAGAGACAGGGTTCCCATGCACACCCAGTGGAGAAAGTTTTGAGTTCTGAACCGATACACCCTGGACAGGACCCTAATCTATCGCTGGGCAGACGAAAACATATCAGGGTTTAAATGTATCTATTCACCAAAAAAACACAAAAAAATAGAGGAGATTATTTTAAAACCCAGTAAATTGGGTTAGGCTTTTGAACATCCTGCAGTGTCAAATACGAGCCTAATGAGAACTACAGAATGACTCACAAACTCAGTGATTCATAAGCCTTTCTCTTTGTGTGTGTGTGTGTGTGTGTGTGTGCATGCTTTCTCAACTTGCTCTGTATTTGATTTGGCTCAAGCGTCAGTCATTAGGGAGGTGGTGTGTGTGTGTGGGGGGGGGGGGGGGGGGATTTTCGACCTGCAGCGTTTTCAGGCACATACATAAACACATTGGAACTGGCTAATTAACTAATTCAGCTAATGTGGCTTCAACTAATTTAACTTCCGCATCTTGGGAAATGTAATGGCTTTTACTGTAGAAGCTCCATATTAAAACTCATTATCAGCTTTGGATGTAAACAGATTTTGGCTCACATTAAGCATAATGCAACAGATCTTGAATTATAACGGAAACATAAGCCCATGATTATTTAGGACAACAAGTGGATTAGCATATATAGTACAAAGAGAGAGAGAGAGGGGGGGGGATGAAAGAAAGAGAGAGAGAGAGAGAGAGAGAGAGAGAGAGAGAGAGAGAGAGAGAGAGAGAGATGGCTCAGGGGTTAAGGTACCAAACTACTGATCCAAAGACTGCGGTTTCATATTAATGTTAATGCTTTTGTTTTAATTGTGTTTTTAACTTTGATCTCGGTTAAATGTTCACATAAATGCTGCACATCGGTTTCCAAGACGAACAAACCAAAACCTTTTCTTGGGATGTCTTTAGCTGTGAACACATCTTCCATGTTATCAAAGAGCAGGGTCACATCCAGAGATTATATTTATGTTCAAACCACTCATCCTAATCAGGACTGTGGAGAATGCTGGGAAATGTAGGGACACACCCTGGACCGGTTACCAGGCTTAACACATTCACACACACACATTCACTGGGGCAAACTATCATCTTCAGTTCATCTTAGAACAATTTTGGTCTCTGACTTCTGAAGGAACCCAAGAGGGCGAGAGAATCAAACCCAGGGCACTTTGCTGTAAGGTAACTGCATCCCTTCAGAGTTCTAGAGTCAACAGATTTTAACCAAGATTTAAGATGAAGATGGGATCTGGAGTGGAACCAGTCCCCAAATTCCAGCACAACCCAAAGACAGGGTATGAAAACAATTCCACATACATACAACACGCAGGTCTGAACCCCTCATGCGAACTGCCTCCATGAACCTTGGCAGTGCTGCCCTGGGGCATGCTTGTGCCATCGGAGAAGGAAACTGAACTTAGGTACTTCGGGTGACTTAATTTTATTACAGAGTCACATTCTTTAAACCTCGAGCTTTAACCCCAAGATACCCCTCAAAACTCCAGACCAATCAGTGCAGTTACCCTTTTACCCCAAAAGCTTTCAGTTTATTCCACGTATCTCTCCGGAACAACATGTATTCACAGTTTTATTCATAGAATTCTAAAGCCCTCACCAGACTAAAATACCCCCTCGTCATTTCATTCAGCAGTGATTGATACCCGGCTCGCTACACCACATCAAATCCAAACGCAATGATTATTCCCCAAACAAACCACTCATTTATATCTGTTATTGATTAATTATAGCCGTACTGACTGTAAACGAGTGTTATAGTTCACATTGGGACTATCATCTGTCCTCTGTGAGATGATTCACCCCATTCCAGTGAGAAACGTCGGACAAAGCAGAGATTAGGAACGCAGCCCAGGACCCCATGTGAAGAATAACAGTGACTTTTAGTGAAAGTCTCAATATTATCATAGGCTCTGTTTGTTTCTCCACACCTGCAGGTGTTCACACGCAGACCTCCGAGAAACGGCCCTCGAGTGCGCCCGAAACCGAGCGTGCGTCTCCAAAACCCTGTTCACAGCTTGCACGGCTTCCTGGTGCAAAAACACGCCCGCATTCACGCCGCTTCCCATGTTCCGTCCGGCGGTTTTCATTAGGAACGCCGCATGATGTCAGGCCGCCGGCGATAAAGGTTACTTGCGCAGTGTGATGCAATCACATGGAATAGGTTTCTAAATCTTGGAGTTCAGACTTGGAATTGAATACCCACTAAAAACACTGAAGATTCAATTAGGATTTAATAAATGCGCCCTACACTGTGAGAAAGTAAAGTACATCACTGTACTTTTAAGAGTACAATGCTCCTCACCGGGATGGGACCCTCCAAGCTCCTTTTATTTAAAGCTTGGGACCATAAATGTACCTTCTTGTCCATCATACAGTACACATGGTTCTTAAGGTCCAATAATTAGTGGCATTAAATCATTAAAGTGATTTCATAAATGTTTTGCTTTTATTCTTCAAATGAAGAAAAAAAATTGCTGGCGTAGCTTCAATAAAGGAACAAAGGAATTTACATAATGCTTTCTTCTTATTTCTTCTGATTTTTTTATCGTCAGAATCATCATTCTGTCCAGGATTTCAGTCTGCCGCGTTTAAAGACGTTTTTCTTCCTGTCCATCATTGCTCTCGGGGGTCTGGCTCAAGGACTAGGCCTTGGAGTGCCATTGCTCCATCTGCCACATCCTGAGGTCAGCGAACACACGCCGGAGCATCCCGCTCAACGGAAGGAAACGGGAGAGTGTCTCTCGCCAGCGGTTCTGCCGAAATGCAGAAATACCTGCCTGATGCTCAGCTTTGTGCTGCTGGTGGGGACAGGATTTGGGTTTTTACCCTCATGCCTTTCGAAGGTCTTCCTAATGGGAACTCCCAGCTAATGATGAGATTAAGACCAGTGGCTCTGAATGAAAGATGGAAGTGTATTTTGAGATCTTTTTTTTCCAGAACTGAAATAATACCAAGCCAGAAATGGTTGCGAAGTTCAGAAAGCAATATTTTGTTTTCCTGAAAACTGAGATCAGATCTCAGCTCATCATTTTAAAAAAAAAGTAATTTTTTTTCAGGCTGAATGATGCTCAATATTCACTGTTCACGCCTCAGCGCTTTCAATTAATTCCTCATGGAAAATCATTTTTACTGCATGTACTCAGTGAACAAAGAAAACTCAAGTTCATCATTACAAACACATAAATAACACAACAAAGGCTGAGGCCCTGCACCCGGAATGAGGCGTCCTGCACTGTCTCCATGTTTAAAGACAGTGGGACTCCAGGGATTCGGCAGTGCTTGCAACATTCGCCAAAAAGACAGAGGTTGTGCCCCATCCTGTCCGGCACCCCTGCTCAGGAGGACAGTAAAGAGGGGCACAAGGATTGTTTCTGTTTGTGTGACCCCTCTTTGGGAGCAAAAGGAAAAAGGATGTTGCGTTTTCCTGCTTGTTCAGATAACACCAAATCCATCTATCGTTTCGGGAAGCATCCGGAATGCCATCTCTGGCTGGACGCTCTGCAAACGATCGTGCAAAGACAAGAAACTGATAAATCAGAGGACGCGAGCTCGGAAAGTGACGATCAATACCAAAGGGCGGTGGCGTCGCTCGTAATGAGCTCTGCACACATTCAAATGACTCCGAATTCATTTATTATCGGCGTGGAGGGGAAGGGCCGACTGTTTGCATCAGGTAGAGAGGAAGAACAACGGCTATTAAATTACCCATGACTATCTTTCTGTCAACTCGGTCCCAGTAAGTGTTGACATAATGACAGGCAGGATACTCTGTGATCCGCATTCAGAAAAGAATACAGAGAATGTGAACTGACTTCTTAATGAGACAGGAAAAACTGCCCGCTGGGTTCTAACAAAGATGATGTTTTTTTTAGGCGGAAATTGCAGTTTTCCGAGATCGTTAACAGGAAATAAAGCCGGGCTGCGTTTCTGATATTCAGTTATCATGATGAGGCTGGAGGCTGTTTGTCAGTAAAGCTGTGCAAGGCAGCGAGCTGAGTTCATCATGAGGTTAGTGTCATTCCAAGGACTTAAAGCTGCAGTGTGTAACCTTTTAAAACTTTTTTTTTGTTTAATGTCACTATTTATTTGACCCCTCTGGCTCCACCTAGTGCTCCTCACATCAGCCGCAGGATTAAAATGTGCCCTAATTAAAACAACCAATCAGAGGATCGAATGAAATATATATCACTGATCGTGCACATGAACAAAACTCCCCCCTTTATACACACACACACACACACACACACACACACACACACACACACACACACACACACACTAGGAATGCACACCTGGAGGCTATACTCATTTCATGTTATTAAGTCAAGTTCACGCATTGAGGTTTAAAAACAAAATATTCACAAGATATTTCTTGTCCGAAATTCACGAAAATGTTGCTAATTTACATACAAATCAGGTAAATTAATAATGTGATGACCCATTTAAGTACCACTGACTGACATCCTTCTTGTAAAACAAAGCAAATAGGGCAATGCATCACAATGTTCGTGTCTCATGATGAGTGCCCTCTCCTCAGCATCTGCTGGTGTTCAGGACATTTTAATCTAATTTGTGTTTAGAGGTTAATTAGGAACTAAATGACTTTATTGTGCTGAACTGCAAGTCTTTTAAATTAGGTTTGAGAATCTACCAACAGCAACGGTTTATTTTTGATCATTTTTGGAGCATTTCGGGTAAAAAGTTAGCGTTAGCTACAACCTGCGGTGTAAAAATAAAAAATAAAAAAACTCACCAGGTGTTTGCTTCTTCATTTCTGTTCCTGCAGAGTCAGCAATGCAGAGTCGTCGCAGCTTTCTATAAACTGAAAACCAAAAAACAGTTGACATGAGTATAAATATCATGAGCTTGACGTAATACAAATGCAACTATGATTTTAAATTTAATTATCTTTGTAGATGCTTAAGAGTGGCTCACAGTCTGAATGATGTTGAATAGGGTTAAAATCAGGGTTCTGCATGGACCGGTCAAGTTCTTCCACACCATACTCACCTCCATATTGAGGTCTTAAGAGCTTGCTTTGTGCTCTAGGGTAAAGTCATGTTAGAACATAAAAGGCCTAATCTGTTGCTACAAGGTTGGAAGGATATATTGTCCTAATACTTTTGTATTGTATATGTTGTATAGCACAGTTTTTATAACTTGACCTCTTGATCTGATGTCTTAATATCAAAGCATTACAGAAAAGTTCAGTCTGTTTTTATAGCAGTGAGGGGTCATTAACTTTTTGTTTTTTTTTTTTTTTTTTTTTTTTTTTTCTTTCCAGTCTGTTTTATAGCAGTGAGGGGTCATTAAGTTCGACCTGTTCACCAATGTTTTTAAAGAAATGCAGCCCCAAAGCTGCAGGGAAAAGCTGCCCTAAAGCTTCAGTGGGTCTCAGATTTGGACTTATTAGTGGAAAGCTCCTGCTGTCGGTGCTCCGCTCCCCAGGGCTTGCGTCTTAAATAAGTCTCTTGGCTTTATTTCCAATTTCTAAAGAGACAAAAATAACTCACGATAATAAAATGTGTGACAGTGTCAGACGTATAGAAGCATGAAGACAAAAAAACAAGTGACAAAAAAAGTAATCAATTTGTAAAATGTACAAAATAATGAAGAGATTTTTTAAATGCATTCGATTTTCTTTATTAAGTCCAAATTATTAACAGAGATTAAACAAAAGCGATCAACATTTCAGCACTAATTGAGACAGATTGGATTAATCCCTGTGAATAAGACACGTACAGAGCATCGCTGTATAAATGAACACAGGACTTTCTGCAACATGTAATCATCTGAAATGTGTAAATACCCTGTACGTCTGTAAAAACATGCGGTTTGCACTCAGACGAGAGCAACATGGACAGCTCAGCGGCGAAACGTTGCTTCATCATTGTCAATTGTTTGGTAAAAATCTGATCTCGGGGCATCTGCCCTCACCCGGTTGCCAGATGATGAGATTACACAACAGTGACTGATCAATGTTCATGCAGATGATCAGATTATACACATTAAATGCTGACTAAGGAAGAATGGAACGTGAGTGACAGACATCTGGATCATTACTGCATCAGTTCTCTGCTCTAGAACAGAGAAGTTCAGCCGGATTACGGAAGAGAAATGTTTATCTTTTACGATTTAAAGATCAGACTTTAAATGTCCACACATCATTGTTTATATAGAGCGAAGCATAAATGGTTTCATTCACCACAACACGAGGTGAGAGTCAAATCTGAAACAATAAACAAAAAAAAAGGCTCCAAAATAAGAGTCCAAGTGATCCCTAATCAGAAATCATACGATCATAAAAAACTGATTTACTGTAAATTATACAAACTGTGTTTAAAGGGTATATATAACTATACTTAATAACTCAAACACAATAACTGGTGGTTGTATTAATTACACAGATGGATGTGGAAAACTGGGAATGTCTCAAAAGGCCAACATGTTTATATGAACTGCTGCATGCGCTCCAGCAACTAATGGATGTGACATCACCTCATACACAATACGATGCAAGTCAAAATGGTACGAATGTTTTAATGCATACAGTTTTGTTTTAAACTTTAAAGTGTTTGGATGGTAATGTGTTCTACAGTAGAAAAGGGTCTGGCTACATCTTACAGATGTCCTGGACACGCCCATTTCAACAGACCAAATAGGTGTGTCAGGTAGCGGGACATGCGCCCCCAAGTCGAACCTTCGGCATGATCGCAGCCGTATCAGCCGAGTCCAGTCAACTGCAAGATGCAGACTGACATCGGTGTGAGATTTAAATAAAGCAATTAGCCACTAGAGGGCGTGTATTACTGTCATTACACAGTGCAACCAGTTACAGTAACACGTGGATCAGCCAATCAGATTTATGGAGCAGATCCACCCCTTTCTCACACTGCCTTGAAGCCCTGAACATCAGCTATATATCAGCATCATCATATTTCCTGTGAAACTGGTATTCGGTTAGGGCTGCGAGGCCAAACATGCCTTTCATATTTTCTTAATTTTGGTACGAAAGTGTCCATGAGGCCCACGCTGGAGCATTGCAGGAGACAGATCGGCTGAGCTTGCCAGCCCGGTTCTCCGATGCAAGTACTGAAAAAGGGAAAAACCCTTCCTCGAGGGCCGTCTGAGAACGAGTAGAGCAGACGCATGGTGTCGACGTCGTAGAACGACACCCGACTCTCCTCGCAGTTCAGCAGGACACCGATCTTAAGCGCTCGAGAGGTCACAGGGATCGGGGTCCAGGGCTGGGTGCCTGCTGAGTATTCAATGCCGTTACGCAGACGCAGGGTCCAGTAGCCATTACCAGGACAAAGCTTCACCCGTGCCTTTCGGTTCACCGTTTCCAAAGCGACACCCAGGTCCCATTTGGGCTTCATACCAACAAACACCTCCCAGTAATGCCTGCCGGTGTGAAAACCTTGTGCTGCGAGGACGTTGACGCACTGAACAAAGCGCTTGGGGTTGGGTTTGTACGGCAGCATATCGTCAGTCTCCACCACTTGGGTCTTATCTTTGGAGATCCTGAGACTGGGATGAACCGTCTCCTGGTCGAAGGTCAATGGCAGTGGAGCTGTGGCAAAACAACAGGCAGACATTAACATGTTCTCTGGGTGTGCGAGATAAATAAGCATTACTAAACAATTAGTAATGTCACTCTTCACATTTTAATTAGGATTCAGGACGTCAATTAATCACCTGGTTTAATCTTCTGGAACAATTTTCTCCACGTAATGTACTGAAGAGGTGACGTGTATTTGCTCCTGAACCCATCAACATCGGGTCCCTTGATGGCTTGTACCTCGGGCCTGAAAATGACAGAAAATTACAGCCGACGGTTGAGCGATCTGTTCGGCTCAAAACGAAATTAAACCCATTAGCACGAACAGATTCGGCATCCGTTGGAGGCTTCTTTAGTTTCACCGGCACTATGAAACTAATGATGCGTCCGATGAGGCATGCGTCACAAAGCCTGCTTTTGTACTTTATCAGGACACGAGGGCTCTAACTCTCCAATAGAGAGTGACAGTGTACAGCTGACAACTTAAAGAGACAGTCGGGATGGAGTTGGCATGTTCCCTCCTCATCAGTGTGGGTGTATCCTCCCACAACCAGGTGAACAGACACCAACTTTTCTCAGGATGGAAATGTAAGTGTGAATGCATTGGATCTGCCCAGGGTATTTATTCACCTGGGATAGGCTCCCTCATATGGCTCATACAGATAACTTGGCTGAGTGTTTGGCTCAAAGAAGGGAGAAAAAAAAAAAAAAAAAAAAAAAAAAAAAAAAAGCAAATGTTGTTGGAAAAGCAGAGAAAAGATGCCAGACGACACCAAGAGTGCTTCTGTTTATTAATCTGCTTTGAGGCTGAAGTTGACTTGCTGTTCGACCCAGTGAGCAGGATAATTGGATATGAAAATGGGTCCTGAACAACAAACTAGAAAAACTGAACTGGATTTGTTCATTTAATTTGTACCGTAGTTGTCTATGAAACCAAACAACATGTCAGATTGTATTAAACCACATGCTGTACAATAAAAGATCAGACAACTGGCACATCGAGCTGCATGCAAGATGCTTAGAAACTTTGAAACTTCAGAAAGTTTTTCCACTCTGAAACACAAATATGTAATGATGACATCCTTCCCCAACCTCTCACTTTTTTAGGAAGGCATGCTACAAGATTTCGAATAGTCTTTGAGAATTGGTGCCCAATTATCCAGATCTCCATTCAGTATTTAATGTGTTGGATGGGTTTGAGGTCGTCATGGCCCTCGCTTCGTGCACTTTGGTACGGTCACGCTGAAACAGGTTGAGGCCCTCCCCAAACACATCCTGCTAAGTTGAAAGCATACAGCTCTCCAGAATAAACGGCGAGGTGATTGATCACGCTAGGCCTGAATAAATCCTGATAGAAACTATTTTAATGTCACTGCTGGATTTTGTGATGCAGGTCATCTTCAGCCAAACTGAAATTCTTTGGGAGTTAAGTTTGAAAAAAGTTCATGCAAAATCATTCAACCAGGGAGAAAAAAATTATTTGGGGAAAATCGAAGCAGAATGCGGCGCCTAAAAAAAAGTGCCATTTTATTTTACAGTACCTTTAAAGTGAAGATAAGGAGAATGAGATACCATCACTAAACACTCTGTAATGGATGTCCTCATTTTTCACTTACCTGGAATTAAACTCTGCAAGCTGGAAGTGGACAAAGAGAGAAGAGTGCGTTATCAGGATGAAATGTCAATGCGAGGTCTGCATTACATTCAGCAGTGGAGGAACCACTTCTCCATCTGTTACACAACGCTGGAGCAGATGCTGGGTTCTGCACTAAAGCCAGACTGATAGTGGCACCACTGTGTGTAATGGAAATGAGGCGTTGGCAGGTTGCACACTGTTAATATTTCGGTTTCACCCCGCGGCGCTTTCTGTAAACACAACTGTGAATTTTTGGAACTGAAAGAAATGTAGAAAATGACAACCATCTGTCCAAAACCAGGTCTTTTCAGCAACGCTGGCGCACCTTCACCATGACACAAGCATTAATAGTGAAATAAGAGCGCTGCATTCTAACCTCCAGTGAAATGCCGAGGTTGGCCATGCTGGTGAGATTGTATGCTTTCTGCTCCAGCTCTCGAATGGCTGCATGCAGGGCCTCCAGGTGGCGCTCCAAATTCTGCTCCATCTCCATCTGATCTTGACTTATTTGTATCATCATGGCCTCCTCCTCCGTCTGTAGGTAGCTGTGCAGGGCCTGGAAGTCCGAATGCACCCGATGCTGCAGGTCAGCGCCCGCATTCTGGTGGACCGACACGGAGGAGACGCGTGATGTAGATGATCCACACTTAGTTACATTTACCGTTCTGAGCCGCGACTTACCCTTATCATGATCAGCTGCTGCTCGTCATTGCGGACCGAGGCGAGGATTTCCTCTTTCTGCGAGTCCAGCTGCTTCTTAATATGCTTCAAGAAAAGAAAACGGACTTAAGAACTTCTTCTGAGTTTCTGAGAAACGATGTGACAATCCTCAAGATGATGTAACATGATTGCACAAGATCCAGAGAACATGTCCAGCACACGTCGTAAACAGGTCGTTAACAGGTAAAAGGGTACAAAGCTTCAGCATCTCAGTTACAGAAGAAGTTATACTTACATTAATAGATTTAATTAAAATCTCCAGGATTTAAATGAACATGTTGATTGGTTAATACAGTGAATGTTGTTACACTCTTTTCCAGGCTACACTGCATGAGCTACTTTAGAGATCAACCACATTTATTCTAATTATGGTTGTGTGGAGCAGCAGAGTCTTTAGTCTCCACAATTCATCTCCTAGCACTGATCAATGTTCTTAGTTTAGTGCTGAAGGGGGTCAATGGAAATGGGCCTAGGAGTTCACCGCAAATATACACAAACTGTGCTGTCAAACAAAAATCCCAATAGTAAACGAAACCAGAAGCACTGACTTACCTTTAGGTTCTTCAGAGAAGAAGGAGATGAACTGGCCCGGACCTTTTCCACCAGCCCCGCCACCAGATAGTTGGTTTGAAACTGTCTTTTCGGGAACTCCTGGCGGCACTGAGGACACACCGCGGGGCCTCGGATTCCCGCCAGTAAGTGCTGATGCACGACTTGCAGAAATGATGCATGCAGGGCAGCATGACGGGATCTCGGAACAGATCGCAGCAGATGGCGCAGGTGAGGTCCTCCTGCAGACTCTCAGACTGACTCCTGCCACCGGAAGCCATGGCCGAAGAAAACCCGGGAAACTGTCTTCCACTTCCACTTCTGGCAGAAACTAGTCATGTGAGACGGAGGAAAATGAGGCGTCAGCACTTTCGGGAGAGTTGCTTTTTGCACCAGTAAACAATCACTGCACGGCTTATTTAACTAATGATCGGACTGCGGTGTAATTGGTGAAAATGCTCGGTGAACAAACGCCAAACATTTATCACATTCTTTCAGCCAAATTAACAGCAAGAGGGTGTCGATTTAAACAACAGCCCTCTAGATTCCTAATGTTAATTATGCTGGTCCATGAACAGTTATGGGGTTACAATATTATGTTAACATACAAAATATGGACAAATGCACTGAATCATATCTCATAAAAAAAATCAGCTCAATCTGCAGTCCTGCAGGAACACTAAAAGAATTTGATGTCATAAAAGCTCCTGGAGGTGTTCCCAAACATTTCTCCATATATTGTCATAATACCAAAATAAGCAAATAAACAAAACATGAAGTAAAATATATTTTTAAAACACTGTATACAGATTTAAAAAAAAAGATTTTACGATCTACCTAAGTGTTCTATTTTGAATGTCATTTCTGAAGTATAAAATACTAATTTATAATTTATTAAACCTGGACTTTTTAATCTTGTACTTTAATTAATAGCTGGTTCAGGTTGAATAATTTACAGACTTAAGATATGATTTGCCATTATTGCTCCCACAAAGGGGAAATTCACGTTCTCAGCAGTGACAGTGACTGAGAAAGTTAAGAACATATGTCTAATCTTTTGAGAGAAGTAATTAAAAAAAGAAAAATCATAATAGAAATAAAAAGCAGGATGTACGAAATAAAATAAACTTCACAACAAAACGCAAAAAAAAAAAAAGCGACCAGTAAAAATGTCTGTTTTGGAAAAACACTACAAATATAAAATATGACAAAGTTTTTATCGTAAACTTTACCGTTCGTCTTGTGTTTTTATTAAACTCTTAACTGTTTCCAGGCTGCTAACTGAGCTAACGTTCCAGATCACGGTACAGAAAGAACAGCGCGAGTGTAAACATCCATTCTTTACGTAAATACACATTACAGACAGCGTTATAGTTTTATATGTAAAGTACATAAGCACATAGTTTAGTTGTTTTTAAAGTTTTAGTACCTTGTCGTCTCTGTAGCTGTTTAACTGATTACTCTCGGAAACCCCTGCACTGTGTACAGCTACGCCCTCGGCCAAATACCAAATAACTCATACTTCCTCCACGAGTGCACTAGTTAGGGCGCTTTGTATATACTAAAGTACTGTAATTAGTTTGGACTCAATCTAGAGGGACTTTTTACGATTGTTTGAGGTTCAATAACAGCTGGAATCTACATTGACGATTACATCCTTAATCTAGTTTGTCTCTCTCTCTCACACACACACACACACACACACACACACACACACAGACACACACAGACACAAAAAAAAGAATATATATATATATATATATATATATATATATATATATATATATATATATATATATATATATATATATATACACACACACACACACACACACACACACACACACACACACACACAGCCGCATAGGTTAAGTGAGAATGTGATTTTTGAAATTAGTGTGTTTGTAAGGATTAAATTTAAAAATAAAATATTACAATTAAAAACAATTAAAAACAAGTAGACATGTATATATAAATGTATCCATTCATTCATCATCTCCCGCTTTATCCTCTATTAGAGTCGCGGTGGGGTTCCCCATGCCCATCCAGGGGAGAACGTCTCGGGCACTGGGCAGACACACCCAGGACAGGGCGCCAATCCATCGCTGGGCACACATTCACTCACACAGACACACTCTATATGGGTCAATTTTGAGAATTCAATTGACTTGATCCATGTTTTTGGACTGTGGGAGGAAACCGGAGAACCCGGAGGAAACCCACGCAGACACAGGGAGAACATGGAAACTCCTCCCAGATGGGGATTTGAACCGGGAATCCCTAGCGCTGAGAGGCGAACGTGCTAACCACTAAGACTCCGTGCCGCATGTAAATTATATAATATATAAATATATAAATTATAGCTATAAAATATAGATCAAACACACACATGCACACACACACACACACGTTTGCCTAATACAGCATGCCCCGATTCCCAAAAGTTTTTGAGGACTAAAGTCATTTATTTTGTAGAAAATATGAATTAAACAATACTAGGCCTCAGCTGCACTATTCTATATTTGACTAAATTGAAGCATGATGGTGGCAGCATAATCAAGTTTCATATTAATCTTACTTAAAGTTAAAATCTAATCTTTTTTGTTAATAACCACAAGGAAAACATACTTCAGAACAAACTTCTCGCCTGTCCAGAGTGTTTCTCACGTTTTGCTCTATATGTGTGCCGGGATAGTCTTCTAAACCCCCAACCCCCCAACTTCCCCTTCAATAATCAGGACAAACGGATTAGAAAAGAAAAGAATAAATGTTTCAGTGGTTCAGTTGTGATTAGAATGTCTAGTGGCTCATCAGCCACATTAGAATGCAAAGAGCAGGTAGAGGAAATGTCAGAAATTACAGCAGCGTCACCTGCAGCACACTGTCAGCTGAGATCAGTGAGACTGCATCCCTCTGGCATCGGAACCACGTCTCAGCTGTGAAAGAATATGATTTGTGTGACCGGATCAGAGTCTCCGGAGCACAATGACAAGCTTTAGCTTTAATAATCATGCTGCAGGAGGTGTAGGCTGAGATTAAAGCCAAAACAGATGCTTGCTTTTGTAACTCATAACAACAGACCTACTTTTTTTTTTGTCAGCGTGGAGGCTTTATTTAAGGCTTCAGATAAAACATGGTCATCTGTTCACTGATTTTTCTTTTGTTAGTATTTTTAATGAAAGCTTTTTATTTTCAACATTATTGCTTTTGAATTGCACAATAAATGGAAGAATAAGACAAAGCCAATCCCAGACTATATATCAATAGAACAGGTGCTAGGCCTGTAAACGTGCTCCTACATTATTTCAGCAATTCCTTTTTAAAACCCATAAAGATATGGTGTTTTATGATCTGTCATATTGACTGCAAAAAATTGCCTAGAGGCTAAATAAATATCCGGGCATTTTAAGAAACATTAAGTGAAGTAGTAGTGTTACTAATTGATGCAAACATTTGTTTCCAAAAAAAACCAATCAGTGCATTGCAGATAAAGTCACTGACCCTTCTTTCTGTGGAAAGGTTTTGCTTTTGAAAATAGAAATCGATGAAATCAATAATCTGTCAACAATACGAGGTATGTGAGAGAGGCAGGGCATTGTGAAACCGTGCCTAAGACGTACAGTAAGTTAATACAGATTGACACCTGTTGTGCACAACACTAACCAGCAAAGGTTAATGAATCAAATCAACAGAGCCATTAGAGCAGATGGTGGAGGAAAATCAAGCTTCTCGGAATCGGATCTGGATTTGGGTGAACACATGCCATAGGGGGAAAAAAAGTATTTGAACACCCCCTTTAATCACTTAATGTAGAGGTTTTATTTAGTTCTACTGGTATATAATTAAACACAAATGCGTTTTGCACATCTATCCATCCAGCAGTTGGGCAAGACGTTCGTTTCTGTGTATGTACAGGGTCCATTAAGGGATGAGGAGGTGGGCTGGGTGCGAGAAAGCTTCTCAATCTGATAAAGAGCCTGATGAACTGAGAATACGATCCAGTCACACAACCTCACCGATGCGCATCTGGATGAAAGACCAAATACTCCTGCCTGCACACTCCAAACACCTGTAGAAGGTCTTCTGGATTTATAATGTGTAGGTGTTCCTATACTTTTGTCCATGTAGTGTATAAAGTGAACTGCACTGAAAGCGCTCTGCAAAGAAAATGCGCATTTTTAGGGGAGAGGGACCCGTGCGCAAACGAGGATGAGGACGAAACGATGAATTGTTATTTCGTGCCATTTGCTCAACGATCATCGACGGCAAGTCGCGCCCGCTCCGTGCCACCACGTGACATCATCATTTCACTCATGCACGGCCACGCAGACCCGCGCGCCTCCGCGCGCCTCCGGTCAATGGACCGCTGACGGGGAGAGAGAGTGAGAGTGCGCGTGCGAGGGTCGGGGACCGGGCTGCAGCATCTCCATTAACACCGACCGACTGGAAACGGTGAGTGCAATGTTCAGAGAGGGGTGTTGATTTTGCATGATGCTGTTTCGATGCCAGACGTTTGTTCAGTTAAACACGCGCGAATAGACCGAAGCTCTCTGCAGGTTCTGCACATAGAAATTAATAATGCAGTTTAAATGTATGTCACTTCATAAAGTAAATACTTTATATGCAATTTTACATCAATTGAAAGACCGATAGTCTGATGGGTAGATGCAAACGCACATAGATTTAATGCATACGAAGTTTCATTTTAAACACACACACTGACCATCTCCATCAGTTGCTTATCAGTAAAAAAAAGGGGGGCTTTTCAGATCTATCCTTTGAGAATTACACTTAAAAAGCCATCAGAACCCTTTTCCAGCTGCCATGCACTATTTAAAAAGCTATAGACTTTTTTTTCAGAGGGTATTTCAAAGGGTTCATTAAGCAGAAATTATTCTGTAGTTCAAAACCCATATTGTTCAAAAGGAATAATCTTTAGTGGAGCCCTTTTAAGAGGAGATAAGTGAAGAGCTACCGACAGCCAGCTTGCACTGTCCCCAGGTTCAGTACAGAATATCTTCTCTGAGAGCAAAAATGACAGGAGCATCATTTGAAGCAGCAGAGCGCCTTTGTAGCAATGGGTTCATCAAACAGAAATGGTTTCACTCTTAAGAAAAGAGCATTTCTAAAACAAAATCTGAAACTCTGAACGTGTTTTTTTTTTCCTGTGAGATATAGTTGCTCAAAATCAAAAATCTAACCTGAAATATATAAAAGTGTATAATATATAGAAGATCAAAGGCTGTTTTAAAGCAGAAAAATCATTTTTTTGGATTAGATAACTGTAGAATATGGGCGCATTCAAGTGCAAATAGTGAATCCTTTTTAAACGGCTGACACTATAACGAGCTGAGAGCTACCCTTGGTCCAGCAGGTGAATACTATATGTAAAATATACTATTTTCTGTAGGTGCTGAAGGTTCGAGGTGTATATTTGATGATGCACATGCTTGAGAGGATGATATAAGGCATTTCTATAGGCAAGAGCTCATTGATTTTAATAAAATGATTCCACCAAGCACCCTTAAAACTTCTTTGCTTTATCCTTCCTAAATACTGGATGTGCAATCTAAAGGCTAAATGTTTCAAGGTTAATTCTCTCCACAGTCTTGTAGAGAAGGAAAAAAACATTTAATTTGTTAAAATCTGCATAATGGAAACGGTTGCTTAACATTCGTTAGCAATATATAGATCCACGGGACGACAAGACAAACAGCAGGAGACGTTTCAAATCTATATGTCTGGTTTGTTTCATGATTTAAATTGATGGAATTGTTTTGACAAGACGGCGAGTTGTGCTGGTAAGAGTGCATCAGGTGCAGAACAGTTTCCACTTACTAGGCAGTTGGTTTAAAACACCTCGCTTGTCTATGCAGCCTGTGGGTGGTGCAGAACCCACTGATGTGATGTTGGTGGTGTTATTGTGTTTTATACTATGTGTAATAAAATATTGAATTAATTCTTTTATTCAAATTCCAGTGCTGTCTGTAATAACATTATGATACAATAACAGTTTTGTGTATTTTAAGGTAATTAAAGATTATTTATATCAACCCTTAGAAGGAAACATCAGTTTCTTAGTAAGGCATGAAGGAGTAATCGATTTGGAGGGCTTTATGAAATCAGGATAATGAATTAGAGCTGTCAGTTTTTTCACTTGACCAACAAAATATTTTTTGCGAATGTGTTAAAACTGGGGAGGACATAAATTCATCATCAGGCATTTTTTGGAGCTGATTATATTCTAGCTCATACTTTAATCTGGACCGTAGTCAGAAGAACTCCAGCACGTTGTGCGATGTAACAATGATGAATGTTTGAAGCTTAAATTGCATTTTGAAGTGATTTCCTGCTCAGTGTGAAAATGAAAATCTAAAGGCTCTCTTTATGTTTTGAATGCTGTAAGAGCAAATTGAAGGGCCCTTCACTGTTCATTTCCAAATCTAAAGTAAGGGTTTAGGTCAATCATTATCGTTATTATTCATTTATATTAAAAAGGATTTGTTTAAGTAGTCAGCTCAACAGTGTGTAATCATAGGCATCAGGCCAAACTGGTACTCTGAAGGTGTTTTGTGTTGTAGCAGCTATGGAGCTTGATTAAAGGTGCAATATGTAGGATTCAGAAAAGACCTGAGCATTTTATGACCCCTTGTTTTTAGTTGTCTGTCCCCACACGAATGGCACCTTCAGAATCAACGGTCATGGGAATAATGTCTCAACACAACTGCCATATTGATCAGGCCATTTTAAATACTGAGTATTTTAATTATATTGGGAACATACAGTATAAGGTTTTTACAAAATATTATTACAGACGCTGTATCCAAAAATATTTAAGGTGGACATAGACACGAGAAACAAATGGCTATCTGTATTTAGTTTTTTTCTCTCTCTTATGTAAGGCTTTTTAAAAGGAGGGACTGCATTTAGTCAGAATATGAAATTGCTTTCACTCGTCTGTTTGATCTGGACTCTTGAGCAATTATCCCCCGATATACTTCAGGAAGGTGAAATGATTGCAGTGTTGATCAAACCCACCAACCAAACACACGGAGTCTACACTGAAAGCCATTCAAGGCTACATTCATCCAAATGCTGGATGTGAATCAATTAAACTGAGGAGACAGACACAAGTATGGCAGAGATGGGTTTGAATATCTGCCCTGGAAATTAAATGGATCAGAAGATGAGAATCAGCCTTGATAAAGTGAAAGCGCTCAAGTGATGATGGCAGCGGAACGATATTCATCAGAGAAATTGCTGTCATTATTAGTTGCAGTGAGAGACGTGTGAGTGACATCCCGAAGAAACAAAACGCGAGAATAGTTCAGGAGAGGAAGATTTCTGGGAAGCCGAAGACGGAGCTGGAGCTGGGTGGATCAATCAGGAGCAAACAGATTGTATACATCAGCTCGTAATAGTCTGTTGATCGAGCTCTCGGGTTCAAGAGGCGATGGAATCAAATTCAGATAAGAAGAGATCCTACAGTATCACGAGCTTTCAGATTACTCTGGTGTTACAGTATCACTATAGTTACAAAGATGTAAAGAGGCCAACACCCTGTAGTTTGGTGGGGTGCCCTGTTCTCCGTCCGTCCCTGTTCTCTGCTGGTTTTGTCTGAATCAGACTCAAGTCTCAAGCTTCAAGGGTAAAGATATTTATAATAGTGATGTGTCATTTAAGAGCATCAGCCAAACACATTAGATACAAATTTCCGGTTTTCACAAACACTGTTTACAGCCTATTGCCTCTTTTACACACACACACACACACACACACACACACTGATACAATTTCCCTCTTGGGTCATCCATGACGAATGCTGCATTCATAATGTTCATAACCGTGTTTTTTCCAAACGAGATGATTTTCATAATATAATTTCATAATCGGAAGTGTATTGACTTTGTTGACTGAGTGAGAAAGGTCTCTAGGTTTCACTTGCCCTCCCCGTCTGTTCATTCTCCTGTAGACGTCTTGAACAACCTGTCAAATACAATAAGCAGTACTTTTTATAACATATAAACTATATGCCACACCAGAGCTGACCTTTGCATGAATGCTTCCACGCTTTGATGTGCTGTGTCTCTGGTGGACCCTTTCAAAAGGTCTATGGGTTTTGGAATAAAAAAAAAATGAAACATGTTAAGTTCAGAAGAACTTAAATAAGCTGGTTATCATCATGAAGACACATCCAAATTCCTGGATGTGACAGACGTTTTCTTGGTGTTTTTTTTGTTGGCTCTTTGTGTTTATTCGTTTATTTTCGAATCCACATATCCTGTTTTGGTACAGTGGCTGTATGAATGTGCATGAACAATGCAGTGTGCCATCCTTGACTTTCGCTCTTTGAACTCTGGGATAGGCTCCAGCGCTCCTCCTCACGACCTTGTATGGTATAACTCTTTACTCACTTACTCACAATATCTACTTCTTCCAAGAAAGTACGACTGTACTTAATAAATCAATCCCAGTATTTTGGTAGGTGATTTCGGACGCAGCGCGAGTTCATTAGTTAGTATGCAAACTGAGATTCTTTAGTTTTTTTTTATATAACACCACTTTAAAATGGCCAGCTGCATAACAAAATAAAAAAATGAAAAAGTACAATTCTGAATCGAACCGGTGAGTTTTTTCTTTAATACCATTCGCTGAGGCCGCTGCAGATTTAATCTGCCTATAAGGTATTAAAAAATCTTTAAAAAAACAAACAAACAAAATAACAAGTGAAGGCTTAAATGTGTGTTTTCCACACAATACACTGCAAGCATACCATAGATTTATCACCTCTTTATTTATCAACAGCCAAATATCAAGCTGTGTATTGCCAATATTCTGCTTGCCTCTGGCTCTGGGTCCAACAGTAGAGCGTCGTTCTATTACATCAGACTGATAATCAGTTTAAATGGCAATATAGCCTGCTGTTCAGGTCATGGGCTGGGCCTGTCAGATTGGCGTGGAGGTATAGCAGTCGTCAGTGAATTGGATTTTAAGGCAGTCATCTCTTTCTTTTTTTTTTTTTTTAAAAAAAAGGAACAGTAGGTTAATGTTATTGATATTTCCTCTGTAAGCGGGTCAGAAATAGATGAGTTACATGTAGTTATAATTCTTTTAAATTTTTATACCCCTACTACACATTAAACCTGTAACATAAGGCTTTCTGAATACGTTAAATAGATAAAGAATTTCTCCCATTCAAATGAAACTGAATATAATGCACCATATGCCGATGTCATTCTGGTTCCTCACTGACTGCAGAATCAGATGACTGATGAGAATCGACAGTCATGGGTTAGAAGTCATGTTGAAAGATAAAATAAAATTCCTCAAAGTCATTCTGATCTGTATGATCCTGCAGGCTTCAGGTATCCGCTCGGTTGTTGCTAGAATTATTAGGCCGGGCCGCAGGAGTACAGGATTCTGGAACCCTTGGCATGTATGACCTGCTGGAGAGAACAAGCTAGATATTTGCTAAAATAAATAATGCGTAGGTTAAATGCAGGGTCAGTATGCTCACGGGAACCTGCATTAAGGGTGACTATCTCATTAATACATGCAGTGAAGCACAAAAATACCCTGCATACCCAAAACACATTACTCACTGAATATCTGGTCTATTCTATCCAGGGAATCACCCAGTGATTAGTGGGCCATAATTATTAGTGTGACCCAGGACTCTCACGAGTGCGGAGCAGCACCGTGGAGATCATTCGGGGCTCACACTGCTCGTCCTTCCAACACCGACTGTGTGTTTGCTTTTGAATGTGACCCGAGACTCGATGCACTTCAGTGATAAACAGTTCATCCTGACAGCCGGCAGTGTAAACACCGGCTTTGATTTATCAAGAGAGCGTCTGAAAGAGAAGTGTAATAAAACATGGCATTTAAAAAAGGCCAGCCAGCGCAGTTCTTTAATTGAACGTGATCGCTTTGGAACTGTCGAGTAGTGCCGTTCAAATCTCATAGAACTGAAACATAAGAAAGCATTAAATGTAGTTGGTTCAGACGTCTTTTTTTACCATCCATCCATTATCTTCCACTTTATCCTCTATTAGGGTCACGGTGGGGTTCCCCATGCCCATCCAGTGGAGAACGTTTCAGGCGCTGGGCAGATACACCCAGGACAGGGCGCCAATCTATCGCTGGGCACACACTCACTCACACAGACACACTCTATATGGGGCAATTTGGAGAATTCAATTGCCCTTGATCCATGTTTTTGGACTGTGGGAGGAAACCGGAGAACCCGGAGGAAACCCACGCGGACACGGGGAGGACATGGAAACTTCACCCAGATGGGGATTCGAACCGGGAATCCCTAGTGCTGAGAGGCGAATGTGCTAACCACTAAGCCAGAGTGCCGCCCGACGTTTTATACCTCGCGTATTATTTTATTTTAAGTTAAAGAGAGCCATAAAAATACAACGCATTCATTTAACTTTGGCTTTCTGCTCCGTTTCAGGTTCATGAATTTTCTTGGACTGATCCGAGGCGAGAGCCACGGCAGCATGGGTCCGTCAGTTCCAAATAACGGCAGCGGGGATTTTTTAAACGTGGGTGGAGAGTATATCAACTGGCCCCAGGACAATCTGGGCAACGGCAGTGTGGACCCTTACAGACCTGCTTTTGTGGACGACATCACAAAGCACCTGAGCGTTCAGATCACGCTGATAACGGCGTATTCCTTAATCATTCTTCTGGGATTGGTTGGAAACACGCTGGTTATTTACATGATCATTAAATATAAGAACATGCGAACTGTTACCAATTACTTCATCGGGAACCTGGCCCTGGCCGACCTGATGGTGGACACCATGTGCTTGCCCTTCACGTTGGTCTACACGTTAATAGACGAGTGGAAATTTGGCGCCGTGATGTGTCACATGGTGCCCTATGCTCAGGCTCTGAGCGTCCACGTATCCATCCTGACGCTCACCGTCATCGCGCTGGAGCGCTACAGGTGCATCGTGTTTCACATGAACAAGCATCTGAGCCGGTGCGCATGCTTCGCCATCATTAGCTTGACCTGGGTGTTCGGCGCCATCCTGGCCGGACCGCTGGCCATTTTTCGGGAGTACCGCTACGAGGAGATCACCTACATCAACCTACGGATCGCCGTCTGCTCGGAGAAGTGGCCGCACGGCACGAACCGGGATGCTATCATCTACAGCTTGGCGATGCTGGTGCTACAGTATGTCCTCCCACTGGGCATCATCAGCTATGCTTACATTTGCATCTGGATGAAGCTGAGGAACCACATCAGCCCATGCAACCGCAACATCAACCGGCGCAAAAAGACCACCAAGATGCTGGCGCTGGTGGTGGTGGTGTTCGCCGTGTGCTGGCTTCCCTTTCACGTGTTCCAGCTCGCCAGTGACCTCGACCTGGTCCTGAAGTTTAACGAGTACAAGCTGCTTTACACTCTCTTTCACATCGTGGCCATGTGCTCCACCTTCGCCAACCCCTTACTGTACGGATGGATGAACAAGAACTACAGGAACGGCTTCCTCATGTTCTTTCACTGCCAGCACAAACCCGACAGCATCCACCCCGAGGGCTCCTTCCGGACGCGCTCGCTGCGGGGCTTGATCGTGAACGGCTACAACGACGGCCAACCTATGACTGCCGTCTGAAACGGCGCCCCCGCCGCGCCTGACATTCCCGTTCACTGATTGTATCCGTTCCTTATTGTGTGAGGACCTGCATGCCTTTATGTATGAAGTACTTCAGTTCCATGGCGGAAATTCGTATTCAGTGTCAGCCCGCCGTACCTGTGGCTTGTGGAGCTGCTACATCCTGCCGCCGCCTCGTGTAAAGCTGACATGCCGGCTGTCAATAATGATCTCCCGGAGATTAAAATAAAAGAGATCTGATGTGGTTTTAAAATAAACAAACATAAGCTGTGGTTAATCGTACCCAATGCTGTTCATCACACACACACGCTGACGCAGGCCCCCACAGCGAGGGAAGGTCTGGCTGATATGCAATCAGGTTGTTTTATTTCTGAGCTTTTAAGGCCTCTGCATCTCAGCATGTACACGGAGTATGAATTTTATCTGCCTAAATACGGCCTGTTTTTAAAGATTAGACCCCCGTTTCCAACCCCACTGAACAACTACCATGGAGACTGAAACAGGCCCTCGCACCCAACATCAGTGTCTGACCTCAGTACAGCATCGGTACAGACACCATTCTTAATAATTCCCCAAATGCACTACAAATTTTTTAGAATGCTATTCCATATGCTGGAAGATCTTGCAGCTTAAGAGGGACACCTGCAGCATGTTATAATATGAGGTCATTGAACAGATGCTTTCATCTAAAGCTACTTAATAGTATTCCAAACTGATAGTTGGGGTCAGAACTAAAGTGGCCCTGGGATTCAAACCCACAACCTTCAGGTTAATAGCTCAACACATTTACCCCTCAAGGTAAGGTATGGTGTAGGTATTGTGTATTGTGTAGGTGTCCCAATACTTCTGCTGCACATCTGGCATTTTATTAATGGCTTTCTGAAACCATTTCAGCGTTGAACTTTCGGTGAGTGAACCTCTTGCTGTTGGCAAAATGTCTGGATTTATGGTTCTCTTCAAGACAATGAGAGTCATAAATATATGATGCTCTCTCTCTGCAGCAAAATATTTCAAATGCAGCCATTGGTTTGGTGCTATTTGTCATCTTCTTTATCTGCTCTCACAATCATTATAGTGTGTGTGTGTGTGTGTGTGTGTGTGTGTGTGTGTGTGTGTGTGTGTGTGTGTGTGTGGCCGATTTGCTGACCACACAACCCCCCCTCCCATACTCTAATAAATAAAAGATGGACTTTTAAACTGATGTTCTGCAGGTTAAATCTTTGAAACTGTAGTAAAACAAACAGGCTACAGATCTAATGAAATGTGAATGACTTCATTAAACTCGTCTGCACTAATTTCACTGACAGTAAATTAAATCTATTATAAGAAATTCAATTTATTCTCATCGTGTTGTCAGTTCTCTGAGCACTGAACACAAAACAGGTCCTGTGTCTAAAAATTCGACAGCCAGCAGTGTCTAAGCCGTGGCTTTGCTTCGCTTGCATCCATTACGCTCCGAGTTCCCTTGTGCCACCGAAGTCAAAGCTGTATGTCTCTGACGGTGCACTTCTGCATCAGGACAAATGTAAGCGTATGAAAACTGCTGCCATGTTCAAAACAGCTCATATGCAGAAGCGGATCCTCTTACCTCACACCCACCAAAAAAAACATCATTATATATACTTAAGAAGTCAGGAAACCTTCTGAACTGTCTTCACACAGAAAAGTTGGGGGGTTTTTTTTTTGGTTAATTTAGGAGTTTAACTTCAAGACAACATTACTGACTATTTTCCAAACAGAAAGTGTTACAAATCATACAGTCATGGGGGCAATTTCAGTCTCTCACACTTACTTGTCAGCATGTGTTTTGAAATGTGCAGAGAACCTGGAGTAAACCTACTCCAGCACCGGACTGCAAAGAAAACAGAACAAACCACATGTTATAACAGCTGCTATGTAGTATTGTATTAAAAAACTATATATACAACATGTTTTTGGAATACAGTACATACTGTATACATCCCCTTTACTCTGTTCTCATTGGTCAGGAACCCAGTTGAACCACCACAGAGCAGGTATTATATATATAAATGAAATAATTTTGCAAGAATGACTTTTTAACTCACTCAAAGGTTGTCAATAAATATTTGTCTGCATATTATCACTACTTTTTGTGTAAAAGTATTTGTTCTACTTGCTGTTCAATCTAGAGGAGCATGTATTTTTTTTGTGGGTTAATGGTGCCCCCTGCCGACAATGTTAAGTAAATGCAAGCTGTTTGAAACCTCAATTAATTTTTTTCAATTTAGATGCTTCATTAGCATGACAAATGTTGCCCAAAGCTATATATATATATATATATATATATATATATATATATATATATATATATATATATATATATATATATATATCTGGATGGACTTTCCATGTTCTCCCCGTGTCTGCGTGAGTGTCCTCCGGGTTCTCCGGTTTTCTCCCACAGTCCAAAAACATGGATCAATTGAGTCAATTGAATTCTCAAAAAAAAATTGCCCCATATAGAGTGTGTCTGTGTGAGTGAGTGTGTGCCCAGCGATGGAGACCCTGTCCTGGGTCTATCTGCCCAGCGCCCGAAACGTTCTCCCCTGGATGGGCATGGGGAACCCCATCGCGACCCCAATAGAGGATAAAGCAGGAGATGATGAATGAATGAATATATATATATATATATATATATATATATATATATATATATATATATATATATATATATATATATATATATATATATATATATTATATTATATTATACTATATTATTAATAATATATATAAACAGCGTCACATTACAGTCATATACAGATGTTTCTTTCACATAATTACTCATGTATTTTTGGCCAAAACCAAGAGTCCGACATCGCATTTTAAACTTTTAAAACTTTTTTAAACTGATGTCCTGCAGGTTAAATCTTTGAAACTGAAGTAAACGAACAGGCTACAGATTTAATGAAATGTGATTGACTTCATTAAACAGAAAAATTGGCAAAAAAAAAAACAGAAAATTAAGGCTTCGTCCTGATCCGCAAACGACTTGCTAGGCAGCCTTTTACAACCCTACCTTCAGAACAACGCCATCGGTTTGAAACGCTGCCGAACTCCCAACAACGCCGTTGGCGCCTGAGCACGGCCCCGTTTCAAATCTGGTGGAATTTCACTGGCTTTGGGGGCTCAAAGTGTACACTACCTAGACGCCATATCCAAACGTCACGTATGCGTAATGAACGTGTTCCTGGAAGTGACGTTGCCGCCCGTGACCTTCTGCTGGCTGGTCGCGGAGCTCGTATCGAGTGGGTGCGTGTGATCCGCCGCGGAGGAGATGGCTGATTACCGGCCATGAAGAAGGCTGCGAGCTCGGTACGTCTGCCTTTGATCGTTTTTAACATCTAACACGCTCTGGATTTTATTTCAAATGATTTTCTGTAGTCTTTTCATTCAAACCTGTTCAGACGCTTAGCTATCCGCATGGTTAAAGGCGTGACAGCCATTTACAGAAGCGTTCAAATCTTTATTTTGCTTATTTTATGATCATATATGATTAATTACTATACAATATTAGTGTTTATTAATTAATTACCGCTGTTCAGGCTCTTTGATGTGCCTATACACTTTAACCATGTTTTTATAGTGACCGGTACAGAATATGTTCTTTTTACTGTAAGATTAATACACGTAAGTATATATATATATATATATATATATATATATATATATATATATATATATATATATATATATATATATATATATGTATATATATATATATATATATAAAAATTTTTTTTTTTTTTTTTTTTTTTTTTTTTTTTGTAATAAATGTGAAACAGTGATTCATATTATACGGTTCGGTTTTTATTTTGAAATCGCCCGCCCCCCATTCACAATAATGTTTTATACCTACTCGATCTGTATATTCAGGCTAAAATGGTGTGTTTTTGCGCTCGCCAAGACGTTTATTAGAAAATTAGACACACAGTACTACCCTGACATGCTCTGTTGCTGTTGTAGCCCATCTACCTCAAGGTTTACAGTGTCAGAATGGCACCAGGTCACACTGTACCTGGTATCTTAAATGTGGTTTACTGTTCTGTACTGTATTCATGGCAGTGGGATGTCATTCTCTCAACAACAGGCCTCTGTTTTCTTGATTACAGCTTCTTTACAAGGAAACTATATTTTAGTGGGAACAATGGTGAAGTATTTCAGCTGTGTCGGCTCTCTTAAAGGCACGTGGGACCAAGTTTTTCTGGCGTTCTGGCAACGATACCCAAATCCATACAGGTGAGACCAAAAATAGGATCACTGTTTATGTATTAAATTGTATTATAATTTTGACCATCAGGAAACCGTAAATGTGGTCTCAGAACAGAAGTACAGTAAAGTGCCTCTATATAGTATGAGGATCCAGCAAACAGAGAAGGCTGGAGAATGTAGATACTCAGGTTCAGACCTTATTCGTGCACATTCATGTATGTAAATGAGGAAACACCTGATTACATGTTATTTTTCTGAATTGTACGGCCCAAAAATTAGTATTAGTGGGTGTGCATACCAGTTCAGAGCTCAAAACCTGTTCAGTTGGTCGTTCCTAGGGTGTGATTGTTTTTTCTTTTTTTTTTTCCCCACAGCAACCATGTTTTAACTGAAGACATTATTTTCCGGGAGGTGACTTCCGACAACCGGCTCATTTCCCGACGCCTCCTGACCAAAACCAGCCACGCACCTCGCTGGGCGGAGAAGTTTTTGCCCGCTCACATGGCGCGGAAGGCGTACATCATCGAGGACTCTGTGGTGGATCCTCAAAAGAGGACCCTGGTCACATTTACCTGGAATATCAGCCACGCTCGGATCATGGTGAGAGACATCATCTTTTCGTGTGCGGAGATTTGATTTTGTTTTTAGTTTTCTAAAATTTCTTTGCGTGCAAGTACAGTAGGCACATGTGTGTAGGTGTCTCAGTCCCTTTGCTCATGTGTTGTATCCCAAGGCAACAGAGGACGCAGTGATTGATGGTTCAAGTTGTATCATATAGAACTAAACTAGAGACTCTCATTATGCTTATAAATGCAATTAATTTATACCCAAAATGAAAACAATTCTCCTCTTACGCAGTAATAAGTAATAAGGTTTAGGAGAACCAGGTGTGTACTGTGACGGTGCATTTTAATAATTAACCACCTAAATTCCACACACGCTTGAGAGCCTGCAGTGTTTATGCCTCTCTATCATTTGTCCGTTAAAGTTCTGATTGTGAGTGACTTCATGGCCTGGGTGCCATGTCTCTCTGTGAAAGTGGAGCTTCATTAATCACTCAGAGGAAAATAAACTCTTGTTACACATTCACACAACCCTTATCCCATTAAACAGTGATTTATTGCTGGAGTGTTCTGTGCCAGCTGGCTGTGACTCGGGGGTGAATGTGATTTGCTTTCTCTCTTTAGTCGGTGGAGGAGCGCTGCGTGTATACAACCAGCCCCAACAACAACAACCTGACAGACGTCAATAGGGAGGCGTGGATCTCCTCCAACCTATATGGGCTCTCCAGAGCCGTTCAGGTCAGTAAAGGTTTTTTTTTTATGGAAAACTACTGTCTGAATGTTTACTAAGAATCAAAATCAATGCATGGTTATGTAAGAACCCAAAAAGCAGCATTTACAAGATCACTTCACAATGTAATCTAAAGGGGCCATCATTCATGTCACAGTTAACTGCATGTGTGTAGCCACTGACAGACTTTTAATGTTATCTGATCTGAAAATATTAAAATATCTTAACAGACATAGACCTGGATAAAATTAAATATCTCAGTGATGCAAAATATATAGCAAACCTTTAGATATAGACTTCACAAATTCCACTGACTTTGCCCTTTGTAATCACTAAACAGTAGTGACCTATTGATCGTAGATTAAGATGAAGGTGAGACTACTTCTACTTTTTTTTTTTTTTTTTTTTACATTTTTTTTAAGGTTTAAGGTAATAAGGCACATATTTGACTCCATACAGATCACTTGTGTGTTTATAAATGTTAATAAGAAGATTATAAGCCTGTTTGAGATGTGCAACTGGCAGTTTAAAGAGAGTTAAAGAGGCTCCAGCAGTGGCTGGGATTATTGTGCATTACACTGGATGCTGTAGTCACCATCATGGACTGTAAATAGCCCTCCTAACTGGGGGGTGGGGCCGTGAGGGGTTTCTGTAGAGTAATGTGTTGACATAGTGACACTGCACATTTAAATTCTTCTAAAGCTCTTCTCTCCTGGATTATTGTCTCGTAGGAATTTGGCCTGGCTCGGTTTAAGAACGGAGTCCTGAAGACCATGAAAGGGTTTGAATATGTCCTCGGCAAAATGCAAGGTAAGAGATGAAGTGCTGATGGAGCAGTTATTCTGTCACAGTGAATACAGAATAACAGGAATCCAGTCAGAGCTGCTCAGTTTGGTTCTAAAGCTTGATTTGTCTTGCATGATGTGTGTGTGTGTGTGTGTGTGTGTGTGTGTGTGTGTGTGTGTGTGTGTGTGTGTGACGGCAAATGGGGGGGGTCGGATCACTGTCTGTCTGAGGCTCTGTTTACACCTGGTATTAACATCTCAGCTGACGACTACAGATTTAATTACATCATCACTCCGTCCTGCACCTCCTCCTCCTGTTTCAGCTGACAACCTGATGCTCCCTGAACATGAACCTATAGAGACATTAAAGATTCAGATTAAATGTGGAAGAGTTGGAGACGGCAGCTGTCTCAGTTTCATTCTGCTGCTGTTTTAATACTTCTGGGTTTACACACACTAAAGGAGAAGAGAAGAGGGAGTGTTTTGTGTGTGTGTGTGTGTGTGTGTGTGTGTGTGTGTGTGTGTGTGTGTGTGTGTGTGTGTGTGTGTACGTGTACTCACACATGTACACATGGAAACTTTCCCTTCCCCTTTATTTTAAAAGCCTGGATTTCGAATGGGTTTTTAAACAACACTAACGTTAGCAGATTTATCATTCAAATGGTTCACAAACGACATCTGGTGGTAAAGCGAGGACCTGCATGTCTCAGTTTCCATACAACAAAATCGCTTAATACTTTTAACTTTTTTCTTTCAGTTTTAGTGGGATGTGATGTGAATCAAGTCATATCTTTAATGCTTAATTAATTATCCATTAATTGATTAACTAATTCATTCATGTTTATAATTTAAATATATAAGTAATGATTAAGTCTTCTATTACAGAGCCAATAAACAGGGCATTTATCAAAGGGCTAGTGTCTTAATCTTAGCTTAAAATCTTTTTAAGTAATTGTTTTGTAATTGTTCAGGTGAAACACCAACAAGGACGTTGGCAGAGACGGCTACAGAGAAGGCCCGGGAGACGGCATTCGCTGCTAAAGAAAAGGCGAAAGGCTTAGCTTCTCAGGCACAAAAGAAACAGTACATCTGATGAACAGACACGAAGAGGACGAACATCAAAACAGTGATTTACAGAGTCATTCATTCATTTGCTCGTCTGTGTCCTTCAGACTGTGAGAGAAGCATCACTCTGCCTCGGGTGGACAGTTCACATGTGATGTGTTTCTGCTCCCAGCCCTGTCCTCGCTTTATTTCATTGTATTTTAAATGCCTTTGTTGATCTCCTGAGGAATTTCAGAATCCCTGTTGACTGAAGGAGCCAACGGTTCACCTCTGCTGTTTACGATTATTCCTTTGCTTCAAATTGAAGTGATTCGAGGGTCCACGCTTACTAGCAGTCGCTGCCGGTGTGCAAACTTCACTGTTGACAAAGGATGACTGAAAAGATGCTTGAAACTCAGTATTTAAACTCAATGGTACCTGAAAAAAAGTCATTCTTTAAAGATATCAGATGATAATTATTTCAGTAGCATTTATTAATCTTAATAAATTTTTCTATCTGACTTCAACTTTGTGCATTTTTATTCTTAAGACTACATGAGAACCGTGCAGAAGAATCCCAGAATAATAATCTCAATTTGTACTAATAAGGCTGTAATGGATCTGAGCAGTTCTCAGAACATATGGTTCTCCTGAGAGCCGTCAGATCTGAAATTATTTTTTTTAATAACAAAAATCACGCGCCAAGAGTAATGTTAAATACGTAAAATATTTATTTGTACAAAAGGTTTACAATGATAAAAAAATGCTACATATGGAGTACACAGGTGGTAGATAAATACAGAGGTGGTGTTCCAATGTCATACAAAGATTTATAAGGCTTTTGGTGTTCACAATCACATAACAGTGTACTATTCATATACCTGTGTACATTTTAACGAATAACTAAAAAGAAAAGCATGTAAAGTACATTAGCATCAGTTGCATAAATGCCGGGTCTCAGCGAGTCTGCCGATTACGGTCGACATATTTGCACGTACACGTCCTAAAAGGCGCAAGTATAGGGACATGGCGTCAAGGTGAAGACTAGCTACTATAGATTAAAGTGAAGAGGGTGTACTAGGCTACATTCTTTATCTAAAGTCTCTTTCTCTGTTCCCTCAGTGGAATCGAACTGAGTGGATATTAGCACCAAGCAATACGTCACTCCGCAGGGTGAAGCCATACTTATGTTTAGGTACAGTACTGAATACTAAACCTAAAACCAGCTGGACATGAGTTTAATTTGATTCTGTTTGGTTTAAATGATCTAATGCACGAAAAGCTTCATCCACACCAAGTGCTTTTTGTTTCAAAACGAGAACGATCTCCGTGTCGGCATCCGAAACACCGCAGGATGCATGTGTGAGCACCTGACACTTTAGAATGAGGCAGATCTTCTCTGATCAGTTGCTTAGTTACAGAAAATGAAAATACCAAAGTATTGGGATGCCTAATTTTTTTACCCACAGAAGTTCATTTAACAAATGCAATGTCAGTAATTTGTCCCAAATGTGGACAAGCTTTGGGAGGGGGTTAAGGCTCTGTGTTCTACACCGAGCTCACCCAACTGTTTCACTGTAAAGCTTGCTTTGTGCAGTCATGAAAAAAGCCTTTCCCAAAGTGTTTAAACCATCTTTCATAATGGGTCTTTATGAAACACCCGATGAAATTGAAATTTTATAAAATTATGATAAATAATATAAAATTCCTCCTTGTTAAAATATTTACTTGGAGATTTATGATATGAATGTTATTTATGTCTTTGGAAGGCAGGAGGAAACCAGGATCCCCAAAAACCCACGTCGGAAAACAAACTCCAGACTTTCTTGCTGTAACCACAGCGTCACCATGGTTTACAGCGCCCTTACAGAATAGTGTACCTGGATTTTAAACGGATTTTCCCTCATAGTGAAATAAAATGTCACAGCGAAAAGTACTGCGTTTTGAATTGAGACAAACTCGGCATGGACGTTAAGTATTCTAAAGGCTGGGGATTAAACTAAATATCAACAACTAAATAATCAGTTCTTGCTTTACAAACATAATCATCCATTGGTCCCAGTGATCATTCACCAGAGGCAAAAAAAACAAAACACAAAGCTTAAAACACTGATGTGAACATGATATTGTGGTCATTAGTCCTGATTTAAGCTCGAGCATCACCAGGTTAAGTGCGGATTCAGCTCGTTTGTGCAATGTTACAAACTATGAGCGGCTGAGCAATACAATTAAAGTAGATGGTAAGTGCAAGCAAGTCCAAACTGCGGGCCAAATCTGATACATGGCCTCTCAGACTGAAGCGAGAAAGAATTACAAGTGCAATGTGATCAGAGGCGACAGTCACTGGAAATTTTTTTTTTTTATAAATCTAGAGCACCGTGTTATTAAAAACAAATAATAATAATACGCCACCCCCAAAAGTCCAGTCATGCCTGCAGATAACCTGAGTCTGATGCTTAAGATGGAAGCAAAATGTTCTAGGCAACACGTCTGATGTTTTTGGGTGGAGCTTTTCCTCTTTGCTCGTCCTCAAACTCACCGTTGACCGTTTTTGGAATGTCTTCGGAAATTAGCCCATTTCTGGACTCGTCATAACCAGGCATGATCGGACGTAGAGTAGCTATGATCGACATCGCTGGGTGTCGTGCCCAGACTGTCCGAGTCCAACGTCCACACCATGCTCTCCACGTCAATCTCCACATCCTCTGCAAGGAAAAAGTTCATCAATAAAAAAATTAAAAAAAAACACACAACACATACAGTACATTATGATGAATAACTTTAGTTATAAAGCTCTGATTTACCTCTGTCTGAATCAGACCTCTCGGAGGACATGGTAGAGCCCAGGCTGTCATTGCGCATCCTCTCTGTGCCGCCCTGCAGTTGTTGGAGTCGCGTCCGCAGCTCATGCTGCTCCCAGCGCAGCCGGTCCTTCATCACCTCTGCCCGCTTCTGCTGCTCCTGTAGCTTCTGTAAGAAAACAACAAAACCCTGAGTTATAGATCCTAACCTGCATTTTGCTTCTTGGTGCATCAGGTCAACCTACATGCAGTTAGGGTTTTAGTATGTTGGAATCTATTATACTTACAATTGGACAATGTACCATGGGTGTTATGTATTAAATAATACATAATGAAATGACAATGAAACCTCTCTGGTCCAACTCACCTTTATGTGCATCTGTGCTCTCCGTAGTAGGTTCAGAGTGGTGTTCCGCGACGAATCCGAACACAGCGGGACCTGCTGCTTCAGTTGCTCTAAACAGTGCCGCAGCTGAGCTCGCCTGCACGTGGAAATGAAAAAAAAACAACAACTTAGTTTTCTTTTAACAGAGAAACAGCACAATTTTATCATTTTCATGCAACTGTAAAAATATAACAGTGCAGGTAAATAAATTATTCATACCTGTGCTTTTCCAGTTCATTGTGTACTGACCTAAAACATAGGAGATGAAAAACACATCATTATTTGTATTATCTAGTTATATTGTTTTAGCTAAATCTTTATTACATATTTATTCATATGCATGGTGTTTACAAGGTCTATACCACACTAGCCAATAGCACTACTCCCATCACTACTACACTGTTCAGTTTTTTTTTTACATCTATATTTCCTACTAGAAATATGTTTTTATTTCCATATTTCATTTTTCTACTTCTACTTTAGTATTTGTTGTTTAACTTAATATTTGCAATATGGAGAAGCTACTGGTTAACCTGAATTGGGATCAATAAAATATTGTACTAATACATGTTAGAACATTAGTACTTTCATGTTTAATTTATACAAAAAAATATGATGTAATATGACCAGAGACCCAAAAAATAGTCTAATAATCACCTCAGTTAAATATGTGCCATTATTTTGGATTAAAAACTGCAAACCATATTTTATTTTTAAGCAAATAGATTTCTGTTTGCCTTTCTTCTGAGAAGATTTCACCACAAAACAGTTTCTATTTCATTATTCATTCATTATCTCCCACTTCATCCTCTATTAGGGTCGCGGTGGGGTTCCCCATGCCCATCCAGGGGAGAACGTCTCGGGCGCTGGGCAGATACACCCAGGACAGGGCGCCAATCCATCGATGGGCACACACTCTGGACTGTGGGAGGAAACCGGAGAACACGGAGGAAACCCACGCAGACACGGGGAGAACATGGAAACTCCACCCAGATGGGGATTCGAACGTGCTAACCACTACACGCCACTGTGCCGCCTCTATTTCATTAGTTTTCTTTATTCTGTACCTCTGTTCAGTGTTAAAGTTAAGCGTGTGAGCTTGTGTCTTATCTTTCATGCTTTATACCAAATAAATATGAACCTTTTAAGTGTAACATAGGTGTTTTCACCGCTTAAAGTCGTTCTGAATTATATTTAATGTGTTTTTTTAATCTAAACGTCTTGATCTGTGAAGCGTCTCCGGTTCTAGGGTTTCCAAAGTCGCACCGACCGCGCATGCGCACAAACTCACCTGCTGTTAGTGGCCGAGCTTCTCTTGGTTTTCGCTTTGTTTCTCTTATCTGTTGTTTTGTTGTAAAACGGCAGGACTGAGGCGTAACCATGTTCAGCTTCTGCAAAAAAGAAAACGACTTTTTAAAATAAAAACACGATCGTAAACCCTCCGCCGACTCAGCAATCCTGCTCGTCTATGAGAAGACCCGAAGCGATCTCCAAACTGAGCTGTTCTTATTTTTCACTAATAATTAATGTCAAACATAATCCACATGTTAAAATCATATAGCGTTTTAATGAAGGTTATTAATGTTTGGTGCGCATGTGCCGAACTTCAAACGCGATCAGCCGACTTGGGCGTTTGATGGCTTGTTTTTCTCGCTCATTTGGCGCCATCGTTTTTATTTTCACTCATTTAATGTCCGCGACGTCTTCACAAAAACCTCTAAATGTGAATAATAGGGTGGGGGGAATATTTTAAGCATGTAGGCGACGTTTCTGCGTTCAATGAAGTTTAATCGGCGCGCAGTCAGAAGGGCAGATTTTAAATTTACCGCCCTTCGCGCCTTTGTGTACGACGGCGGAGCTTCAAACGGGGGGAACCAAAAGCAGGCTTTAGAACTCACACGCTCCACGGTTTGTTAAAGATTTGCGAATGCGATCCCGGAGATGTAATGCGGAATCATTCTTGTTTTCGTCTCGCATTTATTTCGGATTGTTTCCAAACGGGGGTTCGGGTCATTCTCTATTCTTCAGACTACAAAGAAATGGCTCTGGTTTCGTTACCTCTTTCTCTCCTCTCCAGATATTCAGCAGCTTGGAGAAGCACTTGGATATTGCATGCGTTTATTTCCATCCTGAACGGGGAGTTTGCTGCCTGCTGAAGCCCTGAACGCGTCCACACCTCTGCGATGCGATCTCTCTCTCTCTGTTTTTGTGCTGAGAGCGAGAGAGCGAGAGAGAGAGAGAGAGAGAGAGAGAGAGAGAGAGATTTTGGCATCTCAGACTCCAGCTGCCACGTAATACACGTCAGATGTGTCTATCACGCCTTCTCACTGAACCGGTGCTGTCTGACTCCCGAAGCGCGAGAGTCGACTCCGAGTTCAAAACTACATTTACATTTACATTTACATTTGGTCATTTATTGGACGCTTTTATCCAAAGCGACTTACAAGGTGAGCACAGGGTTCATCACAACATCCCTGGAGCAATGAGGGTTAAGGGTCTTGCTCAAGGACCCACACTGGTAACTTCAGTGGACCTGGGATTCGAACCCCCAACCTTCAGATTGATAGCCCAACAACCTGACCACTGAGCTACCGCTCCCACCCAAAACTGGAACAGAACGATGTAAAACTTCATTGACGAACATAAAATCATAATGGTCTTTATTTAAATATATAGAGTGGCTTAGTGCTTTAGCACGTTCATCTCTCTGCGCTAGGGATTCCCGGTTCGAATCCCAATCTGGGTGGAGTTTCCATGTCCTCCCCGTGTCCGCGTGGGTTTCCTCCGGGTTCTCCGGTTTCCTCCCACAGTCCAAACAACATGGATCAAGGTCAATTGAGTTCTCCAAACGTTTCAGGCGCTGGGCAGATACACCCAGGAGAGGGTGCCAATCGATCACTGGGCACATACTCTCACTCACACACACTCTCTATATGGGGCAATTTGGAGAATTCAATTGACCTTCAAGCATGTTTTTGGACTGTGGGAGGAAACCGGAGAATCCAGAGGAGACCCACGGGGAGGACATGGAAGCTCAACCCAGATTGGGATTCAAACCGGGAATCCCCAGTGCTGCGAGGCGAACGTGCTAAACCACTAAGCCACCGTGCCGCCCAGGTGATTCTTTTTATTCATTTGTTCATTATCTCCCGCTTTATCCTCTATTAGTGTCGCGGTGGGGTTCCCCATGCCTATCCAGGGGAGAACATCTCAGGCGCTGGGTAGATAGACCCAGGACAGGGCGCCAATCCATCGCTGGGCACACACTCACTCTCACAGACACACTCTATATGGGGCAATTTTGAGAATTCAATTGACTTGATCCATGTTTTTGGACTGTGGGAGGAAACCGGAGAACCCGGAGGAAACCCACGCAGACACGGGGAGAACATGGAAACTCCACCCAGATGGGGATTCGAACCGGGAATCCCTAGCGCTGAGAGGCGAACGTGCTAACCACTAAGCCACCGTGCCGCCCAGGTGATTCTTTTTATTCATTTATTATCTCCCACTTTATCCTCTATTAGGTTCGCGGTGGGGTTCCCCATGTCCACCCAGGGGAGAACGTCTCGGGCGCTGGGTAGATAGACCCAGGACAGGGCGCCAATCCATCGCTGGGCACACACTCACTCTCACACACTCTCTATATGGGGCAATTTGGAGAATTCAATTGACCTTCAAGCATGTTTTTGGACTGTGGGAGGAAACCGGAGAATCCGGAGGAGACCCACGCGTACACGGGGAGAACATGGAAACTCCACCCAGATGGGGATTCGAACCGGGGATCCCTAGTGCTGAGAGGCGAACGTGCTAACCACTAAGCCACCGTGCCGCCTTGTGATTCTTTTTATCACAGATAAAAAATATATATATATGAGTTCACATTTAAGAATGTTGAGTTGTTGAATGTCAGAATTCTGAGATGGTTTCGAATCTTTTCAATTTATTTCTTTATTAGGCTTCCGCGCTAAAGCCGCTGAACTCTCACGGCTTTTGTTTTGGGTTGGTCTGTCGGATGTGACGTCACCGGTGTTGTGTACGCCAGCTGATCGTCGGTGCGGAGCCGCGACTCCGGGAGCGCGGTCGCCGTGTCTTTGGGTCTCGCTGGGGCGTTCTTCACGGCGGCGTTCCGGCGGTTGCGACGCGGTCGAGGGGGGTTTTAGACGAACGACTCGCCGCTGCTGCCGGAGTTTGTGAGCGTGTTCGTGTGGGCTGCTCGCAGGGCCATGACAGCGGCCTGCAGCGCGGCGTCATGTGAAGCAACAGCGGGACTCCAGCATTCTCCAGATCGGCGTCAGAAACACGAGGCCCTGCGCCGCTCAAGCGCCGCCGTTCGGCCACAACCCGTTTATTAGGTCATATTCATTCATCAATAATTAACTGGCATTTTAATTGGCTTTTCCTCGGGCGAGCAGGTAACCGTCTCATCAGAGGAAGCAGGGAGCTTCCTCAGCTTCATGCTCTAGACTCCTCTCGCTTTCCCTCTCCGTCCTGGGATAAACATCTGGAATCATAAACATCTGGAATCCGTTCTTAAGCCATCATTTTACAGATTCTCCAGAACTCCCCACATCACCAGAACAATGTGGTTGAAACTCTTCTTCCTGCTCCTCTACTTCGTGGTTCTCTTCGTCCTGGCTCGGTTCTTCGAGGCCGTCCTCTGGTATGAGACCGGGATCTTCGCCACGCAGCTGGTGGATCCTGTGACTCTGAGCTTCAAGAAGCTGAAGACCATCCTGGAGGGAAGAGGGCTGGGATATTCCGGTCTGGCTGAAAAGCAGGATGTCCGAGAGCTGGTCCAAAACTCTGGTAACTCGTTGCTTCTTGGTGGAATGGCTTGATGTTTTTTTTTTTTTAAAGGTGTGCTTTTTTAAGGTCTGGGGAGACACGTGCACCGTTTTGGCCTTTGAAAGGTACATCTGAGGTCCTAAAGTGTTCCTGGAGTGAAGGAAATGTTCTAGTGTGTAATGTACTGACGGTTTTGGATCTACAATAAGGATGAGTTAAGAATAACACCAAATGACATTGCTTAGTACACGAATATAGTTTTTTAAAATAGTTTATAAGAATAAAGAACTGGTTTTTAACATTCAAGTGAAAGTGTGTATTTCTCATAAGCACAACAGCAGCAGAGCAGGTCACTATATTTACATAACTAGTGGCAGTGCGGTATTTTTCCGGTTTGCATGTTTACTTAAGCATTTATATCATTTTTTCCCTTTAAGCTCCAAGAGGCTTTTGTCTGAAAGGTTTGTCTTTAAGAGAGCTGAGCAGATGAAGTATTTACAGCATTATTTGAAGTAAATTTATCAGGTCAGATAACAGAATATAATGTGATCTGTGGTGTTGTGCTTTAAAGTTTTGGATTCCCTGTGAGTTTATGTTTGTAAATGTAAAGCTCGATTTTTCGTGCGCTCTGTATTACTCAGTGTGACGGGGCGCGTCTTGACTTTTTAAATTGATGATCTGATGTCAAAGTGTAAGTTGCCTCTTTTTTAATGTACAGGAGAGCTGATGCAGGGGGAGCTCTATTCAGCACTAAAAAATGAAAAAGAGGAATCGGGAACGGATTCCAGCACCACTTTCAGCGGAGAGATGCATTTTTATGAGTTAGTGGAAGACACTAAAGATGGCATCTGGTTGGTTCAGGTAGTAGATATTCTTGTTACAGAACTTTTTCCCGAATGAGAAAGATAATTGTGTTTGCATTTCTACACTGTTCTACACATTAGAATAAAGTAAAAAAAAAAGTTTTAAATTCGTATGAATGCATAAGAAGTGGTTTTGAAAAATTGACAAGTTGACTAATTGACTAGGTCCATAATGTGGGGAGTTTGTATGTTCTCCCCAGTGTCTGTGGCTTTAATGCCACATAGCTATCACTTTATTTTCTTTGGTTGTAGTTCCCATTGCATTATTCATAGTTAATGTAAAGTTACTATATCTTAAATTTTTGGTACAGTTATTAATCATGTATATGTCTCACAGTGAACTGCTGACATGTTTATTTAACTGCTTGATTTATTCTGTAGACATTTTTTCCTGTAATCCGATTGAATTTAATAATAATTTAATCAAATTATTTAGGTGATCGCTCAGGACAGAAATCCGCTGCTGAGCAAGAGCAACTGGGGCAAAATGGTGCAGAAAGTTTCTCGGTTTGGCATTCGCACAGGAACATTTAATTGCTCGAGTGATTCCAGGTAAGGCATTTCCTATCCTCACCGCATGCTCAGATACACGAATCTGTGGTAACCTTGTGAAAATCCATTCCCGTCAGGTATTGCCGTAAGCGCGGGTGGATGAAGTCCACTCTCATCATGTCTGTTCCTCAAACCTCGGCCTCTAAAGGTAAAGTCATGCTGAAGGAGTACGACGGCAGGCGCGTGGAGACGGAGCACATCTTCAAATGGATGACTGCACATGTCGCGTCTCGCATCAAAACCATCCGTTTCTCGCAGCAGCTGATGGACGATTGGTACCAGAGAGACAGACAGCCTATTAAGATGTTCCTGTTTGCCAAACTGCTCCAGCCTCCATCCTTCTTCTCGGCACTAAGCATCAAATTCACGGGACGGATAGAGTTCATCTTTGTCGATGCGCGACACTGGGACAATGTGACTTGTCTGGAGGAGATCGGGGTGCGGCAGATGCCCTCATATATTCTCAAGACACCCGAAGGTATCTATAGATATGGCAACAGCACTGGGGAATATATTTCCTTGCAGGCTATGGACACATTTCTTCGTTCTGTTCAGCCAGAGGTCAACGACCTGTTTGTTTTAAGCCTGGTCATGGTCAACCTGATGGCCTGGATGGACCTTTTTATAACCCAAGGAGCCACCATTAAGCGATTTGTAGTTCTCATAAGCACACTAGGAACGTATAACTCGTTGCTTATCATTTCTTGGCTTCCCATTCTTGGATTCCTTCAGCTGCCGTATCTGGATAGTTTCTACGAGTACAGTCTTAAACTGTTACGTTATGCAGACACCACCGCCATTGCCTCGTGGGTGAGGTCGGATTGGAGCTTCTACTCCTCACATCCGGCGCTTTTCTTAAGCACGTACCTTGCCCACGGCCTCCTCATAGACTACTTTGAGAAGAAGAGGAGATGTGCCAACGAGGATCAGAATGCAAATAACCTGGAGTGGCTGTCAAGCCTTTGGGACTGGTACACCAGCTATCTGGTGCATCCCATTGCCTCTTTCCAGTACGAGTCGGACTGGGACGACGATCCCAACTTCCTTTTGGAAAGGCTAGCTTTCCCGGATCTCTGGCTTCGACCCCTGGTTCCCATCGATTACATCAAAAACCTTCCAACCTGGAGGTTCAGACGCAACCCTTCACATGGGATGACCTTACAGCATCAGGAAACGGAGCTCCCATCAAATGATGGCGGTAACGACTGGCGACATCATTCCCCAAGTACAAGTCACGAGTGTTTGAATAGCATGAACTCAGATTCCTGTTCCACCAACGAGCATGAAGACACGGACTGGTCCCATTGGCCCTGTGGAATGCTGCACTGCACGGAGTGTGTGGTATGTTTGGAGAACTTTGAAAGTGAATGCATCGTGATGGGACTGCCATGTGGGCATGTATTTCACCAGCAGTGCATCGTGGTCTGGCTAGCCAGTGGGCAACACTGCTGTCCGGTTTGTCGATGGCCATCCTACAAGAAGAGACCATGCAGGCAGCCGGAGACCATGCAGAGTCCAGCTGAGCCCGAATAACACGTCCCTGCTTTTTCACACGTAAATTATAAAGTACTTGATGTGTCCGTTGTTAGTCTGTAGGGCTGTCGAGTCATGTTGCTGTTTTTATTTCAGTGGAATAAACATGCAAGATGCATAGTAGAGGTGGGAGGCCAAGTTGCAGATGATCTGTTATGATAACATCACAATATTTATACTGCAATTTGACACTATGAAAGTTTTATGTGTTATAAGGAAGTTGAAGTCTACATAATTTTTTTTTCATGTTAACCTTTTACTAAAGGGTACAAAAGACCAGCGCTGTCCTTCTGTGAATAAATGACTTATTGGAGAATTTTTAAAACTGTAGAACCGGAGTAGTTCTAATCTAAAGTAATGCACTAACGTATTAAAATGGGTGAACGTTTATTCTGCATTATAGAGACAAAAACATAATATGTAATTGTTTCCCCTCCCACCTCTACTTATTTGTGGACATGGGCCTTTTTTTAAGACACACTTGAAGTCGGCACGGACTTGACGCTAACTAAAATAATTAGGACTACTCTTTTTAGTCCAGGACTAATTGTAAATCTCTTTACAAAAATACAGTTTGATTAAATAGGCATTAAAATCATCTACTAATCAAACAGGTTTGGGATCAGAATGATTAGCACTTTTTCTGTAATGTACCTAAGATTGAGGCTTAAATACGACATCGCAGGCTTGTTATTCTGCTGGGACTCGGACATTAGAGAAGCCATTCGCACCGCTGTAGTTACTGTAGAAAAAAAAAAAAAAAAAAAAAGTGAAACCCGAGCTGCGCTAGAGACTTGTATTCCCACCTGTGAGCTCGTTTGGAAGATGCTTGTGTTCACTTTCCACAGTCCGCCTTCTCATTCGTCCAATCCGTCTGCTGGTGGGGCCCGCAGTATGTACTTTCTGTTTAGTTGAGAAATAGCAGCATTAAAGTTGAGCTGATTGCATAATTCTAACAGATCATGACTCAGGTAGTTGTTAGTCATGGTGTTGAAAGTAAACATTTCGATTTTGAAATAGAACATTGCTGATAAAGTGTGTGAGAGGATGTGAACCAATAATTTCTACACGACCACAATAATGTTTCACTAAGATTATCATTTAAACATGGCACCCACACAGAACCAGAGCTAATATCCATTAAAATGCTTTCATAGCAAGTACAAACAGCTAGGAGTAGCATTAGTTTTCCCTTAAAACATGAGCTATGCAGGAACACTGAGTGCTACACAGTGAGGGGATTAAAGGTTTATGTTTTTTTGTTGTTGCAACACTTTCTTTCCAGACACAAGAAAAGCATATTGTATCAGTTACACTATTGCAAACCCCTCCTTAGAGACTTGTATGCAAAGCCTAAGAAAAATCGTTTTACATACAACCCTGAACGGTTGGAATGAAAATTAAAGCTGCTATAGCTGCAAATAAGGGACTGTGTTCTGCAGCCAGGGGTAAATGCAATGTAAGAGAAATGGTTGACAAGCACATAGTTATGTAAGAATAGTAATTTTAGTTTCTGATTCATTGTGGCTTGTTTAGTACAACGCTACTGAATGAGTAAACTGTATGACAGGTTTGCTTAACTAATATCAGAGACTATGACCCTCTGTTATCAACAAGCATTTCTCAAAACACGTACACGTTAGAATAACGATCAGTACTTTTTTTAGTGGCTTTAATTTAAAGACTGTCCACAGTGAAGAGGTGTTAGTCCTTTAATGTACCGTCTACCCAATAAATGCATACAGGGATGTACAGCCATTGTGCTGGGTTAGGTGTTAATCTGCTTTGGTGTCAATAATGAAATCATTTTTCTTTCAATGTATTTTGATTTATTTAAATCCCCCGGGCATGTGGAATTATTATTTTTTTAATTACAGATTAAACTTGAGGAAACAAACTTACCCAGAACATAAAATCTGATATACAGAGTGTATGATTTCAAAGCTTGCCTTTGTAAAGCATGACCCCCAGTCCCTGTCCCTGTCCCTGTCCAAGATCTTTGCATTGTAAAAACGTTTTTAATGACTTGATTCCACTGACTTCTGTCAGCATCAGCCTGTTGTAATGTTTAAGTTCATTAAATTGAATTAAAGGTGAGTTTTTTTTGTCCTGTTTTATTTTCTGAACTTTTAAGTGTTTCAGGAAAAAAGGAATTATGTGTTGCTCACTGAGCGTTGTTGTGGTTACAGTAACAGATCTCAGCATGTACCGCTGCTGAAACATTTACAGACGGGTCGGTTTACAGCAGAGAAGAAAGGATCCTTAAAGTCTGAGAAAGTCAAGCTTTCCTTTAGTTTTATATGGGATGGGGCACGGTGGCTTAGTGGTTGGCATGTTTGCCTCTCAGTGCTGGGGATTCAGTTTCAAATCCCAATCTGGGTGGAGTTTCCATGTTCTTATGTCCATGTGGGTTTCCTCTGGGTTCTCCGCTTTCCTCCCACAGTCCAAAAACATGGATTCAAGAGAAATTGAATGCTCTATATTGCCCCATATAGAGTGTGTCTGTGTTGGTGAGAAATAGATTGACGCCCTGTCCTGGGTATATCTGCCCAGCGCCCGGAACAGTTGGATGGGCATGGGGAGCCCCTAGTAGAGGATCAATAAATAAAAAAACGGTTGTGTGTAGCGATAGAGAGTTAAATAATAGTCCTGACGTTTTGAGATCATAGTGACAGTGTGATGGTCTGCACAGCCGTAGAATGCAAATGCAGGGAAATAAAATCATGTACATGTGTGTGTTTTTAAAAAATATCAAGCTCATCTTCTTTCTTGGGTGGCATGCTCGACTCTCAGCGCTGGGGATTCAGTTTCAAATCCCAATCTGGGTTGAGTTTCCATGTTCTTGTGTCCATGTGGGTTTCCTCTGGGTTCTCCGCTTTCCTCCCACAGTCCAAAAACATGGATTCAAGAGAAATTGAATGCTCTATATTGCCCCATATAGAGTGTGAGTCTGTGTGGTCCAGCGATAGATGGGCGCCCTGTCCTGGGTCTATATCCCAGCGCCCGAAACGTTCTCCCCTGGATGGCATGTGGATGGTCCCCACGCGACCCTAGAAGAGGATAAAGCGGGAGATAAAAATGAATGAATGAATGAATCATGCTCATCTTCTTTCTTGGGCGGCATGCTCGCCTCTCAGCACTGGGGATTCCAGGTTCGAATCCCAATCTGGGTGGAGTTCCCACATTCTCCCCGTGTCTGCGTGGGTTTCCTCCGGGTTCTCCGGGTTCCTCCCACAGTCCAAAAACATGGATTAAGTCAATTGAATTCTCAAAATTGCCCCATATAGAGTGTATCTGTGTGAGTGAGTGTGTGCCCAGCGATAGATGGGCGTCCTGTCCTGGGTCTATCTGCTCAGCGTCCGAGATGTTCTCCCCTGGATGGGCATGGGGAACCCCACCGCGACCCTAATAAGAGGATAAAGCGGGAGATAATGAATGAATGAATGAATCATGCTCATCTTCTTTCTTGGGCGGCACGCTCGCCTCTCAGCGCTGGGGATTCCAGGTTCGAATCCCAATCTGGGTGGAGTTCCCACATTCTCCCCGTGTCCGCGTGGGTTTCCTCCGGGTTCTCCGGTTTCCTCCCACAGTCCAAAAACATGGATTAAGTCAATTGAATTCTCAAAATTGCCCCATATAGAGTGTATCTGTGTGAGTGAGTGTGTGCCCAGCGATAGATGGGCGTCCTGTCCTGGGTCTATCTGCTCAGCGTCCGAGATGTTCTCCCCTGGATGGGCATGGGGAACCCCACCGCGACCCTAATAAGAGGATAAAGCGGGAGATAATGAATGAATGAATGAATCATGCTCATCTTCTTTCTTGGGCGGCACGCTCGCCTCTCAACATTCTCCCCGTGTCCGCGTGGGTTTCCTCCGGGTTCTCCGGTTTCCTCCCACAGTCCAAAAACATGGATTAAGTCAATTGAATTCTCCAAATTGCCCCATATAGAGTGTGTCTGTGTGAGAGAGTGTGTGCCCAGCGATAGATGGGCGTCCTGTAATGGTTGTATCTGCCCAGCGTTCTCCCCTGGATGGGCATGGGGAACCCTAGTAGAGGATAAAGCGGAAGATAATGGATGGATGGGTCTTTCTTTCTTAGTACAGTGCTAGTTTAGCACTTCCACTGTAAATTACCTGTAACCTATGTCAACCGTGAGGCGCTGTCTCAGTCACGTGACCCGAAGGGCAGGCTCGTCCGCCATTGCGCATGCGCAGGCCGCTTGTCACCGCGCGGCGTTAGCTGGGGGGATCCGCGGTGTGCGCGCCGTCACGCTCACTCACTCATCCCGGTTTAATCGGTGCGGAGGATGTTTTGCTGAAACGGAGGCGCAACGCTGTCACTTAAAGCCAAGAAAAGGGAGGAACAAGCGCCATGCTGCGAGCCTGCTGGAGAGGCGCGGACACGGCGGCGCGGGTGAGCCGGGAGCGTTAGCCGCGGTGCTAACGGTCATTCACTGACAGACTCACAGACACGGGCCCTCCGCGCCCAACGTCCTTGGGTGTACGCGGCTGACGTGCGTCATAACCGTTAATTATGTAACTATTAACGAAAATGGTTGTTTTTTTTTAATAATGGCGAGTGTTTTTTTTGAGAGCGCTGATGTTTCGGGACTCTTTTAGCGCGAGGCGTACGTGTACGTCAACGGCGTAGGTCGCGCGACGGAGGTGGGACTTTTGGCGCTTGATGGACAGCGAAGTGTGCGAATGAATTTTCGAAATGCATACAGAGCCGCAAGCGCGGTCCAATCAAAAAGGCCGGCCTTTTGCGTGAACGTAACTTTTTGTGTGATTCGTATTTTCCGAAACTTTTTGTTTCCATTCATGTGAATCGGCCACAAATCGGGAATGACGTCACTGTACAAAATCAAAAAGGAGAACATTTCAGTAAATAATTGGCAGGTTTATTGAAACGCAATTCGCCTCTCTCTCCATATCTCGCTGTAAAAGTCGCCTGAGGTTTCAGTTTATGGACAGGAGGTGACCTTGCTAGGAATGCGTGCATTTAAGCGATAAGTGGAAGCCTTCGATGCCCTGTCTGGAATGTGTATGACTAAAATACGTTAATAAAGGCAGAACTTTATAGTCATTAAGCGTTTATTGTTAAAAGTTCATTAATCAAACCAACACTGTGTCATTACTGTGTCGTGCATTGTCTTGTGCAAAGGAACATACAAGTTCGGTGTATAAAGAGCGAAAATTTTATGGAAATGATCCAAAATCCCATATATAGATAACAGGACTGACATGCATAGCCATATATAGATAACATAACAGAATAATAACTCTCCTGTTTGATGTTTTTAGCATAGCTCAACATATATTTTCAAAAAAACACAGCATTATAAATTAAATTGCACTACAATGGATGCTGCTGTACTGATTTAGGACCTTCTAAGTTTTTCCATCTTCTCCAGAGCTTAGATTCATACACATGTGAAGGGGAATGCTTGTTTTGTTTAATAACTGACAGTAAAAAAAAAAAAAAAAACTTTATTTCAGCTTCCTGATACATATTTCATTCCCATTTGTGTTCAGAAATGCCTTTGTGGAAAAGTGACGGTGCGCCCACCACAGCCGTCCCGTTGCTACACGTCATCTGGAAACCCGGGGTAAGAAGCAGCTCTGTTAATTTATTAAGAAAAAAAAATAGTTTGGTTGTAGTAAAACTTACACACTATATCGACAAAGTTATCGTGTCACCTACAGATAACACTTAAAGGATTTTTTATGAAATCCCTTTTTAAGTCGTTCCTCTGTAAATTTTGCAGATCTGTTGCGGGGAAGATTGTAGCTGCCAGCGTTCTCACAGTTGGTGGAGGTCTGGGTGGTACGATCATCTATGCCAAATGGGATCCTAAGTTTAGGGCCCATATCGAGAAGAGCGTTCCTTATTCTGACCAGCTGTTTGAGATGGCTCTCGGTCCCCCTCCACCACCGTTTGTTCCTTTGCTAAAAAAGCCTGTAAGTACTGCACTGTGAAACATAGTCTTTCTTTGGTTAATTAAACATATTAACTGATCATTTAGTTTCATTTGTCAGATGCAGTGTTCACACCTTTTTTGTTTGCCTTTGTTGGTTTAAGGTGGAACCACTGCAGATATCTTCAGTGACTGAAACTATGAAGGAATCAAAACTACCCAAACCTAAAACCAAAGCTAAAGATAAGAAGACAGAGGTAGCACCTGTGGAACCCAAACCTGAGACTTCAGTTCAATCGCAGCAGACCCTGGAGGGTGAGTGTGTATTAGGACATAGATAGGATTCTGTGTTTGTTATATTGGTTATAGTGAAATCCCCTGAAAAGATGGACTTTGTGAGGAGTGAATATATAATAATAAACAGCAGGTTTGATTCACCTTGCCACACATGAGCTCCTCGTATCCCACCGTTCACCATGGTTGCTTTGGCACTTTAAGAATATCTCATAAGACTTCTGCTGTTGTTGCAGAGGCCTCAACTGAGGCGGCACATATTATTTCGGCCATCGGCGAGGTGCAGTCCATGCCTGCGCCAGGTACCAGCGATACCTCCGAGAGCCCTCCACATCCGACCGAGCACGCTGCAGGTTAGAACTGTGCAGCATGCTCTCCTTGTGGCTAATGCTGGAGCATAAGGGAATCCGCAATACCCCTGTTTCTGAATCGGATGATCAAACACACTGCACTAACCAGACAAAAATGTCCTTGTGTTTGTACCCTGTCATTAAGAACATGCTGTGTTTTTAGGCTCACCCTCTGTTACGTTACTAACAACTGATCCACTTGCATGATCTGTTAAATGAAATTCACTCACTCTCCTGCTTCATTGTGAATAATTCATATCAGCGCTGTAGTGCATTGTCTCACATTGTGTTGCATGTATTAGGATGAACTAATTGAGTGGGTGTATTTTTATGAATTTGTCGATCTGTGTTTGCATATAAAGAATGCCATGAGTGTGCTCATCACGATCCTCTGAAGGAGCGACCTGTGGAAGAAGTGTCTGCTCGCTTGGCTCTGCAGGACCAAGCCGAACAGGACGCTCTGAACGGTCAGTGTTTCTCACACATTTCAACAAACTTAATACTGGATATCTGAATTATGTGTAATCTGCAACCTCACCCCGAGATGCCACTAAATCGAGACTGCAGCTTCATTAAAAACTGATAAGTACAGAATAATGGATATCATTCTAAATACCACACCACTGTCTCTGTACAGCTCTGTCAGCCAGGCTGGAGGAGGCGTTAGGAAACTCAGCCAACCTGACTTTAAATGCAATGGGAGCACAGGAGGCTGCGCTAGAGGCCATCAACACTCACACGCTGAGACTCAAAGAGGCCATGGATTCAGAGGTCAGGCTTTTATATATTTTTTTTCTTTTTAAAATCCGTCCAAAGGATTAATTTTTTAGTTAATTGGAAGCACAAGATCATTATGTTATGATTGGGATGTATGTTGATGGAAGTGTATTGCTTAGTGTTCAGTGTTTATCTGACCTTAAACTCCTTAATATGTACATGTTTAGGATTTTCCAGATAAGAAGTCTGCTCAGTGGAGGGATCTGGATGATGCGCTGAGTCACCGCACACATGCTGTAGACCTGGCCGGTCAAGCTCTCCTGCAAGCCAAGTACGATTCATATGTTCACTCAGCAAGTCTGCACTGCTCTGGTCCTTAAATATCAATCACATTATGAGGTCTGAATCCAAGTCGAATTTTCTGTTTGTGATCAGAGAACAGCTTGAGAAGTTTCGCGACGTCATCAGCAGCGCCAAGGAGGCCAAGATTAATGCAGCCAGGGCCCAAATCCTGGCAGCAGAGGAAAACTTGCACAGTATGACCGTGGACTTGGAGAACGTAGTGACAAAAGTGAGAGATCATTAATGTGACCTGGTTTGTGTGCGGTTCTATTTGTGAGCTCCACTTGAGGGTCTCATCGGTCTGGTGCCTGTATTCAGGTGCAGATGGCGCAGACAGAGGCAAAGATCGTGTCTCAGTACAGCGAACTGGTGAAGGAGGCCAAGGCTCAGTTTCAGAAAGAGTTGAGCAGCATCACACCTGAAGTCCAGGCCAACTGGAAGGGTCTCAGTGAGTCCAGAAACGCCATGTTAATTTTATTAAATCTGCAGAATAAAGTTTATAATGCTGCTTCTGTGTGAAGTTCTTCATTCTCACATTCTGCCCTCGCAGCTGGGAAGTTGAGCGCTGACGATCTGAACTCCCTGATCGCACACGCTCACCGCAGAATAGACCAGCTGAACCGCGAGCTGGCCGAGCAGCGAGTGCGCGAGCAGATTCGCATCGAAACGGCTCTCGAGCAGCAAAAGCACGAGCACCAGAAGGTCGTGGAACGGGCTGTGACCTCCGCCCTGGAACATAGACGCGAGGACATGAGACTGGATCAGGAGAAGAAAGTATGGAGTTTATTGTTTACTGTAGAAACTCTGTTCAGAGCTGATCTACCGACACAGGTATGGAACTGTGTGTGTGTGCTTCTCAGGTCCAGGAGGTGCGCGAGGTGATGGAGGCCGAAATGAGGACTCAGCTGCGCAGGCAGGCAGCTGCACACACAGATCACTTGAGGGATGTGCTCAAAGTGCAGGATCAGGAGATACGTGAGGAGGCTCAGGAGGTGAGGACATCAGTGAGAAGCTCAGAATGCTTTCAGTACACTACACTGGATGCTCAACCAATAAACCTCATTCGTCTGCAGCTCAGTGTGTTTTACTGATTTGTTCTCTTGTGTAGACTCTGAACATGAAACTGATGGAACAGGAGAACCAATATCGGCGTCTGACTCAGGAGCAGCTGGAGTCCTACACCCTGGATATAAATGCTGCCTATGCCAGACTGAAAGGCATCGAGGAAGCCATTGACAGTGAGTCCTGAATTAATTAATCAGTATTAACTATTTATCAAAACCTCAGGTATTTGAGTCCTGACATTTAGAATGCATTTATAATTAAATGTTATTCTATAAATGATATCTGTTTTTCATAAGTAATACTATATATAATGTGCCATTACTTTATTTTTAGGCTAGAACTCAAGTCAGTGTGGTATGCTATTGGTATGTTCCTAGCTGCTCACAATTATACTCGTTAAAGTAAAATTATACGGCTGGTGGCTGAGTTGTATTGCATCAAACGTCATACCGTAATTCATACCGTTATGTGTGTAATTACGACTTCAGCATGGCTGTCACAGGCTACACACTCCTAACTCTGCCCCCTACAGGCCATGTGATTGCAGAAGAAAAAGCCCGTAAGGCCCACCAGCTGTGGTTATCAATAGAGGCTCTAAATTCCGCCATGAGGACGGCGGCTGCAGATTCGCCCTCTGAGCCCCTAGAGGGCGCCGTGCAGACGATCAAAGAAAGCTGTTCCCACGACGAGTTCGCTCAGGCGCTCACCTCCGCCCTGCCCGAGGAGTCGCTGAAGCGGGGTGTGTACAGCGAGGCCTCGCTGCGAGCGCGTTTCTTCGAGATTCGCCGCCTGGCGCGTCGTGTCGCCCTCATCGATGAGACGCGGAACAGCCTGTACCAGTACTTCCTGTCTTATCTGCAGTCTGTCCTGCTTTTTGAGAAGAGGGAGGAGGTCCCGCCCAGCAAACTGGCACTGGAGAACCTCGATACTTTCAAGCTGCTCGCCTATGCCACCTACAGCGTGGAGCGTGGCGACCTCGAACTGGCCGCCAAGTTCGTGAACCAGCTGCAGGGAGAGGCCCGGCGGGTGGCGCAAGACTGGCTCACGGAAGCCCGGCTCACTCTGGAGACCAAGCAGGTGGCCGGTTTGCTGTCCGCATATGCAAATGCAGTGGGGTTAGGAACCACACAGGCTCCGTAAGATGCCCCCCGTCCCCGTCCCGTCCGCACGCCCCGTCTCCGCCCGCATCGGCAACCAAGTATCTGCTCACCGCAACCTGCCGTTCCTCGGATTCATTTGTACACCGCAGCGCACATCAGCAACAATTGGTTCTGGGTTTTTTTTTTGTGTCTTCAGGTTATTTAAAGCACTTCAGCCTTCCAGGTAAATGTCCAGGTAAAGTTCTGCCCAGTATGTAGGCAAAAGTTTGAACACCCCATATTCTGAGTGTGAATAAATCAATGCATCTTCTATTAAGAACGTATTTTACAGCTGATTGTTATTTAAAATGCCAGATGTTTTTGCTGAATTTAACGTATTTGGACTAAAACCTAAATATTATCATAAACAGGAAAATATATATATAAAATGTGACATCAGTTTTTGTATGGCCACATTGTATATAATAATTTTGCCATTATGTTAAATTTAGTAAAATAGTAGTTGTGCATTGAAACGTGGTAATTTAAAGAGTGTTCAAATATAAGATGCCTGTGGGTCTGGACTGCTGTTGGCAGTCAATATAAAGCTGCTCCGTTGCCTGTGTGAGTAGAAAATGTTTCAGGGTTGGTATTCCGATTTGTTCATTAACCAAACTAATTAAAACAATTTCGTCATGCTTTGAAGCGCCCATCAGTACGGGACTTGAATAAATTATGAATGATAAACTCCTGCCATTGATTGTTTTTACATAGTAGTCACATTGTCATGTCGATGCAATTGATTTAAAAGAATGAATCTCATCAAATAACTTTTAAAAGAAAGAAATTAATCTTTTGAGGCTGTTCACCGAGTCAAATGAGTCCTATTTGTAAACAGATGAATCTCAGCCAAATGTCTCACTCTCTTTGAAGCTAAAAGATTCAAATTCTAAATATGCCTTGTTCAGAGCAAAATAATTCTTTGTTATTTTACCTGATATTTTTAAATATATGCCCCATGCATTATTACGGTCTTCATGATGTCATCAGTAAAGCAACAGTCAACAGACAGAATATAACACGAAGTGATACAGATTCATTTATCAGTCATGAATCATTTACAAACAAATCTTGTTAACATCAGTTTTAATAATGTACAACGAAATATCAAAGATCTGCCCCAAACCAATAAAATTAAGCTGGTTCTGTTGGATTATTCTTATTTTAATAACACTTTTGAAGGCTGTAGTTTTTAATCACTCATGTCCATGGAAGATTCCAGATCAGCTAAAGTGTTTCTGATGGAGGAGCAGAAAACAGAAGGTTCAATATGCAGCATCTATTACAATACAACACGAGTTCCTGTGTGATTATAAACCTGCTGCTTACTTCTGCTCGTCTGTCAGTTCAAACTCCTGCTGCACTCTTTTGATGAGCTTCGCGGTGGATGGCAGGCAGAAGCCGGCTGAGATCTGAACCAGCTCCACAGCCTGCTGAGCGTTGTTACTCGCCTTAAAGGCAGCCAAAAATTTATTCACCAGGTGCTCACTGTGAAGAGAACGAGTTCCACGTTAAACACGAGGCCAAATGTAAGTGGACACCGGACCCATCTCAGAGACCAGAGAAGGTTCGAGGATAGAGTTATACTCACGATGGAACTCTGTTAGTTTTTTTAAAGAGGATCAGCATTTCCCTGTAGAAGAAGATCATTAAGATGAGGTTTACAATTCAGCCATGCCGGTATATTCAGGTTCTATCATGGTGCTGCTCTCACCAGGCCTCCTGTGTTCTCTCAGCTGCCAGCAGGATGGAGGTCATGCTGCTAAGAGATGATACGGTCCAGTCCAGCGGCTTTTCATTATTCTGTGAGAACTGAGTCTTCACCTGCAAAGCGCAATCAGCGAACGACTGCTGCACCTGGACGTGGGAACCTAATTTTAACTTTGGCATGGTTGTTGGCACCAGACAGACTGGATTTTAGTATTTCTACAGCAGAGGTGCATTTTGTAAACACCTTTGAGCTAGAACTCCTACCTCAGGATTTTGTTTCTCGCGTGCCATGAGAGTGAGGACTTCCTCCACCAGATCTGTGTTGGTGTTGTGCACAAACCGTTTGATATCTGAGAACAAGGCCATAAAACAATTAATATCCACTTACAAGTTCTATTCTCTATCAAAAAACCTCTAAACGGACAAAAGTAAGACCTTTCCAGATCTGGGGGATGAGGTCCAATCTGTTATCAGTGTCGAGCGCCTGCAGCAGATCCCTCAATCCATGACTATTCGGGTAATAATGCTGCAGGAGGGCGCAGGGTGAGGGGTTTAATCAGTGGAGCTGGCGGTTTAAAACTAACTGTATCTGAGCTGCTGTACTTACTGAAGGAATGAAGGCTCTGTACCACTTCAGTACCACGTCGATGTGCTCCAGCATACATAGCAGGTTGAAGAAACGGCCGCTGGAACAGAGAGCGCTGTGATTCAGATGAACCGGTTACAGCCGTCTCAAACACTGCAAGTCACTTGGCCTGTACTCACTAGTACATGCTCTGGCAATAAGAATCTCCCAGGAGTTTCCAGTTCTCCCCAAACTCCAGCAAGCTTTGCACTCTGTACGCCTGGTCCAGCTCCTTCTGATTCAGACACTGAACAAAACCAGGACCGGTAAACCGTAAAGGTTCAGAAATCGAGTATCACAATAGATTAGTCGAACACTAACTGACTGATGCAGCTTCAGTGAGATGTTTTCACTGATGTTTAAAAGGTTCGGGAAATGGAACTTACAACTCTCATCGCCGTGAGAAAGAACATAACTGCAAAACAACACAAAAATACATCTTATGCATCCATGAAAATGGAGACGACTGGATTTCAGTTTTATTTCGAGGTGGAACTTCAAGCAGGCGTGACGTTTGTGCTCGTACCGTCGTCGGGGTCCTGAGCGGTGAAGCTCTTTCCAGACATCTCGTTCAGCACGTGCTGTAGAATCTTACTGTTTCCATGAGCTGAGGAAGCTGCACAACAATCAAACACATTATTTATTAAAGTCTCCAAATCAAAACCTGGCATACAAGTCACCTCCAGTGTGGGATCTTATCAAAGAGTTTAACCCAATGTCTTAATTGGGGTTAATTAACTCAACCTTCATCTCAAAATGTTCATATATTTACCTGCTTTATAGTAAATGCCGAGGATGTGACAATATGTGGCCAAACTGGGCTCTGTGAGGAGAGAGTGTACAGTTACGCGCATGTAAGTTGCTTTTCCAACACAGGGTGGGATTTGGTTTGCTGTATTTAGAATATTTTCAACCAGAAAGTCAAATGAGCAAATTAAAAGTGTGACAAACCGATGCCCAGAGCCTTCATCTCACTGACGACAGAGAGGGCCAGCCCTTTAGCCAGCAAACCACAGCTTTTCAGGACTTTCAGAACAGTATTAAATGTGAGCAGGTTGGGCTTCACCTTCTGCTCAGCCATCTGTTTCAGCAGCTCCTATAAACACACACACATGCAGGATAAAGACCAATCCATCCATTATCTTTCGCTTTATCCTCTATTAGGGTCGCGGGGGGGTTCCCCATCCCCATCCAGGGGCACTGGGCAGATACACCCAGGACAGAGTGCCTATCACTGGGCAACACACTCACACAAACAAACTCTATATATGGGGCAATTTGGAGAATTCAGTTGACCTTCATGCATGTTTTTGGAGTGTGGGAGGAAACCGGAGAACCCGGAGGAAACCCACACGGACACGGGGAGAACGTAGAAACTCCACCCAGATGGGGATTCGAACCGGGAATCCCTAGTGCTGAGAGGCAAATGTGCTAAACATTAAGCCACCGTGCCGCCAGGGTAAGGACCCTACCAAGACAAATAAAATTCATCCAGAAGTGTTAAAATATGAGCGCTCACCACAGTCTGTTCCCATCTCTCAGTGTAGTTGTTCTTCACATCTGGTACAGCGCTGATGAGAGCGTTGAACACGTGAACGTCCGCTGGAGAGCAGAAACATGCATTCAGTATATTATTGGCAAAATAATTAACGCTTAATCTGAGTGGTATAGAGGTGCTGTGGTTGAATTTCTATCTCTTCTGTATACTGCCGTTACTAATGCTCAACCGTCTTGGTCAGGGAATTGGTATAAATCACTACATGTTTACCAAATCGTTCACACTGCTCATTTAAGGATTCACGTGACCCAAAAATGACGGAAAAAAGGACGCATGGAGGTTTAAAAAATCCAAAACTACGTGTTACCGCTCAGTCGGTTGTTCAGCAGGTCAGTATACATGCCGAAGGCCTTGGCACCGGCACCGTACTGAGGATTAAACAGCAGATATTTACATCAGAACATAAAAACACACCCGGGAAAATTTAGTTTTGTAGTATAATGAAAAATTTATGACCCACACCTTCACCATGCCCCGGATGAGTGCACCATATGAACGACTGTTGCGCTCTGGCATCACATTAAAGATCCTCTCTGCATTATTGCCTTTCCTGTGAAGATTTCATACATGAGCAACTTGAATAATTATCTGCATCGTGTAAAAACGTCTCAGCACTCAGAAACTCGGTCACTGGACAGTGAAGGAGATACCTCCATACAATCTTGGGCAGATCAGAGGCATGTTGTAGTCGCTTCTTCCTCTTACCTCCATCCTCTTTTTCCTCCACCTGAAATCAATCACAAGTAATGCCACTTTAGGTTTTTACAGGATAGGAGAGCGTTCGTCTAAGCCAGAGTTATATGGCGCTAAAATGTTCCTGTGGTTTAAGTATTATTTATTAGTACTATTATTTTAATAGTTACCGTCTCCTCAGTCTTCTGCTCCGGTATATCTTTTCGCAGTGGATCTCGATCTCCATACAGACTAATCAGGTCCAGGAGCTCGTTGGTTAAATCCAGAGGCACTGCAATCCCTGAGTAAGTTCATACAGGATTCTATTATCATAACTGTTTTAAGAACTGACACTTTCCCTGGCACTTTAATGTAGATCATCAGTTCACAGCCACTGACCTTCCTGCAGCAGCTGGTCGTACATATCCACAGCTGCTCTCACCTTCCTCAGCTTGATGCGCTCCACAAGAGCCGCCTCTGATATCTCCTCGATCTGCAGCTCCACCGTCTCTGGCATCAAGCACTATAAATAAGGGTTAAGTGTTAATTTAGTGTTGACAGACTGATGTTTCTGCATCCTGACTGTTACTTACAGGAATATGAGGCTCTGCAAAATCCTTTTTAAAGTATTTGGGGTAAGTGTTGATAAAATACTTGGCTACATTTCTGCCTGACTCCAGGGACAATGAACACAGTTTCTGCAGGAGACATGATGCAAAAGGTTGGAGAGTTAATAAAATACGATCCACTTACAAACGAATCAATTCTAAAGAGGTTTCTATGTTTTTTATACTTTAATCTGTCCTTTACTTTTTATTTTATTTATTTTTCTTAACTATTTCTCCTATAAGCATCATACATATTTTTTTTTATTTAAAATTGACTTCAAACGTGCCTTCAAAAGTTAAACTCTCTTCTGCCACAATATGAATTCACTTTTCACAGACATTAATTATCAGATTTTTTAAACAAAAATACTCACAAATTCCATAGCCGTTTTTGGAGTGAGGTAGGGATCATCTTGGAACATGTACTGGAAAGAAGTAGGATCCTAAAAAAAATCAAACTTTATTATTGTATTAAACATAACACAGTGGTTATGCCTCATAAGACTTTAATAAACATGGAAGCTTATTAACAGTTTTGGCCATACCCTCTTTACTGTCGATGATAAGGCTTGTAACACGGCCTCTTTACCCCTAATACAAAAAGACAGTGAATGAATCCAACACCGTGTAGAATCATTAAACTGAGTATTTGATCAGTGCACAGATCTTACCACGTCTTCTTTCTCGGAACAATAATGTCCTCTGCTGAACCTGAAAATCACACAACATATAGGATTTAGATTAAAGACCACATGGGGCTCAAAGTTAATGATATGACATCGGGCTTTCAGAACAGAACTGCTGAAAATGCAACAGGTTAAAATCTCTCAGACTGACCTGATAGTGTGGCTGCAGGTTCTTGAGTAAGGGATGGGCTTAATCCAAAACACCTTAATAAAAAATAAATACTTTAATAATTCAGAAATAATCAGTATTAAAGCAGTGTATGAATAGAATAGTTAAGTATGAATAAATGAAAATGTTTGGTGTTGGTTTGTTGTGCTGAAGTGGATCTGACGCAGAAGTGTTGCTCTGTTCTGCAGTTACTCTGAATCACTATTAATCTTTAAAAATAAATTAAACACACATTTATTTAATCTTGCGTTTAATTAATCCCCTGTAGATAAAGATGTAGATCTCAGACTTGGCTGTGTTGGGGGTAATCTGTGATCAGTGTATGCTGGCGTTTCACCTCTTCACCCACCTCATCATTAATGGGGGGGGGGGGGGTGGCGCTGAAATGATGCTGTTCCGGGGCACCATCTCAACTATGGGAGTCTGCATTATCTGCCTCTTTTAGTGGCGCTGAAATGATGCTGTTCCTTGTCTCCCCCGGGTCACTTCGGCTTGCTCTTTGGGGGTTTAAAGGCTTTTCATTCTGTAAAGCTGCTTTGTGACAATGTACTGTTGTAGAAAGCGCTCTATAAATAAATAACTTGAACTTGAATAACTTGACACTGATGTGGTGAGGGGGTTTCATTTGAACACTTCAGGGACACTGCTGGGATAGGAATAATGCACAATAGTGGGACTATTGTAGTCCAATTACACAGGACGTACTCAGGATGGAACTGTTCAATGTTTACACAATAGATCTATTAAATTTGTATAAAATAAAATAGCTTATGTACTGTAAGTACATTGAACTCCACGCGTTATGGGCCACTGTCAGTGATTATATACTGTACCTATAAAAAAAAAAACATCTATAGAGTAGATCACCTGTTTAAAAGACACTAGGTTCGAACCCATGACATGACCTCCATCATCAAATTCATCATACAGCAGATCATCAAAGAGTTAGAGTTATCAAAGCACCAAAACAAAATAAAACACCAAAGTCTTAATTAAACACTTACCTTTTGATCCATGGTTCATTCGCATTACTGTTTAATATTCTGCCTGTCTTGTATAAATGTCCTATTCGGGAACAGGAGGCCGCCATGCTTCCAGTCCGAGAGCGGAATGTACCAGTTGGGAGACGCGTGGTTATATTAAAAGCATTTTTACTCAACTTCCTTTGTACCTTTATTCATTTAAACATAGATCAGTTATATTGTTTGTGTATTGTATATATATTTGTGGTTTTTGTATATAACTACGGTGCAAAGCATTACCAATAGGATCGATTTTGTAGTCTTTTCTTAATTTTGTTGTTCGTGTGTGTGAGAGAAGTGGTTCGGTCCGGGTTGACTGAACCCACGTGCTCACAGGATCTCGCGCTGTAGCCTTGCGAACGTGCGCCTATGCTAAGCTAACAAACTTTTTTAGGATGAAGTGTGATTAAAGTCTCCGACTTTCTGATTTCAGTGAATAAAACATGATGTTTTCGAAGGAAACGCCATGGCGGCGTGTGGAGGGCATATCGTTCGCCATGTATTCCTCCAAAGAGATGAGGTAACGCGCCGTAACACATAAACAACAATATTTAAAATTATCTTTCGGGCTTGTGACGTCATTCATACTATTCGTGGAGTTTAAAACGTGTGTAAATTAGTGACGTTAATGTCATTCTGTAGGCTATTGTGTGTTTTATCTGCTCCGCTCCAGTCTGAACCACCGCTGACCATTTATTACATAATCTGGAATTATAGTTAGATTATATAAACAAAAAGTGACCATACCGGGGCTTAGTATTGATCATTGAATGAGGGTGTTTCATCCAATCTCATTTTTATTAGGGTCGCGGATGGTGACCACACACTCACACTCTATATAGGGCAATTTGGAGAACTCAATTGACATTAATCCATATTTTTGGACTGTGGGAGGTAACTGGAGGAAACCCACACGGACACGGGGAGAACGTGGAGACTCCACCCAGATGGGGATTCGAACCGGGAATATACACACAATGTGGGAAGTGTGCACATGTGCCCAGAGCAGCAGGCAGCCCTGTACACAGTGCCCGGGAGCAATTGGAGTTGGGTCCCTTCAAGACCATGACTGCCCTCATCATGACCATGCCCCATTGCACAACGTACCTTAATGTAAATTAAATCTCCACCTTTACCTTTGCTCACATCACACACTGTTTTAAAATATAAAGCCTTAACAACTGTGCTGACGGAAATCTTGACTAATCTTTTTTTTTTGTTGTTTTTTTTTTGGCAGGAGCTTAAGTGTGAAAGGTCTGACCAACCCCATGCTCCTAGATGGTGTCGGCAATGCTGCTCCGAATGGGCTTTATGATCTAGCGATGGGCCCTGCTGATTCTAAAGAAATCTGCACTACCTGCATGCAGGACTTTAACAACTGCCCGGGTCACTTTGGCCACATCGAGCTGCATCTCCCAGTCTACAACCCTTTCTTATTTGATGTGAGGCTTTTGTATTAAAACAGGATTTGCAATTCTGAAACATTATTATGAACTTTTATTATATTCTTTTTATTAAATATTTATATCGGACTCACAGAAATGAACAAGTGACTTCTTGCTGTTTTGTCATACAATTTCTGAATAGTATCTCTTCCAATTTCTTCCCCCTGCAACAGAAGCTCTATTTGCTCATACGGGGTTCCTGTCTGTCGTGTCACATGCTGACTTGCCCGAGAGCTGTGATCCACCTGCTTCTCAGCCAGCTCAAATTGTTGGATGTAGGAGCAATGAAGGAGGCGTGTGAGGTTGAGACAGTCCTTAATCAGGTTGGAGAGTTTTCGGCGTCTGTGAGATTCTGTCAGAATGCAGCTGGTGTAAATGCATTTATTAAATCTTATCTGTTCTCTTTCTGATTAAGTATTTAGAGGGAAATGTGCAGGCATCCGGATTGGAAATTCAAGAAGTGTTGGAGGAATATTGCGCCCCAATTCTCAGTGCCAACAAAAGCCATCTTGGCTGTGCACCCGTGAGTCTCTGATTTATCTTTAAACAATAAAACAACAACATTTCTATTCTATTGGTGCCTGCAACCAAATCACAACAGTCTCAAAACCAGCTGCTGTTTTAATTTTGTCATATTATTTCTGTATTAAATTTGTCTTTCTTTGCACTGTATAGATTAAACATGTGTGTGAGATGAAAAACAATCTGATGAGGGAGTTTTGGAGGCTCCATTCTGGATCAAGAAAATGCCCCAACTGCAAGTAAGTCACACAGAGTATCTGTGCATGTCCGTATGGGGTTAATGGATGTGTTTGGCATTTTAAAACACTTTTGAATACCTAACAAAGAGCTGGCAAGTCACAAGTAAAATGTTATTGTCACACGTTCGGCAAAAATTAAAACAAAAAAATCGTTTATTTATTAAAAAAGAGCTGGCAATTTCACAAGTACGACTCTCTGTATGAGCACAACACCATCCTTCTGTTTTCCCCTTTGTCACCTCTTTCGTGCTAATCGTGGATACCTGTCTCCAAGCTCAACACAAGATTATGTTCTTAAACTCTGGGAAAAAGAAGGTGAGTGTATTCATAATCATGCCAGAATACAGAACTGGCTCTTATAGCAGCTGAGAAAGCCAGAGAGATCGAGGAAACCGAGACCGAGCGTGAGGAGGTAACAGAGTTTGAGATGCCCAACATGGAGAACCATATACAGTCGTTTGTTTTATTTAAAAAGCCTGTTTGGATTTTTAATGTTTAGTCGAGTCAGACAGCGGAGAGTGGTACAACGGATCAGGCGTTCTTGGCTGCGCTGCCCGGAGTGACGCTTACGGACAAACTCTATAACGCCTGGATCCGCCTGCAGAGTCACGTCAACATCGTGTTTGACAGCGACATGGACAAACTGATGACCGAGAAGTTCCCCGGCATCCGTCAGGTTCCTCATGTTTTACAATTGGTGTTTTGAACTTGTAAAGGGTCCGTGTTTGAATTATGTTTGAAATGAGGAGTTAAAAGTGTGATGCATGTGGATCTGTTTTCAGCTGTTGGAGAAGAAAGAAGGTCTGTTTAGGAAGCACATGATGGGCAAGCGTGTGGACTTCGCCGCTCGTTCTGTCATCTGTCCAGACATGTACATCGGAACCAATGAGATCGGAATACCTATGGTCAGTTATGTGTATTTATTTATTATATATTCATATATATTTTTATATACGTGTGTGTGTATATATATATATATATATATATTATTATATATGTATGTGTGTGTGTGTATATGTATATATATATATATATATATATATATATATATATATATATTTTTTTTTTTTTTTTTTTTTTTTTCCCCTCAGGTGAATATATTTTTTTGCTCATAATTTGTTATTCATGATATATAATCCTGCACTTTAACTGTAATAACACATTTGTTTTCCTTTAAAACACAGGTGTTTGCCACTAAGCTGACGTATCCGCAGCCAGTGACGCCATGGAACGTCAAGGAGCTGCGTCAGGCGGTACTGAACGGACCCGATGTGCATCCCGGTGCCTCTGTGGTTATTAATGAGGACGGCTCGCGTACTATACTCAGCCGGTCCAACTTCACCCAGAGAGAGGCCATCGCTAAGCAGCTGCTGACGCCCAGCACGGGCCAACACCGCATGCCCATGAAGATCGTAAGTATCTGTTGGTGGATACACTCTGCCATCCAGCATGTAGAATCTGAGGAGAACCCTGAACTGGTTTCCCTCACCTCAGGTGAATCGACACATCAAAAACGGGGACGTGCTCCTCCTGAACCGGCAGCCGACGCTGCATCGGCCATCTATACAAGCTCACTGCGTGCGCATTCTCCCCGGGGAGAAGGTGCTCCGGCTGCATTATGCCAACTGCAAGGCCTACAACGCCGACTTTGACGGCGACGAGATGAACGCACACTTTCCCCAAAGTGAACTGGGCCGAGCTGAAGCTTACACACTCGTAAGCACAGATCATCAGTACCTGGTGCCCAAGGTAAGCTTTATTCCCTCCTTCCTTTAGGTCTTTACACAGCACACAGCCGTTGCTGGATGAGAGGCTCGACAAGGTACAAGTACAGTACTTGAACCCCTCTGCATGTTCTGTGTTTAAGCATAAATTTTTACTATTCATGTTGGGAATTAACTTTTTAATACACATCACAGACACAGAATCTGGAACAATGATAGTCAGCCATCAGATAAGCAAATTATGTTGTTGTGAAAATTATATAAATAATGTTAATTAAATAACATTTCTAAAAAATCACACAGGATGGAAAGCCGCTGGCTGGACTTATCCAGGACCACATGGTGTCGGGAACGCGTATGACCATACGGGACTGCTTCTTCCTGCGAGATCAGTACATGGAGCTGGTTTACAGAGGACTGACTGATAAGAAAGGCAGAGTGAAGCTCCTCCCACCTGCTATTATTAAACCTCAAAGACTTTGGACTGGAAAACAGGTACCTTATATGAGGATGACGTTGAATTTGCATTAAAATAAAGAATCTGAGGATTGTTACCATAAGCACTGCTGTTACATGTGTATGTTTTAAAAGGTTGTCTCCACCCTGTTGCTGAACATCATCCCGGAAAACCACCTGCCCCTGAACCTGACCGGAAAGGCCAAGATTCCAAGCAAGGCCTGGTTGAAGGATCATCCTCGACCTGTGCAGAACTACCAGTCTGAATCCATGTGTGACTCTCAGGTGATTTTCCTGTTGCTCTACTTTTGTGCAGTCATTTTTTCCCCCAAAGTCCTTGTTTTTAAGTGAGCAGTCTGTAATTTCAGGTGGTTATTCGTCACGGTGAGCTCCTGGTGGGGGTGCTGGATAAGGCTCACTATGGCAGCTCGGCATATGGCCTGGTGCACTGCTGTTATGAGCTGTACGGAGGAGAGACCAGCGGGAAGCTGCTCAGTTGCCTGGCTCGCCTCTTCACCGCATATTTACAGTTGTACCGTGGCTTTACTCTAGGTAAGAAGCGTCCCGATTTTAACAGAGTTGAAATGCCTGGTTTCTTTGTTTGTCTCTCATCTTCATGGTTTCATTTCTTTAAACAGGAGTGGAGGACATATTAGTAAAACCCGGAGCTGATAAACGAAGAAAGAAGATCATTAAGGAGTCGGTCAAATGTGGAGCAAAGGTCAGGGTCGATCAATCACTCGCTAAGATCTATTCAAAGTAGGGATGTCTTCAACTAAGGATTTTCATAGTCGAATCTGATTCGTCAGATTTTCCCTATAGTCGACTGATTAAAATTTCACCACAAGATGGCGCTATAAGCGTGGTTTTTCTAGAGCACCGGAATGTGCAACTAACTGCAGGGGGAGCTTTATTAATGTGTAGCCTATTGTTAAAGCGCACACATCATTTAAAAAAAAAATATTAACAGAAATTAGGATGATTTTATTTGACAAAAGGCTATATATATATATATATATATATATATATATATATATATATATATATATATATATATATATAATGAAAACAAAGACATTTCATGTAAAAACTAATGCTTAGCAGCAGCCATGGGCACCCCCATGTGGTCAAAATGGTACATTCGACTATGAGGTTTATAGTCGACTACGGTTCTCCGAATCGAATCGTCGAATCAGCAAATATTGCAGCTCACCCCTAATTCAAAGCAATACAAAATTTCAATCGTGACTTTGCAGTTGATTTAAATAGTGATGCTGAATGCTTTAGGCTCTCAGAGCTGCGTTTAACCTGGATGCTGCTGCTGGAGAGGACGAAGCTCGAGATCTCTGGCAGAATGCGCACCTCAGTATAGACCAGCGTGACTGCAACATGGTGGACCTGAAATTTAAAGAGGAGGTTAACCAAGTCAACAATAACATTAACAAGGTACAGTGTGCGGGTTTAGTGTTACATGGCGACAAATCCACACAATCCCCTTAAAACTGCACTATGCTGCAGTCACTCAGACATCCTTATCCTCATAGTCTGTGTGCTGGTCTATATTTTAAGGCCTGCATGCCCCTCGGACTCCATCGCGGGTTTCCAGAAAACAACCTCCAGCTGATGGTGCAGTCCGGAGCCAAAGGTTCCACAGTCAATACAATGCAGGTGATTAAAGCTGAAGATGATAAATCCAACCTGGCGGGTAAATGTACGTCCAACTTTAATGACGTGTGTTCCAGATCTCGTGTCTGTTGGGCCAGATCGAGTTGGAGGGCCGTCGTCCTCCACTGATGCCCTCTGGGAAGTCCCTGCCCTGCTTCCAGCCATACGACCCACAGCCTTGCTCGGGAGGCTTTGTGACCGGCCGGTTTCTGACGGGGATCAAACCTGCTGTGAGATGCTACAGTTGAGAGAATTTAGCCGAATAAGTCGACAGGATGCTGATCGGGTTATTTTCTGTTTTAGGAATTCTTTTTCCATTGCATGGCTGGTCGTGAAGGTCTGGTGGACACTGCGGTGAAAACAAGTCGCTCTGGTTATCTACAGAGGTAAAATATTTCTTTTAAACCTGGCAATTTTGATTTGCTGATGTCTTGAGAGACTCAGGTTCTCCTCACCGCTTTATTGTAGATGTGTGATAAAGCATCTGGAGGGGTTGGTGGTGCAGTATGACCTGACTGTGAGGGACAGTGACGGCAGTGTGGTGCAATTCCTCTATGGGGAGGATGGCTTGGACATTCCCAAAACACAGTTCCTGCAATCTCGCCAGTTCCCCTTCATCAAAGATAACTATGAGGTAAAGCCAGTGTGATGGCTTTTATTTATGATGTTCAATAAACCAGATTGGATTAATTTCTATCTTGTTTGTGACTTTAGGTGATTAGAAGATCTCAGTGTCTGGATAAAGTGCTGGCAAAACTGGACCCCGAAGCCGCTTACAATCACTTTAAAGCTGTGAAAAGGTGGAGAACCAAGCACGAGAGCGCTTCTCCCAGAGACGGAGGTTTTCTGCTCTTCTCCCAGAAGAAACTGGGAAAGATCAGAGCTCATGCTGAGGACCCGTCCGAAAGGCTAGATAACGGGAGGGCCAATGCCACGTTGCAGGTGGAGTCATGTTTCTATATCAGACTAGTCATGCAGTTATTTATAAACCTGAAAGACTGAAACGTTGACTTCTCACAGCTGATGGAGAAATGGAGAAACCTGGATGATGGCAGTCGTGCCAAATATATGAAGAAGTCCTGCCGCTGTCCGGATCCCTGTCTCGCTGTTTTCAGACCCGACATCTCCTTTGGTTCTGTGTCGGAGACGTTTGACTCCATCATTGACTCCTATCTTTCCCAGTTGAATATCAAGAGTGAATTTGCCACTTCGTCTGAACCTCTCGATGATGAGGGGTAATACGTTTCTTATTAATGACATCGATTTACGTATTTCTGTTTTATTTAATTATTAGGGACAAGAATTTAGATTCTGGTTCTTAGCTCTAAATCATCATTATTATTATTTCTGGATCTTTAACTCAACCTCTTGCTTATTATTGCAAAAATGATACTTGTGCTCATCCCTATCTTGCCTCTGTGTGGATGTGTCCACCCTCAGGCTGAGGCAGCTGTTGCAGCTTAAGTGGCAGAGGGCACTGTGTGAGCCAGGTGAAGCCGTGGGCTTGCTGGCCGCTCAGAGCATCGGTGAGCCCTCCACCCAGATGACCCTGAACACGTTCCACTTTGCCGGCAGAGGAGAGATGAATGTGACGCTGGGTATTCCCAGGTACGTATGGTTCTACTTCAACCCTTTCTGTGTGGGGGCATTTATAACCAGTCCAGCACTCTGGAACTTCTGGGTAAAGTTCTTTAAAGCTTCTGTTGTCTTAATCCAGGTTACGTGAAATCTTGATGATCGCAAGCTCCAATATCAAGACGCCCATGATGAGCATCCCCGTTCTGAACAACAAGAAGGCCTTGAAGCGAGTGAAGGGCCTGCAGAGGCAGCTGGCACGCGTTTGTCTAGCAGAGGTTCGCCGGCTTTCGTACCCGAGTCATTATGATATTATAAGAAATAATAATTCCTCTCATTGTAAGGAATAAAAAAATGACTTTCATTCAAATTGTAGGTTTTGCACAAGGTGGATGTGGTGGAGACATTTCGGGTGGAACGCGCACAGAAGAGGCGCATTTTTACCCTCACGTTCCACCTCCTACCTCCAGAACACTATCAGCAGGACAAGTTATTGTCTTCCATGTCCATCCTCCACTTCATGGAGGACCGGTGAGCTCATCGTTTGATCTGCGGCAGTTGAATTGACTTTTTTTTGGTGGTTGAACAAACTTAACGCTTCATTTCACAGGTTTTTCCACTTGCTGCTCGAGTCCATTAAGAAATTTGGTGCCAAACTGGCATCTGTAAACGCAGTGGACACGCGCAAAGCCAAGCAGGATGATCACAACGTGGAAGGTTCCGCCTCCAGACCGGTCCGTTTCAAAACCTCCCCGTTTCTAGTTGAAGTGAATGAGTGGAAATTGTAGGCTAGAGTCAGCGTTTGGTCTTTTTAGGATGCAGACGGTGAGGCGGAAGACGCCCAGGTGGTGGATGACGAGGCGAATGAGGGTGACGCGGATGCCTCAGATGCCAAGAGGAAGGAGAAGCAGGAGGAGGAGGTAACGAACATGAATTACTGATGTGATAACCGTGATGCTGAGGCTGTTTGCATGAACGATGGAAGAGACTGTTGGACTGTGCAGGTTGATTACGACAGCGAGGAGGAGGAGGAGGGAGAGGGAGATGAAGATGGAAATGTAGATGACGAGCGAAAGGGTGAAGACGCAGATCCCGATACAGAGACAGAAGCTGGAGAATCGAGTAAACGGAACCCCTCAACCAAAACGCATCAGCCTGCAGACATCAGAGTCAACAAAGTGCTTCAGATCAGCCCCAGTATTGAGAGATACACATACGACACCCAGGACAGCCTTTGGTGTGAGGTAGTCATGTTCTTGAGGTTCTACAGCCTGTTCCCATCATAACATCTGCAATAGTTTACAGCTTGCTTCTTAATTCGATCAACCAATTAATTAAGATTATTATTATTATTATTATTATTATTATAGTTGCTTAGAATTTCGATTTTAGAAGGTTATTGTCCCAGAGAATGTCTTGGGATTACAGTATTTCCTGGGCGGGGACGGCAAGTGTATTATCGTGTAGATTTAGCATGTTCTCCTGTTTTGTTCTTTTGTTTATTCTGGAAACTCCAGGTTCCCAAAACATGACATCATAATGGGAATCTGTCCCTACTATGGACACTGTGGGTGCTGGGATAGGCTTCAGCACCTACATGACCCTAATGAAAATTGTTTGAGGTTTCAGTGGCTTCCTCTTCATCGTCTTCAGATCACGTTGGTGCTGCCTGTTAGCAAAGTGCACTTCGACCTCACCTCCCTGGTGGCAGCACAGGCTCAGAAAGCAGTGGTCATGGAAACCAAGGGCATCACTCGCTGCCTCCTCAACGAGGTGACCAAGAAAGATGGCAGCAAAGAGCTGGTCCTGAATACGGAGGGCATCAACATGAGGGAGATATTCAAGCACGGAAAGGTGAGGCTGTCTTCAGCTCATGTTTTAGTCGCATCATGTCGTGCTGTCGCTGTTTATAATGGCGCCGAATGCAATCTGCGGTTTAACCACAAGAGGGCGGCCAAGTGCTTAAAGATTTTATAGTGTGCTTTTACAATCACTTTATTTAAAGTTAGATTTCGTTCAATTTTAGACTTTTCTCTGTATTTTTGTTCCTTGTGTTTAAACAATTGTATTTTAAAGATGTATTTAACATTAAAACTAATTGATTAAAATCTATTTATTTGTAAGATCCTTGACCTGAATCGCCTGTACTCAAATGAGATCCACACCATGGCCAACACGTACGGTATAGAAGTTGCTCTGCGGGTGATCGAAAAAGAGATCAAAGATGTGTTTGCTGTTTATGGTGAGTTACATGCATCACTAATTTAAAGTCTGTATTGTGTTTCTTTTCTATTTTTTTCTGGATGTGAGATGTAATTTTACTCATTTATATTTATTCAGATCCGCATTATATGAGCAAAGATAGTGGGACGCATGTCTTAATAATTACATTTAGGTGTTTCAGTTCCTGTTCCTGACCTCATCTTTGTTCTTTTTTTTCTCCTGTGCAGGTATTGAGGTGGACCCACGCCATCTCTCTCTAGTGGCCGATTACATGTGTTTTGAGGGCATGTATAAGCCTTTGAACCGTTTCGGCATTCAATCCAACAGCTCCCCACTGCAACAGATGACCTTCGAGACCAGCTTTAAGTTCCTAAAACAGGCCACACTGCTGGGTATGGATTACATTTAACAGATTACCCCTCACACTGCACACTGTACTTTATACTGTGGTTTGGTTTAAATGATCACCCAAATCAACCCTAATTATTTTCCCATCTTCTGTAGATTGATTTTGAATGAGTGTGGATTTTGCTGCATCGTATTTATACTTGTTTGAACGTCTTTCTTTGCTTACAGGACTGAATGATCAGTTGAATTCCCCCTCTGCGTGCCTGGTTGTTGGTAAACTTGTGAAGGGAGGAACTGGGTTGTTTGATCTGAAACAGCCGTTACAGTGATGACTGAAGACGACCGGCGTTTCCTGCCCCAGTGTTCTGCCCCAGTGTTCTGCCCCAGTGTTCTGTCCCAGTGTTCTGCTTTAGACCCAACAAGAAACCTTGGTGTCTTAATGTATCTTTTGTTCAAAGTCAATAAATATTTTATTTTAACTTTGTTCATTCTATCTTTTATGTTCTAATGATGGGCTACAGGGAAAATAACTTCGGTTATCAGAAAAAAAAAATCTTAATTTATTTTTATTGTTGATCTCAGGTTTGACAGATAAAATGAAATCCAAGTTTATTACATAGTTACACACGGTACGACTTGCAGTGAACTGCTATAATGTTAACACCTGCACATGTTATATAAAATAAAATGAAAAATTAAATTAAGGTAAAAAATATTCTAATAAAGGCCATAACACCAAACTAGTTTTAAACCGGGTTGGCAAATAAAACAGATCCACATAGGTTTTCTATCTATGTTTAATCATTGTTAAAAACTTAAATGGCTTGTAATTCTTCGAAAAAAGTTATAGTTTATTAATGCTGTGAGATGTCGCGACGTGATGTACAATTTTTAATCGATCACAGTGAGCCTTGAAGTTATAACACTGGAATTTAGAACAATTAAAAAAAAAACCTGTAATTTTATGTTTAGGGGTGGCACGGTGGCTTAGTGGTTTAGCATGTTCTCCTCTCAGCACTGTGGAAGACTCAGTTCAAATCCCAATCTGGGTGGAGTTTCCATGTCCTCCCCGTGTCCGTGTGGGTTTCCTCCCACAGTCCAAAAACATGGATCAAGGTCAATTGAGTTCTTCAAATTGCCCCATATATAGTGTGTCTGTGTGAGTGAGTGTGTGCCCAGTGATAGATTGCCCCCTGTCCTGGGTGTATCTGCCCAGCGCTAGAAACGTTCTCCCCTTGATGGGCATGGGGAACCCCCCCACACACACACATACGACCCTAGTAGAGGATAAAGTCGAAGATGGATGGATCTTATGTTTAGATTAAAAGTGCCTTGTGAGTCGACCCGTGAACCGAATTCAACGAGTCGACACGTAGGATGTGTCCCTCACAAAGGAATCGAGCGGCTCCATTGTGGAGGACCTCAATCCCACGATGCACCGCGGCACGAATTGAGCGGTCGCTGCTCTCTCAACGTGGGGCATGTCTGCGTGAGCGCCGCGGGTTTAGAGTTTATTAAAAACCTCTGCGTTCCGCCGAACGGCTTCTGCTTCAGCTCCTCATCTCCTCTCCCCTGCTGAGAGCAGCGGAGGCGCCGGCGGAGTTAAAGATGTCTCTGGTTTGTGCAAGTAAGAGAAATAAAGCCCTCTCTGCGGCTAACACGTTAGCCGTGAATCCGGAATGCGCTTTATGGCAGACTGACTGTTTAATGGTGTAAAAATAGTTTTTTATAAATCTGCAGAATGTCCGAAACCTGCTGTATTGATTTTATAAAACATCAGGAGGCTATTTTGTTTAACACACGGTGGAGTTTCTTTTATTAACTTAAAGCGATATCGAGCCACGTAAGTCTTGTCCCCAATGCCGCCGTAGTGTCGACGTAGTGCACTAGATGGGAGTGTGCGGATTAGTGCAGTGTAGTCAGACTCAAGTTAGTGTGAAGCGCTATTTAAGATACGGCCGCATATTACCGCCGTATGATGCCTTACACCTATTGTTTACCTAATTATTGCTTTTTTTGACCAAAATATGTGTTAAAAAGATTAAATCTGATGCATTATTTTATAGTAATTATTTAGTATATCTGTTTTTTGTATATTAAACTGTTGTAAGAGTGACCGTGGAAGTCCATTTCCGCCACGAATAATAATAATAGTTCAATTCTGTCATTTAATCGCAGGATTTTTACTTACTAATTCGGAATTGAGATCTCTGACCTACTAAATCTGAGATTAAAGGCCAGAATTCAGACATGGAAATGTGTAACAAAATGAAAATACTGCACCCTTAAATGGGTTATATTGTTTTCCCCTGCTGTTATGATTGCACAAGTCTTAAAACCGCGTTCGTGGTCAAATGCAATAGAATATCTGCTTAAAAAAGTCTGCTTAAAAATCTCATTTCCAGTTTCAAACGAGGTCCCCGAGCACCCATGTGTCTCTCCGGTCTCAAATCAAGTGTTTGAACGTCGCCTCATTGAGAAATACATCGCTGAGAACGGCGCCGATCCGATTAACGGGCAGCCTCTGTCAGAGGAGCAGCTTGTTGACATCAAGGGTAAAGAAGAGCTTTTCATGGTCCGATTCCGGTCATGAATCTTGGTGTTGGTTTGATTCACTCTAAACTCTTGTTTCTTTTCGTTTTCTGCAGTCTCTCACCCCATTCGGCCCAAAGCACCATCTGCCACCAGTATCCCTGCTATTTTAAAGTCTCTGCAGGATGAGTGGGTGAGTGGACTGTACATCATAAAAAAACCAACATTCTCATACTAAGAGACAAAGTCATGAGTGTGTGTGTTTTTAGGATGCTGTGATGCTGCACAGCTTCACACTGCGCCAGCAGTTGCAGACGACACGTCAGGAGCTTTCTCACGCCCTCTACCAACACGATGCAGCCTGCAGAGTCATCGCCCGTCTCACTAAAGAGGTCACTGCTGCCAGAGAGGGTGAGCACCTCGTTGAGTAGCTGGTTAGCTCGACGTTTTGAGGATGTACTGGGTTGATCCAGTCTCTTAACACTTAGGGTTATGTGGTTAATGAAGTGATGTAATTAGCCAGGAGCTGGTCCTGGTGTGATGTAGTTGGATTTGTAAATAAGCTGTTTTTTATTTTATTTGTTACTGAATGTTTTGCTGCTTGCATCTACAGCTCTGGCCACCCTCAAACCCCAAGCAGGATTGGTTGCTCCCCAGGCCGTTCCCGCCTCCCAGCCTGCTGCCATGGTCAGTGATTCATCCCAGAGTTTCTCTAGTTCATATGCATGCACCATAGCACATAAAACATTTACAGCACACAATTGTCTGCGACTGTTTACTAACTTTTAATGTTTCACAGGGTGCGGGTGGAGAACCGATGGATATCACTGAACAGGTTGGAATGACACCGGAGATCATACAGAAGGTAGGGCTTATCTCCTTTTATCTTGTCTAGTTTACAATAATACACATAAGTACACGATACTTAAATTAAACTTTTTTTTTCTTCTTTTTTTGCCAGCTACAAGACAAAGCCACCATCCTGACAACTGAGAGAAAGAAGGTTAGTGAAGGGTGTCTGTCCATAAAAAGGAAGAAATCACTATACTGGGAGTCTGAGGTCTAAAAATGTTTTATTTTTATCATCACAGAGAGGAAAGACTGTGCCGGAGGAGCTGGTCAGAGCCGAGGATCTCAGCAAGTATCGCCAAGTGGCCTCTCACGCTGTGAGTCTGGAATTGCTCTGCTTTCTGCACATTGAAAATAAATAGTGCATTTGCCTGGCTATAAACATATTTTTTTCTTGTTTAGGGACTTCACAGTGCCAGTGTGCCTGGAATCCTTTCCCTGGATCTGTGTCCTACGGATACCAACAAAGTGCTTACAGGTATGAACACACACTTCAGAACCGAATTGGGGAACTTCGGGCCTTTGCATTGCATTCGATGTTATGAATTGCTACACAGGTGCCTGTGACTCGACCTGAAATACACTTGAGTTAATCCATTGTTTAGAAGCCGTTTTTGTCAATCTCCAGGTGGTGCGGATAAGAATGTGGTGGTGTTTGATCGGCGCGAGGAGCAGATTGTGGCCACCCTCAAAGGCCACACTAAGAAGGTCACCTCTGTCATCTATCACCCCTCTCAGGTATTCGGTCTACGTCCAGCCTCCATCACACTCCTGCACGGACCCCTGCAGCTTTGATAAGCCTAATTTGTGTTCTCTTTCTGTTCTGCAGTCGCTGGGGTTCTCCGCATCCACAGACAGCACTATTCGCGTGTGGTCACTCGCAGCGGGAAGCTGTGCGCAGGTGGTTAGGGCTCATGAGGCGGCTGTGACCGGCCTATCCCTGCATGCTACTGGAGACTATCTGCTCAGCTCCTCAGAGGATCAGGTCCTTCATACACACACACACACACACAGATTTAGTAACGTCTGTCAGTAGAAACAAACTTGCTCTTTATTTTCTAAAAAGCTTATAGAATCACATCCGCGTGCTCATGGTTTTTTTTCTTCTTTTTTTACTGTGGTCGGTCCTCAGTACTGGGCTTTCTCTGATGTCCAAACCGGTCGTGTTCTCACTAAAGTCACCGACGAGGCTGCAGGATGTGGTACGTAGACAATGAGCCTCTCATGACAGAGTTCTTCAACCTCAGATGTTTTTACTTCTTTGCTCTGAATTGATTTTGATCTTCTCATATGTTCCTCTGATCACAGCCCTCACCTGCGCTCAGTTCCACCCCGATGGTCTCATTTTTGGAACCGGCACTGCCGACTCTCAAATTAAGATCTGGGATCTTAAGGAGCGGACCAACGTGGCCAACTTCCCCGGCCACTCTGGCCCGGTGACCTCCATTGCCTTTTCTGAGAACGGCTACTACCTGGCCACTGGTTAGTGACTGTGGCTCAGTCTTTCTCTGTGTGGGTGTTGGGGTGTGTGTGCTTGTGTAACTTTAAGCTCGTCTTATTTCAGGTGCTCAGGACAGCTCTCTGAAGCTGTGGGATTTGAGGAAGCTGAAGAACTTCAAGACAATCATTTTGGACAATAATTACGAGGTGTGTAGTAATTATGTAATTATTGTTTCACATGGTCTACTCGTTAGCATGCTCCTGTGATCAAATCTCGGCCATGATGTCATTAAGGATCACCACACATCCTGTGTTTGTCTCCTTGCTGTGCAGGTGAAGTCTCTGGTGTTTGATCAGAGTGGAACATACCTGGCTGTCGGAGGTTCTGATATCAGAGTGTACGTCTGCAAACAATGGTCCGAGGTTCTGAACTTCTCTGGTAAGTGGAGATGTTCTGCTCAGTCCTTGTGTATGTGGCTGAGTTAATCAGGTGGTTAAGATGAAGCCTCATGTGCCTGTGATGATTAAGTAAGAGGTGATTAACTCAGACTGGAAACTCCCTCCTCCCTGCTTATTCTTCTGCTTCTCTTTCCATAGATCACACCGGATTGGTCACAGGTGTGGCATTCGGTGAACACGCCCAGTTCCTGTCCTCCACCAGCATGGATAGGAGCCTGAAGTTCTACAGCCTGTAGGAGAGAGCTGAAGAGCAGATCCAGTGTGGCTGAGATGATTCAGACGGGCCCCTGATTCATTAGAACGTCGAGTTGGAAGCGGGAGTCGCTCCATAGATCAGATTGTTCATACCACATGCTGATCACAATTCACTGATGTATCGTTTAACTCTGTAGTGACACATTCTCTCCAGTTTGGTCATTCGATGAAAAAGATTTTCATTAAATACTAAATATTTTGTCCCCTCTGATTTCTGATCTTCTCTGTCTGTAGGGATCCAGTTTCCCTTCTAGCTTAGTTTTCCATTTTTTTAATCCTGTCATGTCGATTCCAGATTTAACTTTCAATAAAGATGTGATGTTTTTATTTCCTGACTGTGTGACTGACTGACTGTTGCATTTAATCATGTGCATTTTACTATTTCTTTTGTAATTTAATAACTGATCTGCCCGAACATTTGCATGGAACACCTGCTCATCTGGCACCAACATTTATGCCACGGGCATTACCTAATAATGCAAGCGTTACAATGGAGAGCATATAAATGTACCTTCTGATAATTATCAGAATAGATTGTGATTAGACACTAAATAATAAATCTGTTGAAATTATAATTTCAACAGATTTATTATTTAGTGTCTAATCAGTAATATTTTCGTTTATTAGTATATTATAAGCATTTTAATGTTTAAACATTTTTTTTTTAAAGAGTGATGTGAGTTAACTGGTTGCTAATGTTCATAATGCTCTTATTTTAATTGATTTTGTTTAGGCTTTCTCTAATTAAATGGCTTTTTTTCAACATTCTGGAGTTATTCATCAGGGGACCATTTCAGACACTGATGGTAGATGAACAGTCTTCACAATCTATTCTAATTCATCCCAAAAGTGTTGGATGGATTCGATCTTTAAGCCCTTCAAGACAGTGATGGGAGTTCTGGACTTCTGCCAAACAGTTCCCACAAAATTAAAAAGAAAGTAATTATCCAAATTGCACAAACCGGATGAAATAAAATGCCCAAAATGTGCTAAATCACTCCGTATGAATTTGTCCATCATTTTTAAACCTAATTGCAGAAGTGAAGTACAAACTGCACTTTGAACTCTGATTCAGCAGAGTGACGTGATATCCTGTAGAATGGAATTCTGGTGCACGTGAATATACCCTTTATCATCCATCCATCCATTATCTTCCACATTATCCTCTACCATGCCCATCCAGGGGAGAATGTCTCCATCGCTGGGCACACACTCACTCACACAGACACACTCTATGTGGGGCAATTTGGAGAACTCAATTACATTTACATTTGGCCATTTATTGGACGCTTTTATCCAAAGCGACTTACAAAGTGAGAACAGAGTTAAACACAACATCCCTGGAGCAATGAGGGTTAAGGGTCTTGCTCAAGGGCCCACATTGGTAACTTCAGTGGACCTGGGATTTGAACCCCCAACCTTCAGATTGACAGCCCAATGCCCTGTCCACTGAGCTACCGCACCCCCGCACAATTGACTTGATCCATGTTTTTGGACTGTGGGAGGAAACCGGAGAACCAGGAGGAAACCCACGCGGACACGGGGAGAACATGGAAACTCCACCCAGATTGGTTTTCGAACCGCTGAGAGGAGAAGATGCTAAACCACTAAGCCACCGTGCCGCCCGCTTCATCATTCAGTACTTGTTTAATTGTGTTTGTGTTCTAGTTGAATCTTCTCTACGTTTCTCCAAAATAAACAATCGAAGCGTCTTCTGTGTTTTGATCTCCTCAGTTTTTTAAACTACACTTCAGTCTGAATTCCTTCGCGCTGACACGCGGTCACGTGAACAAACCCTGTAACGTGACTCTATATACAGATTCGGGAAGGAGCTGCACCGCTCTTCTGTCCTCTCCCCCCCCCGCCCGTTTTCACACTCCTCGCACGCGATTAGCTTGCTGTTTTGTTTGGCAGTGCTTTCCACCAATAGGATGCGTGTATGATAATCATTACCCAGTCCGGCACGAGGGGGGGGCGGAGATTTTCCGGAATACGGGTGGAGTCGTGAGGGCAGCCGGACAGCTGGCTTTTCCAAACGGACGCAGTGCTGAGGAATCCGCTCGAAGCCGCGGCGCTGGTTAAAGTTCCGAGCGAAACTCATTCACCGCAAACAAGTAAGTTTAAAATGTCTGAAAACAAGCGAGCTTTCGATTCACAATGCTGGAAACAGATGCCAAGCTGGAGTTTAAACGCAACGTCAACGTATCGCCAGGCTGTACGGCAGTCTGTTACTGCGTTGTACGGTTGTTTATTTCAACATTAATGCTAAAAAAAAAAAACGTATTAACTTTTCTTAGCACGTGAATGAGGTACTATTTTACTTTTACTTTTGATTTCTTCCTCGGTCTGAGTGCCTCTCCATCTTCAAACCCATCAGCTGTGTGGCGTGTACAGGGTTCTGTTCTGATTTGATTGATTTGATTGATTTGTTTATTATTAGATTGGTTTGTTTCCGTGTCTGTAACTCGTGGACTGATTGAGATGCTGAAAAGTTAATGAGTTAATCACAGGTGGTTAGTTTAATGGAGGTGGTTGTGATGTGATGACTGTGGTCAGCAGCACTGATCAGCTCTGCTCTGCTGGGCTGAGAATAATAATAATAATAATAATAATATCATTATAACATGATAACAACCCCCCCCCCCAACATGCTGACTGCATTCTTCAGATCATTTCACCATCATTATCAGTGTGCTGATTGATCCGGGAACTTTAAACTTTAAATTTAAAGAACTTTCAATTATTAGAACTGTTTATATGAACCTGTTTTGTTTGGACCAAGAACATACATCAGTCTAAATGGTTTTAAACACCTACCTTAAAATTATAACTGATTTACGGAGATTTTTTAATAATATGTTTGGGTTTGGACCGTATCAGTATCATTATGTTTAGTCCCTCGTGTCGTGTCAGCAGGAACAGGTCTGAACGTCCTCTTCTTATCTCGATCCTTTTAACCTACAGATCTGTAGTTTCTGATGAGTTCGGTGTTATTAGTGGCGACCAGCTGTAAGTTAGAGACATTCTCATCCCACACACAATTCGTAAAGACAGATCATTATTACAAATTGACGTACAGTGGTAACACATTTCCACCATTTCAAACTACAACATCCAGTGTAATGATGCAAATATAATGGGGGTGGAGTGGGGGTGTTTATGCAGAGCACCTGGTGTGAAGATGGAAATGAAACTCGATTGTTGAATTTGGAAAGTCCTGATTGTGTGAAGAGCTTCACTTCTGACTCTCAGGCGGGGTGGGCACTGCAGTGGATTTTCTGTCAATACCAAAGCTGCCGAACCGAAATACTCAAACTGTAAGGAGTCATGTCCGTGTGAGTGTATGGAATGGAAATAGGAAGTCGGTTTACACATTAATCACATGGTTTACACAGGGAAGTAATATCATTTACATAATAAACCAGACAACAGCATACTGTCCATGAAATACACTACACCCAAAAAACACAATGGGACTAAAATTCAGGCTGAATATATATATATATATATATATATAGTACGTTCGCCTCAGCACAAGGGATTCCCGGTTCGAATCCCCATCTGGGTGGAGTTTCAATGTTCTCCCCGTGTCCGCGTGGGTTTCCTCCGGGTTCTCCGGTTTCCTCCCACAGTCCAAAAAAAAACATGGATCAAGTCAATTAAGTTCTCCAAATTGCCCCATATAGAGTGTGTTTGTTTGTGTGAGTGAGTGTGTGCCCAGCGATAGATTGGCGCCCTGTGCCTGGTCCTGGGTGTATCTGCTCAGCGCCCGGAACGTTCTCCCCTGGATGGGCATGGGGAATCCCCCGCAACCCTAATAGAGGATAAAGTGGACGAAAATGGATGGATGGATATATATATAGATATATATATATATGACACCTATATGACCACCTGTATTTGAAGCTGATCTCCCCTTTGATTGGGTTATTTAGTCTTTAAGCTCCAAAAGTGTTGCACAACCTGTGAAAAGCGACTCATGCTAGAGGGGAAAAAGAGAAGAGGTACGGCATGAGGAATTTCCATATCATTAATAGCCACTGAAGCTGAGCAACGTGCACGTGATGAATGAATGTATCCGTCAATCATTCTCACTTCTCATTTCTGTGTTCTGTCTCCATGTCTCGTTCTGACAGGCCATGGGCTCCATGTTCCGCAGCGAGGAGGTCTGCCTGGTGCAGCTCTTCCTGCAATCTGGAGCAGCGTATAACTGTGTCAGCGAGCTGGGAGAGCTGGGAATTGTGGAGTTCAGAGATGTGAGAGCTGGTTTCGCAACCCACAATGCGTCTTCTGTCATTAACACTTTCAATTTCATATCAGCTCTGCTTTACCATACAAATGGACGTTTGTAATTTCACACTTCCGTTCTGTAGTCCATCTGTTTTTCTACGTACTCCGTTAGTCCTCATTAGTCTGTTCTCTGATGAAAGCTGGAAAGGAATTAACGTCGCACGTGTTTCTGCTGTTTCCCAGTTGAATCCGAATGTCAGCGCCTTTCAGAGGAAGTTTGTCAGTGAGGTGAGGAGATGCGAGGAGCTGGAAAAGACCTTTGGTGAGTTGCTTCAGTGGGGGGGCGCCAGGTTTGCTGTCCTCCTAATTGGTTGACTCATTATACACTGTATTACAGATCGGGTTAATTAAAGCCTTTGATGTTTAATGACCCGCCATTGTGCTGACTTGCTCCTCCGTTCTTTGCTCTCAGCGTTTCTGGAGCAGGCGATATCGCGCTCCCTCTCGACGTCCCTTAACTCCACTCTGCAGGATCCCGTGCTCAGCCCTCTGGCTCCTCAGCCCAGAGAGCTGCTCACCATAGAGGAGGAGTGTGAACGTTTGGCCCGCGAGCTTCGAGAGGTGTGTTTGTATGTGCACATGATTCGCACTCTCTTAGTTTTTATCTCATACTGTATATATGAATTTTAAATTTCTCCTGTTCAGGTTTCCAGGAACAGAGACAGCATTCGCGCTCAGCTAAATCAGCTGAGTCAGTACAGAGGGGTCCTGACGCAGATGCACTTTCTCACAGCCTCCCAGGTTCACAACACTTTATGCCACATGAGTTGTACCTAATTAAAGAGAGAAAAAAAAAAAAAGGAAAAAAAAAAAAAAAAATATATATATATATATATATATATATATATATATATATATATATATATATATATATATATATATATATATTATTCATTCATTCATTCATTCATTATCTTCGCTTTATCCTCTATTAGGGTCGCGGTGGGGTTCCCCATGCCCATCCAGGGGAGAACATCTCAGGCGCTGGGCAGATAGACCCAGGACAGGACGCCAATCCATCGCTGGGCACACACTCACTCACACACACACACTCTATATGGGGCAATTTTGAGAATTCAATTGACTTCATCCATGTTTTTGGACTGTGGGAGGAAACCGGAGAACCCGAAGGAAACCCACGCAGACACGGGGAGAACATGGAAACTCCACCCAGATGGGGATTCGAACCGGGAATCTCTAGCGCTGAGAGGCGAACGTGCTAAACCACTAAGCCACCGTGCCGCCCCTATATATATATATATATATATATATATATATATATATATATATATATACCCATATATATATATATGGTTTTATGAGGAACTTAGCAACTGTGTGTGTGTGTGTGTGTGACAGGTTCCCCCACACTCGTTTGATCCAGTGGGTTTGGCGGAACACCGGCAGGACGCGAGGCTCAGTTTTACGGCGGGCGTCGTTCACCCTTGGAAAGTACCTGCTTTCGAGAGGCTGCTGTGGCGGGCATGTCGTGGTTACATCATCGTGGACTTTCAGGAGATGGAAGAGAAGCTGGAGGATCCTGAAAGTGTGAGAACTCTTACAAGAACTGAAATTCACCAGTGACTGCTTATTGCATCATCATAACACTCTGTCTCCTCTGATTTCTGCTGCAGGGTGAGATGGTGCAGTGGACCATCTTTCTCATTTCCTACTGGGGCGATCAGATCGGACAAAAAGTGAAGAAGATCTGTGATTGGTAGGGACTGGGTTATTGTAACATGAACATGAAGTCTTGATTCTGGGGCTTCAGACACAGTACACATCAGTGAGGGACCGGGGTTTTATGTGCCACAGTGCTCAACACTGTCTGTTTACAGGGATGTTTACAACATAATGCCTTTGCTTTAAAGATTACTGTTATAAAGCAACTCAAACTGACACCATGTGACTCAAAGAGTTCGAACCCAGCCTGATGCATCACACAGTCAAATTAAGCACGAGTTTTAGATCTTCAGCGCCTAATTTAATATTGACCCTAATTAGATTATTCTGTCTCTCACATTCCATCAGCTTCCACACGCAGACGTTCCCGTACTCGGAGAGTCAGGCGGAGCGAGACGAGATCCTGAAGGAACTCAACACCCGAATCGAGGACATTCAATCGGTACGTGGTGAATTTGTGTGAAAGACGTCACCAAAACCTGTTAGTCCACGAGTAACCCGTTGCTTCCTGCTCCATTTCCGTCCCCTCTCAGGTGATGAATCAGGCGGAGCAGTACCTGCAGCAGCTCCTGATGCGAGCCCTGACCGTTCTGCCCCAGTGGCGTGTCCGGGTGCAGAAGTGCAAAGCGGTGCAGATGGTGCTGAACCTCTGCAGCCCCTCCGTCACTGAGAAGTGTCTCATTGCCGAGGCCTGGTGCCCCGTTAACCAGCTTCCTGCCCTGCAGAGTGCACTGCGGGAGGGAGGGGTAAGAAGAGATACCCGTAACGTGAACATGATAACGTGAACATGATGAAGAGAATATTAATACCTTTAAGAGAGTTAATGAAATTAATGGTGGTCCATTTTTTTTTTTTTTTTTTTTTAGAGAAAAAGCGGCAGCACCGTGGATTCATTCTACAATCGTCTGCCCACCAGCACCTCCCCTCCCACCCTGTTCACCACCAACTCCTTTACATCGGGATTTCAGACTATAGTGGATGCGTATGGGGTAGCGAGCTATCGGGAGGTCAACCCAGGTAACCACACGCAAACCATCCTGCGGGTGCGGGTAACAGGATGTGGAACCTGAATTTAACGCCCTCCTCTGGTCTTCGCAGCACTTTATACCATTATCACGTTTCCGTTCCTGTTTGCTGTGATGTTCGGCGACATCGGACACGGTCTGCTCATGACCCTGGTTGCTCTCTGGATGGTGCTGGAGGAAAAGGACCCCAAGCTGAGGAACAACACTAATGAGGTGCAGGCACACTGAGATTCTGTTGTCCTCTTGTGGACAATCTATGCAACAACACTACAAACATTTTAGCCAATAACAGTCACAACTCTTCTCATCCACGCTGTTAGATCTGGCAGATGATGTTTGGAGGACGATATCTGATCCTGCTGATGGGTCTTTTCTCCATCTATACTGGAGCCATTTACAACGAGTGCTTCAGCAGAGGCCTCACAGTCTTCTCCTCCGCCTGGCACGTCCGGCCTCATGCCGAGTTCTACAACTGGACGTACGTTCCCCGCTTTTCTACATGTGCAGTGTATATCTGTTTGTGGGCTGACCACAATTCTGTATGTCCTTCACAGGGATGCCACTTTTAGGACGAACCAGTATCTAACGTTGGATCCCAATGTGTCTGGAGTTTTTACTGGACCTTATCCATTCGGCATCGATCCGGTAACGAAAAGAAACTACTTAAATCGAAGTCTTTTATTCTATTTGATGAACTGTGTACAGATTCCGGTGAGACAGTCCACCTTGTTTATAATCTGTGCTTTACTGTAAAACCTCTCACACTCAGATTTGGGGAATGGCCAACAATCACCTGACGTTTCTGAACTCGTACAAGATGAAGATGTCCGTGATTATTGGAATCATTCACATGACGTTTGGAGTCTGTCTGTCCTTCTTTAATTACAAGTGAGTGCCTGCAGGGGCTTCACGGTTCTTCTTACCGGTCTTGTAAGTTCCTGAACTTAGCGTGTGGTTCTCTTTTTAAACATTCAGGCACTTTAAGGAGATGAGCAGTGTGGTCCTGGTGCTGATCCCCGAGCTGTTCTTCATGCTCTGCTTGTTCGGCTACCTGATCTTCATGGTTGTGTTTAAGTGGGTGGTTTATGGACCCATGGACTCGAACTCTGCACCCAGCATTCTCATTCACTTCATCGACATGTTCCTATTTGCAGACAATAAAGACAACCCAGCTCTCTATGAAGGCCAGGTTTGTGGGAGTTCAGTAGGAAATGATTTTTTTAGCAGAAATGTATCGCGTGTTCCTCAGTAAAACTCTCTTTCTGTATGCAGATGACCGTGCAGAAGGTGCTGGTTATTCTGGCACTGTGTTCCGTTCCTGTGTTGTTACTTGGGAAGCCCATCCATGAGTATCTCAGCTTTAGAAAACGCCGACAGCAGCCCACAGTGAGTGTCTGTGCATTGTTTGTAAACTGCCGCTCCCGAACTGAATACACTATCTACTTTAGAGGCTTTCTGATTTTGTTAAACAAGTCTAATGGATGAAAATATGTAGCCTGTACAGAGAATAAAAGAGTATTCACATGTTGTCCCACATGCTGCATCACAGCCTGGCGCCTCCTAAATTACATTAAATATCGGTGGCTGAGTGGGATCATTTAAAATCCTGGAAATTCATGTTGATCTGTATTTAACAGGGGGAACGGAGACCTCTGCTGTCAGAAAACGGTTCAATAAATGCTCAGCAAGGGGAGGTGGAGACGCTGGGAGAGGAGGAGGTGAGCTGGTGAGGAGGATGGAGATTCTTAACCTAATGACTTTGAATGTAGTTTAATAAAGGGTCCTTATAAAATTTGGGTTTTGTTAATGTTTAGATTCAAATATTATCATGTATATGACGAATATTTAATACAGATTATAAAGTTTCATGTTTTCCTTTTGTCTTTTAAATCGTGTGGAAGGAGTTTGATGCTGCCGATGTTTTCATGCATCAGGCCATTCACACTATTGAATACTGCCTGGGCTGCATCTCCAATACCGCCTCCTACCTCCGACTCTGGGCCCTCAGTCTTGCTCATGCACGTGAGTATATAAGTCCTGACATCATCAGCGGTTGGGAAATCTGATTAAAAATGCGATTCTCAGAGCAAAGAAAAAAAAAATCACTTGAAACAGAGATCACAGAGAAATTCACTTGTATGCAAAAGTTTTATTGTTTAAATGTTAATTTAAAATCGTCGAGTGTTTTTAATGGATTACACTATATGGACAATATGCGTGCATGTAAGCATCCATGTCCTTGACCGAGTGTCTATGTTTCACAGAGCTGTCTGAGGTGCTGTGGACGATGGTGATGCACATTGCCTTCTCACAGAAAACCTATGTAGGAAGTATAATGATGGTGGTCATATTTGCGTTTTTTGCCATTTTGACCATTTCTATTCTACTGATCATGGAGGGCCTGTCCGCGTTTCTGCACGCTCTTCGACTTCACTGGTGAGAGAGTCTACATTTATACATGGATATGTATTTATACATGTATACTGTATTTATACATGGATGATCCTGTTACACATTTTAAAAGAAAATATAACTTTGCTGTTTTAATAAGCGGTGTTGCCATCACAATACACTACATTCTCTTTTCACCTTCTAATTTATATATACAGTATGTAGAAATGTCGACTTTGTTCTTAACGTTGTTTCTATATCAGTCATCATTTCTCTCGTTTTCTTTTTCAGGGTTGAATTTCAAAACAAGTTCTATGGTGGATCTGGCTATAAGCTCAGTCCCTTTGCCTTCACCTCAATAATCCATGCCTCATCAGTAAATTGATTGTCATTGTGGTTATGTCGCCAAAAAGTTAAATAATCACAGGAAAGTGTTTTAACCTAAATATTTCACAGTTGCATTCTGCATGAAGAAGTTTCTTCGTGTTGGTTAATGACCCTGTTTTTAGATTCAGGCTTCAGTCGTAAAGTTTTTCTCTAAGTGGCTGCAGCTGCTCACATGATATTCCTTTTTTCTACGTTCCATAGAAACGAACTGGTAATTTTAAAATATCACGTGTTCAATCATTTAGAGTGGCAGCCAATGTGGAACTCAGGGAGGTTTTATTCATGTCTACAATTATTCCGACTGGTCAAGTGTACTGTACGTCACAGAAGTCCATTTAAATCGATAGGGCCAATTTTTTTTTTTTTTTTTTTTTTTACTGTTATGTTTATTAATGTTTTGAAACTTAATCTTGAATCAAAGGGAACTCATTCTGACATTTTTTTGTGTATTTTATGGAAATGTATTTTCTTGTGGATTTGCATAATTAATGAAGTATAATGCATCACCAAGATATTAAAATCAGACTGATCAGCAGATTTGTGTTATCTGTCACTGCTTGAATAAGTTTAAATGATATGTACTGTTCATATATGCGCTGGGCAGATAGACCCAGGACAGGACGGCAATCCATCGCTGGGCACACACTCACACACACATACATACTCTATATGGGGCAATTTGGAGAATTCAGTTGACCTTGATCCACGTTTTTGGACTGTGTGAGGAAACCGGAGAACCCGGAGGAAACCCACAGGGAGAACATGGAAACTCCACCCAGATTGGGATTCGAACTGGGAATCCCTAGTGCTGAGAGGCGAATGTGCTAACCACTAAGCCATCGTGCCGCCCTATGTTTTTTTTTTTTATCATTTTGTAAAAATGTAATTTATCCTGGGGCGGCACGGTGGCTTAGTGGTTAGCACATTTCCTCCGGGTTCTCCGGTTTCCTCCCACAATCCAAAAACATGGATCAAGTCAATTCAATTCTTTAAATTGCCCCATATAGAGTGTGTCTGTGTGAGTGAGTGTGTGCCCAGCGATGGATTGGCGCCCTGTCCTGGGTCTATCTGCCCAGCGCCCGAGACGTTCTCCCCTGGATGGGCATGGGGAACCCCACCGCGACCCTAATAGAGGATAAAGCGGGAGGTAATGAATGAATGAATAATTTATCGCGAATCCTGGGCATTTCCGTAAAAAGTAGGGTTGTAATTAGAACCGCTAGGTGGCGGTATGTGCTTCATGCCACCGGCCATTACAACTCAAGGAAGAATTGGCGGTTCTGCTGACGTCATGAAGCCCTCGCGCCTGCCCGCGAATTTTTGAAAGCGCCGGTCTTTGGTTCCTGCCTCGGTTCCGTTTGTAGTTTAATGTCAGGAGGTTAATTAATAATTAATCATTAAATATTCACACAATGGTTCAGGAGTTTCATGTGTTGCGCTGCTTCTCGTGTCAGACTTTTCAGGTGCAGCAGGTAAGCGGCATTTCGGCTTGTTTGTGTGACGTCACATCGCCTCTGAGATTTCACAGAACGTTCGGGGTTTCCGATAAAACTCTTTGAAGCGGATTTTGCGTTTTTTTGGTTATTTATCCGACACCCGGGCGGCACGGTGGCTTAGTGGTTTAGCATGTTCTCCTCTCAGCGCTGGGGATCCAGGTTCGAATCCCAATCTGGGTGGAGTTTCCATGTTCTCCCCTTGTCCGTGTGGGTTTTCTCCGGGTTCTCCGGTTTCCTCCCACAGTCAACTATATTTATCATTTAGTCATTTATTGGACGCTTTTATCCAAAGCGACTTACAAGAGCACAGGGTTAATCACAACATCCCTGGAGCAATGAGGGTTAAGGGTCTTGCTCAAGGGCCCACATTGGTAACTTCAGTGGACCTGGGATTTGAACCCTCAACCTTCAGATTGATAGCCCAACACCCTAACCACTGAGCTACCACTCAGTGAACATGGATCAAGTTCAAGTGAATTGTCCAAATTGCCCCATATAGAGTGTGCGTGTCCAGTAATAGATTGCCCCCCTGTCCTGGGTGTATCTGCCCAGCGCCCGAAACGTTCTCCCCTGGATGGGCATGGGGAACCGACCCACGACCCTAATAGAGGATAAAGCGGAAGATGATGGATGGATAAACGACACCCACAGGCCAATTCAGTATTTAAACCTTGTTTGTGTACAGACTGTCCATTTATTCTGACTTTATGATTTAATCGAAATGTGTAGTTCGACAACTAAATTAATGAATTAATAAATAAAAAAATTTATGAATGTCATGACCCAGTTTTTTTTTTTTTTTTTGACCGCGACACTATTTTCAGAATTTCTAAAAGAATGGCGCCACCCAGTGGCTGAGAGCGGGACACGTAAGGTCATTGCAGTTCATGTTGTTAATTAAAAGGTGTATCGACCAAAATTAATATATATAGTCATTCATTCATTATCAACTGCTTTATCCTCTATTAGGGTCGCGGTGGGGTTCTCCATGCCTATCCAGGGGAGAACGTCTCGGGCGCTGGGCAGATAGATCCAGGACAGGACACCAATCCATCGCTGGGCACACACTCACTCACACAGACACACTCTATATGGGGCAATTTGGAGAACTCAACTAACTTGATCCATGTTTTTGGACTGTGGGAGGGAACCGGAGAACCCGGAGGAAACCCACGCGGACACGGGGAGAACATGGAAACTCCACCCAGATGGGGGATTCGAACCGGGAATCCCTAGTGCTGAGAGGTGAACGTGCTAACCACGCTATATATATATATATATATATATATTATTATTATTATTATTATTATTATATATATATATATATATATATATATATATATATATATATATATATATATTTTTTTTTTTTTTTTTTTTTTTTTTTTTTCTTTACTCAATTTTCTATAAAAACAATTCCATTGTACCAGGGCCACACACTAACACACTCCTACAGGTCAGTCACTACATGTGAGCCACAACTACGATCTTATAACTATCTGATCTATGAGGGTTTCTGGTTATTAGAGAACATACTAAGACAGACATCTCCAAAATAATGTGTTATTAATGGCTCACTAGCTCCGTCACAAAAAATACATTAAATAAGTTGTAAAATGTAATTTTACCACAAGATGGCATCACCAATCTAATACTATCTGTGTCAGTCGTCAGATTTTAGAGGCAGCTGAAGGGCATGGTTAGGGTGTTGGGCTATCAATCTGAAGGTTGTGGGTTTAAATCCCAGCTCCCCAAGGTCCAATGTGGGTCCTCAACCAAGCACGGGCAACCCTGTGCTCTGACCCCAACCAAGCTGGGATACCTGTAAGTCGATTTGGATAAAGTCGTCTGTTAAATGATCAAATGGAATGCAAAAATAGCAGAGGAGTGGCTTTTGATTTCTCATTAGCCTTATGAGACTAATAGAGCTGACCGTGTCGAAGCAGACGAGTTGCACAATGTGCTTTTTCCAAGCCTGTTTATAGAGGAACCTACTGTTTATTACTATCTAATGCATACAAAGTACATAAACTATGTTCTGTAGGCTGCTGATCTTTGTGGAACATCAATGCAGATGTTTGATTTAATTCACTAAGCTGAAACTTTTGTCTTCAGGTTAAAAAAAGCAAGAAATGGAGCTGCAAGATGTGTGGAGAGAAACAGTCTCTTATTAAGGTCAGCCTTTCTTCAGTTAAATCAGGACACACTTTACATCTTCACTGCTTTTAGCTCAGTCTTTGGTGTAATGCAGGAATATGGCAGAGGGACGGGTGCGGAGTGCAGACGTCATGTGCAGAAGCTGAACACGGTGCGTGGAGAGATGCTGGAGACTGAACATGAAAGAGCTCTGGTTCAGTGGTAAGAGATGATGTCACAAAAGAGATTAATATGTGTTCTCAGTAAAGTAAATTTAAAAAGTATGAATTACTTTAATGTAATGTTTGTAATTAGTGGCACGGGAGAGGAGTGCGAGGTGAAAAAGGATCACGAGACTCAAAGCTATGAACAAAAGGTGTTATAATTTTTTGTTTTTATTGCATTCACTAACTGTGCACCTATATTACACACAGATACCTTATTATTAAGACTCGTATGTAGAGAATCAGACAACATTACAGTCTGTAATTGTAGCACTATAGTGAGTTTGTGTTTTAGGGAGGTGCTATTTAAACAACGGACTTGTGGTTATGTAATGCAATACTAACACCACAAGGTGGCGGACGTGCACATGAAATTGCCTAAAAATGTTATTTAGTGTGCTTACATTGATTTTAGTTTTAATTTCCCTTTAATTTAGTAAGTAAAGTGTAAAATAATCTGCTGTGAAAGAAACAAACTTATATGCATGTGTTTTATGTCTAAAAAATATTTTTTTTACTGGTTACCAAAAGCACTACTCATGGCATGTTTATCTGCATCCTGCAGGACGAAGTCCAAACCGTAAGCCGATGGACTAAATATGTAGAGCAGACAAACGGTAAGCAAGATGAAGATGATGAAGTAGAGGAAGAGAATGTGTACACTGAAAGAGAGTGGGGTCAGGGGCAGAAAAACTGGAGGTCAGTATTAAACTTCATTCATCAGCTTCTTCATTATTTTTTTAGTTTTCATTATTATTCTCTTTCTTTATTTCTAAATATATTTATATATACCAACATCTTAAGTAGGGTAGATGTAATATGACCTTCAAATCTGTGTCCCTGCAGAAAGAGAAAACGTTTTGCTTCAAAAGCTGCTGGAAGTCGTTACACTGGGGGCAAGAAGGGAGATATAGATGCTTCTGTCTGCAGGATGAATGAACTGCCATTTCAGGTACCACACATTAATCTACACCTAATGATCAATGCATGTGTTAATACTATGAATATGAAGGGTATCTTTATAAAAATGTATATCTTTAAAATCATTATGGTCCATTTATATGGGTCCTAAATATACTGCATTCTGATACATCGGTGCCTGAATTTCGGGTCACGGCTCATGTAAAGTTCTGAAATGTTGTGGGATCCTTTATTTGGATTGAAAACTAAAGGTGTTGATATCAGTGGTATAGAATGGTGGTTGTAGAGTCTCTTTTACTTCTTTCACAATCAGCCTCAGAATGCATCACATTCACAGCAGCAGCAGCAGAATTTGGACAACAGTGAAGCCTCAGCTCCATGCGGTTCTCGGCCTCCACCCCTCAGCTCTGATCTTATTTATTCACATGGAATCAGTTCTCAGATCTCTCCCGGGATCCATAACCAGTCTTTGTCCCCCTGTTCCTCTGGAAGCTCCTCTGTGCATCGTCAGAGGTCCAGTCCTGCTAAACTGGACGTTATTAACTCCAAGTGGAGTCGATTTCTTACTTCGGCCTGTGTTGAAAAGGAGGACGAGGAAGAGGATGGCAGGAATGCAGAACGTACTGTAAGCTCGAAGATTTTTGTTAAAACAGAAAAGGTGCTCAATTTGGGAAAGAATGTTCAAATCCAGTGTCCTCCCATTAAACCAGGACTGGCTGTTTCTCAAACACCGGTGCATGTTCAGCCACCACCTAACAAAAAACCACGTCCTTGCCCCTCTTTCAATGCATTTTTCAGCACTGATGAAGATTTTGATGACGATTATTGACTTGGTATTGTTATGCTTGAACAGGAGACACCAACTAAAAATATCATGACATGTCATAACTGAAATGTTCTATGTACTTCACTCTATTTTTACAATAAATGGTCATTTACCGTCAGAACGCAGTAAAGCACCTCTGATTTTAACTCCAGAACAACACGGATGTTTATTTGATTAGATCTTTTATTTCATGGCAGACAGGAAAGTATGAAAAGTAGAATTATAACAATCCTTTTACATTGCGACCAGCAAAAATACTCCATAGATTTGAAATTCTATGTGCTTTATAATGAAAATGTTAATGAATATATTCAGCTATGGTAGAATCGTTTCATAACAGTGTGGAAAACAAGAATATATATGTGATTACATATATATAATAACTATTACAGACAGTAACTTTAAACTGCTGTATGTTTAAACATGCTCTTGTAGTTTAATGTTAATCACACTTTGTAGTTTTAAAAGCCTGAGTAAGTTGTTCGGTCAGCAGTAAGAATAGAGTCTGTTATTGTTATAGAAAGGCAGATTTTTCAGAGTGCTATAGCTTAATCAGGGGATTGTGATATGAGTTAAAAGGCATCCCCTTATTTTAAACCCTCCAGGGATTTCATTTCTGGGGGCCTAAGGGTTTGGCATATTGGATGGCGTCTAGTGCAGCTCCAATGTCGTAGTTTTTGGTATGGAGCAGCCTGGTCAGCCAGCCACCTTCATCTGTAAAGCCCATGGACAGCATCTGGGAGAGAGACTCCACCAGGTGTGGGTCTGCATCTGAAAAAAGAGGGTTTATACACAATTATAATCCATATCTAGCTTTGCAGAAACCTGAGTCGCATGTCCTGGGATAGACAGCAGTAGTGAAAATGGCATGTGTCCCAATCTATATATGCATTGTTTATTTTATTTCACTTCTAACCATTTTATTCAGTCTCTGGTTCTCCAGAGTCAAATGCATTGTTCTGCTTCAGGTGGATATTTTAATGTAATATTGTGTGTCTGATTTGCATGTGTTGGGTGGCATGTGGTAAAAAAAAAAAACAAACAAACAAACACATGGTTGTGTCTTAATCTTAGATATTTGGTAAATAAGCTTTCAGAATGGCACCGTGCTGCTATAACCTACCTTGGGGCAGGTGTGGATACAGGGCGGCCTCACGTAGACCTGTGGGACCTTGGGTAGTGGTGGAGCTGCCAGGATTTTCCCCAGTCCCTCCATCCACCTCCATTCTAAGTGACTGCAGTTCCCCCGTGGATGGATCCACTTCCTTCGAGCTCAAATGGGTCCAGTCCTCATCGCTACTCGGCTCTCGCTGGCCCTGTAAAGTCGGAGTAGAATATATGTTGGGTGTTTGAGCATTATAAAAAACGAAAGTTAATGAACTGTACTAAGTCGTTACCTTCGCCCCCTCGCTTGTACTCCCTACACTGCTTGAGCTCATTGGACCTCCATCTTCCCCTTTGGAAAGGCCTCCCGAAGCACCATCACCTGGACCGCTGGACGGTTCGAATGATGCAGGAGGAGTGGGGGTCACTTTTGCCTTCTTCCCCTCATGTTCCACATCAATGTCCACATTAATGCCTGTCCATGGGGCAGTTTATTATTTAAACACAGGGGGTCATTGTTTTCGTATGTTAAATATTTTAGCAGTGTGAGAAACACCTACCAAGTGGACTGAGCAAGGCAGCGACACCCTCGCCAATGTTCTTTAGGTACTCCATATTGGCCTGGGCAGAAGTAGAAGCTCCAGCTGAAAAAGGCATTTATCAGGTTACACCATTGTGAGCAGTTAGCCTTTGATGATGAAATAAGAGGTGTAATAGTCACATACCATTTTGGGTCTGATCTTCCTGTGAAGTAGACTGCTGGGAGCTTGCCTGAGCTTCAGTGGCCTGGGATTCACTAGCTTGAGGTCCAGCAGTTGGGGTTCCAGTGGACTGAAATAGCCCAGGCTGAGCCCACATGCAGTGCCTCATCTTGCGCCAAATTTTTCCGCGAGGGAACCACTGCGAGACAAACAAAACGGGCTTCAGTGAACAAAGAGCATCCATGTTATCATTTAATGGTTCTATTCCAAAATCATGTTAATCTCACATCGAACATGTTGGCCATGGGATGAAATATCGGCAATAGGGCATGCTCCTTGTGGAGCCCCTTGGCCTGGCAGGTGGAGCACAGGTCATAGTTGGGGCACACGGTGCACTTAAAGCGGGTCCCAGCTACTGGTCCTTCACATCCGTCGCAGGTCACACCAGGGTGATTCATGGGAGGGTGGTGAGGGGGTGGGCCCATAGGAGGATGTCCCGGAGGCCCCATGTGGTGTGGTCCTGGAGGCCCCATGTGGTGTGGTCCTGGAGGAGGATGGAAAAGACCTTGGGCCCCATGATGTAAGAAGTCACGCTTGTCCTCCTTTTTCTCTGAAAGCAGAATTCGTTATGGATTAGTGATCATCAGTTCAGGCTCAAAAATCATATAGATCACATATTTGTTTTTGTAACTCACCCTTAATGAAAATACGGAATGTGTCATCCTTGGTCAGACCGAGTCCCATCATGAGCTCATCATCAGAGGAGAAGGCAATCATATCATTATCTTCATCTAGGAAAAAGTAGGAAACTTCAGTGAGTGCTGTGTTTGGTAAACAGGTTTATCAATAAATATTTAGTCAATAAATATTAACTTTTCTTTTATTCCTACTTGAAAAAACAACTAAGTGATAATCAATTTATAATTTGTGTTTTATTCACTGTGTAACTATTTCACTGATACTTATCCAGGGATTGGGAAAAATAAATAAAAATTGCAGTAGTAGGCGTAATACATTTTAACATGATAAATTAGATGTTGGTAAGAAATTTTGAGAACATGGTGTTCTGCAGTTTGTTTTAATAGATTGGCCACTGAGAGAGGAGTGAACTAAATATATTAAAACTACAAACAAAGATTAAAAAAAATGTTTCCATGAGGTTCCATTACAGAAAACAACTTTAAATCCTTACAAATAAAGTTTGTATTTCTGTTGTTTTATTTTTGCTTACAATACTTAATGCTGTGATGTTTATAACAGTAATCCAAAACATATGTTTATACAAGTATTCTCACGTTGGGAAAGCTACAAGATTTTAGGGCGTGTGTTAGGGTGAGAGGTTTGGTGGCTCCAGAGTTTATTTGTAATAAAATAAAATAAAAATGTTTTGATGAAGTTGAGTCTGGCCTTTGTGAGGCTTTCTCTTCTAACCAGGTGCTTGGTACATTTCACCAGCAACAATAAAACTGACTAAAAAATGTGAACTCGGTAATTAAGAGACATCCCAATACTTTTGACCGTGTGGTGTAGTTGTTTCCAGCTACAGTACTTTACAGTAGACATGGCTCCTCCTTTATGTTTACATATTATATGAACGCGTTGTGACTCCGCCTACAGTTTAATTTGTACGTAACGTGTATTAAATAACATTTAGATCCGTTTTATTTATTTCCCAAAGTGTTCATACCGTGTGGTTCAAAAATGTTTCCACTTTTACGGTGTTTTGAAAATCAAAGGAGTCACATTGTTCCTATAATTCGATTAATTCCACACCCTTTTAAACACACAAACACAATGTAATAAAACACGAAGGTCTAATGGCACAGTCTGATATCGGGAATGTGCGACAATAAAACAGGAAGGAAATCAAAGGGAATAAATCCAGCTTCTCTGTTTAATTTTGTATACGTCATGTTTGGAGGTAAATATATTTGTCCCTGTTTTTTTTTTATTCTTATATATTTGCATCGACCTTTATACTGTATCAAACAATAAATACAGACCTACTTATGTAAACATATGAAAAAACCCACAACGATTCATTAAATAAATAAATTAGTATAAATTACTTGTCCCGAGACTTTATATACATTAAACCGACCCTGAATTCAGATACGGCCTTTAAACCGAGAGCATCGGCTACATGTTTATTTCTCAGCTGGTTTGTAGGTAAAAAATAAACATGTTATTTACCTCTGTAATGCATTTGGAAGCAGCCATAGCGCAGGTTGGAGAAAACATCCGCCACTTTGCGGCTCAAGTACTCAAAACTCGTGGAGACCCCCTGATCCACGGCGAATCGGCGGATCTCCTTGTGACAGTCCTCCTTCCCGAGGAGATAAGCCTTGATGGTTATCGACATGTCGACCTCTTTCTTCTCGTTGATCACAGAAGGTTCGAATTGGAAGCTCGAATTGGGCTTCGGCGCGTTGCGCAGCAGTAATTCCGTCTCTTCTAAACCCGGATCAGTTGAGCTTGGAATCCCTGTACAGTTCCGTGTTATTCTACCCTCCGCATCTGCACCATTTATACTCCGTCACAACCAATAGACTCAGCCGGAGCGAAAGTGGGCGTGGTCAGAGACGACTGCGCATGAACCCAAGATTCTATAACAATAACACGAGGGGTGGGATCTGTGAGGCCAAGCGGCAGTGATGCAGCACTTTCAGACGGGAGTTTCCCCCCTGTGATTAAACACCTAGTACCTAGAACAGAGATTATGTGTGTGATCTCACTATCCTCTGTACAGTCACAACTTTGCCAGAACATTCTAGAACGGCATTTGATAAACACGTGGAAAATATGTCTCACCTTACAACAGACTTTATAGAAAGGGGATGACCATAATGGTGGACAAAGCATGTTGATCCTTTAGGGGAAAAAATATGTCCCACACAGGGCACTGACCTTCAGCTTATCCCAACTGGAACACTTGAGCCAGGCTCTCTGGTCCAACATCAGTGTCTGACCCCACAAATATTTCCACATACACGCTCCAAAATCATGGGGGAAACCTTCCAACGTATATAGGAACTTTTAGCAACAACGGTGGGAGGGGTGGGGTGGGGTGGAGGATCAATTTCAACAGGACATCATTTCAACTCCTGGTGTTATGTGTCTCAATACTTTTGTTGCAGTGAGGTTTCTGCTTCAGAGAGTCAAGAAGACTTAGGTTCATATTGTTGTTTCTCTAAGGCAACATTCTGAGTAACTATAGAGACTATTGTGTGTGAAATCTCAGGTGATCTGCTGTAATAGAAATAAAAAACAAGCCCGTCAAGTACCAGCAGTCATGCCACTGTCATGCCGAGTTCACACATCTCAAAGGGAGCCATATAAATAACAATCATAAAAATGAAATAATAGTAATGATAATAATAACACATATGAAGTGAAGCCAATACATTAATGTATACAGTTTATTAATAAACAATAAACATTTATATAGAACAATTATATTATGGTGGCACGGTGGCTTAGTGGTTAGCACATTCGCCTCTCAGCGTTAGGGATTCCCGGTTCGAATCCCCATCTGGGTGGAGTTTCCATGTTCTCCCCGTGTCCGCGTGGGTTTCCTCCGGGTTCTCCAGTTTCCTCCCACAGTCCAAAAACATAGATCAAGTTAATTGAGTTCTCTAAATTGCCCCATATAGAGTTTGTTTGAGTGAGTGAGTGTGTACCCAGCAATGGATTGGCGCCCTGTCCTGGGTGTATCTGCCCAGCGCCCGAGACATTCTCCCCTGGATGGGCATGGGGAACCCCACCGCGACCCTAATAGAGGATAAAGCGGGAGATAATGAATGAATGAATTATATTATGTGATCTCATTAATTTAGAGAGGGATTTTCACTTCACTCTGTTTTTAAGTTTTGTAAATAATGTGGTTGTTTGGGAGCCTTAGCTCAAGACATTAAAGGTATGTAAACCCTTAAATCAACTTGTGTTTGGCTTAATTTGACTATAAATGTATTTTAAACAATTGAAATGCATTATTGTTGTTTTAATTAGTATTTTTCCTCATCATAAAACCAGTAAGAGAGTGTAACTGTGGTTTTAACCTGCTGTAGTGTAATGTAAATTACAGTTCTGTCCTAAAGTCTGCCACACCTCAGTATTCAGCAAATCACAGTATTCAGTCAGACAGAGTGGCAGGTTATTTACTCCTTATATTATTAATACTGGATCTGACCACTTTTGTAGGCTGCATGCTAAACTAAAGCTACACCTGAATTAAACCCAGCCCAGTGGAGGCTGCATTTGAATATGATGGAAATCAACAAGGGCAGCATGGTGGCTTAGTGGGTAGCATATTCGCCTTTACGTTAGTAAATAAATATTATTAAATAACGTATTATAATAGCACGTTAGTATTAAAGCAAACTCAAGTCTTCCTTTAACTTTGGACTGATTTGTTTTCAGATTTGATAAGATTAGTCCTCGGTGCTAAAGTCTGTTCTGATGCAATCACCACACTGGAGGAGAAATACTACATGCTTCATTATTTAAACATATCCTTAAACAACCCCACTCTCATTAACCACTGTTAGTGTGTGGATGTGTTTTCGATGTTTTAACCTTCCATGTGCTGCCTAAATCATGCCACCATAGTGCTGAGTCATGCTGAGAGAAAATGAAGGGTTTCTCAGGGTTTAGAGTTACACATCCCGTAGCTTCTGAATCTATACCCTCAGGTTCTTTATTTGTATTTTTAGTGCTGCACTTTTCAAACCTGATTGAATATACCAGAATCAGTATTCAGCGGGCATTAAGTTCAGCTCTCAAAGAAATGTGTTCCGTCTGATGCTGTTTCAGATCTGAATACGTGGTCATTTTGGGTTTACGGTAGCAAACATTTTAAATATTTTGGTTATTAGCATTTAGTAACTTTATTACATGTTTATAAGAGCAAAGTGCTCGTACAGTAAAGAATTACGGCATTCTTTCCAGTTTTTAGTAAATGGTGTGTTCTAATACTTTTGCCCACATTGTGCATAAAATCAGATATAATTTATTAATACCAGTGCGAACTATGACCCACTAAAAAGTTAATATTTCTTGTTACAAAGAAAAGACCACAATTATAATATAAAAATGCTATTTTGATCTTTAAAATGTCATCAATTAGATAATTACTTTATCTCAGTACAATTGTTATGTAACAAGGTAGAACTGATATAGTAGTTTTAACTGCATTAAACTTTTAAACTGGGTAGTCTGTGTTTTAAGTGTTACCCTAGTAACTACAACCTAGTTTTAAAATTCACTGTTTGTTTAGCCTGAGTGAGAAAGGAAAGAATGCCGTAATTCTTCCTGAGTCATTCTGAGCCTCAGGAACCAGTCACCTGATTCTGAGTCACGCACCTCACATGCCCATAAGCTGTGACGTGAACAGGACGCGACTGATGACTTGCTGTTTCTTAACTGTGACATAGTAAACTTCTAGTCCATTCTAGTCCATTCTATTCCAAACAAACACCTCAAATCTTCAAATAAAAATAATTCACATGCTGCAGTCAGTTTAAAAAGCTGCTTATGAGCTGACTGCTAACCACATAAGCTTTCTTCCAAAACTTTACATGACATTTCAGTAGCTTACTCTTGATTTTTATATTTATATTTATTAAATTAAGTTGATATATTACAATAAAATACTTTAAATTGAAGAATGATGATTATTATGGTCTTAATTATTATTTGTTTTAAATATTGAACAGGTGGTTCACACTTTGCAGTGTTAGTGCTCTCACCTTACATCAGGCATATTCTGGGTTTGCTTCCTGAATGGGCAGACAAGGCCTGTTCCATGTATAATTTGCATGTTCTCTCAGTGTTTAAAGTGAGCGTATGTTGGGATAGCAACCTTGCTGAAGTTTTGTTCAAAACTAGCTAATGTTAAAATGAATATATATATATATATATATATATATATATATATATATATTAAGGCGGCATGGTGGCTTAGTGGTTGGCACGTTCGCCTCTCAGCGCTAGGGATTCCTGGTTCGAATCCCCATCTGGGTGGAGTTTCCATGTTCTCCCCGTGTCCGCGTGGGTTTCCTCCGGGTTCTCTGGTTTCCTCCCACAGTCCAAAAACATGGATCAAGTTAATTGAGTTCTCCAAATTGCCCCCTATAGAGTGTGTTTGTGTGAGTGAATGTATGCCCAGGGATAGATTGGCGCCCTGTCCTGGGTCTATCTGCCCAGCGCCCGAAACGTTCTCCCCTGGATGGGCATGGGGAACCCCCCCCCACGACCCTAATAGAGGATAAAGCGGAAGATAATGAATGAATGAATATATATATTAATTTTGGACGATACACCTTTTAATTAACAACATGAACTGCAATGACCTTACGTGTCCCGCTCTCAGCCACTGGGTGGCGCCCTTCTTTTAGAAATTCTGAAAATAGTGTCGCGGTCAAAAAAAAAAAAAAAAAAAACTGGGTCATGACATTCATTAATTTTTTTAATCCATCTGATTTACGAGACTAATCAATTTAACTTAATTAACTTCACCCATTTTAAACCCGACTTCATCCTTAATTCTAAACCCACCTCCTCTGCACGTCACCTTGAAACGCTCCCGTTCTGTCTTCCTTTACAGAACTCAAGGACGTGCAGTACTGAATTCAACGTGGAACTGTTCTTAGACCTTGGGAAGCCATTTAATAACAGTGATGAGATTGCATAGGTTCCCTTATTCCACAATCCACTGTTTCTAAATGTAAAGAGAGTTTCTTTAGTGTATCTCGACTATTTAAAATATTTATTTAATATTATTTAATAAAAAGTCGTATTGGTATCTTTACCACAACACAGCTTGCTGGATAATTTTTGTGTGTGTGTGTGTGTGTGTGTGTGTGTGTGTGTGTGTGTGTGTGTGTGTGTGTACGTGTTTGTGTAAAGGATACTGATGGTTCAGCTGTATCTGATTTAACCAGATGGCGGAGCAGCTGCACCACGGAGTCGCTGTGCTCATACTGGCAACATACCAAAATCCCCTGATGAAATAAGGCTCCATATTACACTATCACAGATATGTAGTGTGTAATTATATTAAAGGTTAGAGTTACTGAATGCTGTTAAAAAGACATTTTAAATAATAAATCCCATCACTTTATCAAATATAAGGCTGTTTGATCAGCAGGTAGGAGGGGTGAGCTTTAAAACCCTGAACATCAGGAGCTACGAAAAATGGGTCTAAGGTGCATTCAAGCCAAAAAATAGAGTAGAGGTAGACTTGCGACTAGAATAGGTCTTTAACCACACCCACCGACCACTTTATTAGGTTCACCTTGATTCTACACTCACTGTCCAGTTCCACCTATAGGAACATTCATATATGACCCACTCCAAATCATGTAGAGAAACAAATGTAATACAGTCCTTAAATGCAGAAGTACAAAAGATGCATCTTGTACTTCTGCATTTAAGGACTGTATTACATTTGTTTCTCTACATGATTTGGAGTGGGTTATATATGAAGGATGGATGAATTTTAGCTAATAGATCGGTGTGTTGGTGTGTATTGCACTAGTACAAGTGGATCAGACGCAGCACTGCTGCTGGAGTTTTTCCTCCAGCTCCTGTGAGCACAGATGAATAGCACAGTAAACTTCTCTGTCCATATATTGTATCTGCTGTGTTAGGATTCTGTACTAATAATAAACAGCAGAGGAGGTGTTTTGAATAGGAATCGGGTTCGATTTTATTGCTTTAAAAATGTAAATGATTTCTTCTTTGTTTCATTTCATCCAGCGCTCCTGCAGCAGTCCAATTCCTCCCGTTAGAGACAAAACTACCAACTGTTTGTCTTTACCAATCCGTGGTTCGATTTCTTTTTGATGAAAACATATTTTAAAATAGCATTATTATGTATGGCGGCACGGTGGCTTAGTGGTTAGCACGTTCGCCTCTCAGCGCTAGGGATTCCCGGTTTGAATCCCCATCTGGGTGGAGTTTCCATGTTTTCCCCGTGTCTGCGTGGGTTTCCTCCGGGTTCTCCGGTTTCCTCCCACAGTCCATGGATCAAGTCAATTGAATTCTCAAAATTGCCCCATATAGAGTGTGTTTGTGTGAGTGAGTATGTGCCCAGCGATGGATTGGCGCCCTGTCCTGGGTGTATCTGCCCAGCTCCCGAGACGTTCTCCCCTGGATAGGCATGGGGAACCCCACCGCGACCGTAATAGAGGAGATAATGAATGAATGAATGAATTATTATGTAACTGTTTCTTAAAGTCCTATTTGTATCAGGTCATGGCCATTTCGTAACGCTGCATTTTGCACAACACTTTTGCACAACTTTTGTGGTTTGAGAAAGATTCTAGAGAAAGTGTTCCAGTGCGTAAACTGGTCAACTGTTTATACAGTGTGTGTGTGTGAAGCACGGTATGCTCAGTTAAACATTGAAATAGGACTCTTTTGGCTTTCCATAGGACGCACTAGGATCAGCTGTCAAAATGACCGAGAGCACATTAATACACATCACACACAGAGACGCGCCTCTTTCCCGTCCACCACTCACTAACAACCGGCGCGGCGGAACGGCGTCCCCCACGCTCTCTCTCTCTCTCTCTCTCTCTCTCTCTCTCTCTCTCTCTCCGCCTTCTCTCTTCAAACAGGCACTACCCTCAGACTGCGCCGCACGAGCGCTCCAGCAGACACGCACGCGCGCGCGCCTCCCCGGGCTCCGTCTGTATCCGTCCGTCGCGCGCTCGGTTCGGACATGATGCGGAGATGAGGCTCCGGAATGGCCCGTTCCTGACAGTGATCGTGTTCGGGGTGTGCGGGCTCATCTCGCTGTCCTGGTACACCGCCTTCAGCAATTCCAAAGGTAACGGCAGCCCCCGCCGCGGTGCGTCCCCTCTGCGCGCGCGAGGGGCGTGTGTGTTGTGCTCCGCGCGTGTTTTCGGCGCCTCGCGGCTGGACGCGGCGGAGTGAGACGCGCCGACCATTGTTCACATAAATGTCTTTAAATTTTTAATTTAAATAATGCACTGCGTGTTCTGAGGGTTCAACAGACCCCCCCTCGACCCTTTTTTGTCCGCGGTCACTGACAGAGGGATTGGATGTTTAAAAGAGGTGGTTCTTTATCTCTGGCTCTTCACACAGAGGTGGCACTGACGGCGAACATCTGGATGCTGCGGGCGTCTTCTGTTTGAAATGAAACTTCTGGCTGAGTTGCACTTGAGGGTGTAATGAGATGCAGGGATATTTAAGGTACATCTCCGGAGCAAGCGCACCTAGCTGTTAGGTGTATCGTTGCTTGAGCCCATCTGTTGCTATGCAGCGCCATCCACCCTGTCTGTCAAAGAAGCAGCACAGGATCGCAGCCGACTAGACATGGGTTGGGTGGTGGATTCTTTTTGCAATTATGTAATTATAAGGTTGAACCTGGGGGATTGAACTCGCTCAGCTTGTTTCTTGCACAGTGGTTGGTACTTCGAGCTCCCAGGATGCTGTGCTGTTTTATGTTAATTGTAATGTTGGGTACAAAGTAGATCTGTATGTCCCCTTCTGTCTGTCACCCTTATGAAAAATAGTATGTAGTCTTTTTACTCACTGGTGGTGTCTCAGTCCTGTCCTGGCAGACTTATCAGAAGTCTGACTTGTGGAACGATCCCAAGGAATGTATTTCTGTTTAGAGACTTGTGTTTGGTGTTACTAATTTATATCCCATGCTTTATTCATCCGCATCTACAGGTAGTTGTGAGATTGTTTAGAAGGGAAGAGGAAGGAAAGTATTAAAGAACAAAGTTTGCCGGTCACCGGGGAAAAGGATCAAATAAGCCTAAAAAGAACAGAGTCGAAGAACGAAGCAGGAGCAACACGTACATTAAGCGAACCGGCGATGTTAGGCTAATAAAAGCTTAATGCTGCCAGCTCGCCGTTAAGTGTGTAGGAGGAAGGTTACCAAGCGCAGACTCCAAGCAGAGGTCGGGATGAATGTGTCGGTTGTTCAGCATGAAGTGTTTATCCTGCACCAGACGCTGCCTTTTTTTTTTTTTTTTTTTTTTTTTATTCCTTAAGATCTTACAGTAGCTTTCGGTTCCAGCTGGAGCCCTGCACACCTGATCCAGTTCAGCTCCCCATGTGAATCAGATGGGTTCTGTTAATGCAGCCCTCCGTACAGTCCATGAACTGACGGGACCTCCATGGACTCCTTTGATATGTGAGGCCCTGGAATGTATCTTGCTTTATTGCCAAGACCGATGGCACATGTGCACCAGAAATCATGTTCAAGCTGAAAGAAACGATGACAGCACGGAGTTTCCATTCACAATGCTGAAGTTAAGTGCCACAGATAATGCAGACGTCTGAACTCTGTGTTCGTTACATTCTATTTCTGATCTTAACAGGAAACGTGTAGCTAATAGCCAGACCTGCTGCAGCTGTTAACCACAAGCCTAGTGCATGCTGGGTAAAAATTGTTTGAATATAGCATCAGGTCTTTTCAGCAACATGAGTGTCACGACTTGCATTGGACGTTAAGGAGGCATGACCCCGCAGTTACTGAACATGCGTGACTGATGTCAGCACGGCGGCTTAGCGGGTCATGTTGTCACCTTACAGCATGTAAGTCCTGAGTTGGATTCCTCTGTGGGTGACCTATGAGGCATTCGTGTCGTACTTCCATTATCGGCAAGAGCTCCAGTTACTATTACAGTCCAACGGCATATTTGTCCGGTGAACTGGACATACTGAATTGAACGGGTGACCTTTTTGGGGGTCTTTCACATTATGATTGATTGAGGGGAGGGTCCTATTGTAAGTTGAACTATTTTTTGCCCCTAATAAAGCTTCCATTTCTCTGAGGAAATTTCTCTTTGGAGAGTCTGAGGTCTTTTTTTTCCCATTTATCCAAAACATTTTTTTGTTAAATTGTTATATACGGACACCTGATCACCACAAAATCTGTACATGGCTGTACATGCTATTGATGCTGCCTGGCCGGTTTTTCACAAAATTAAAAGCATATGACTGTCCAACGTTCATGGCTAGGTTGTTTTTACACACCTGTGCCAATGGTATTGAATGTGTCTCAATAATGTCTGGGGTGTGGTAGCTCAGTGGTTAGGTTGGCCACTCTCCACTCACTCTCCACCCACACTGCCAGTGTGGGCCCTTGAGCAACCCTTGCTTCTCCAGAGCTGTATCATGGCTGACTTTGTGTTATGACCTCAACCATCAAATTGGGATACAAAGTGACCTCATGCTAGATGACCTCCTACAGTACACCCTCACATGAGAAGTGCAGTCTTTAGCTTCTGCTTCTAACCCTTATATTTTTGGAAATATGCCAGAGATTATTTTTTAATAAAAACAAAAAGCTTCCTTCCTTCCCTGTTCTGAAGGTCTACACTGTGTGGTAGATACAGTATTTTGCTTCTTTGTATCTTCCTGGAGATGAATGCTCATCCCACTCTGTGTAACAGGTTTGAAAATCTTGCGTCAGGCTGCTGGCACTCAGCGATGTGAAATCAAAAGAATTCTACGGCACAAAGCAGTTTCTGTCCTCTCCCGGTCCACGTCTCTTTTTCACCTGTGAGAATAAAAGAAGACGGAGCTATTTGTGCTCAAAGACAAATCTAAAATCGACCCCATGCTCCTTCATTGTCTCGATTCTCTCTTTTGGTGAAGAAGACCAGAGCTGGTTTCACATTGCAACGTCTTTGCCTGAGCTGACACAGATATTCCCCTGATGGAAGGGCTCTGTGTATATATGTGTGTGTGTGTGTGTGGGGGGGTAGTCCATCTCAGTGTAATCTCCTGCAGATGCTGAAGAAGGTATGATTCAGTTACTGAGAACACTCTTACCTTAGTTAGAGAGAGTGGCGTGTGAAGCTCGGGTTGAATGGATGGCATACTGAGGTTTTACAAAAAGCTCTTCTGGGCTCTCAGGTTCATCAGCGCTTTCAGTGAAGCTTTCACAGAATCTGCAGGTGAAGCTCGGTGAGAACGGGGTTTCTCTGAGGGTGTTCCTTAGAAAGCTTGTTCTGGTAGAATCTGTTCCACTCGGATAACTCCGATACACTAAACCAGGTTATTGTTCAGTGTTCAGCAGTAACAATCAGTCGCTGCCTGGGGAAGTTTTATCTTACACTTCATTATGGTCCGGTCTTTGACGTTTTCAAAGAAAAGAGTGACGAGACGATAAGGACAACAGATACACTGAATGAACAAAAGTATTGGGACTTACACCTTATACTGGTGTTATATATATATATATATATATATATATATATATATATATATATATATATATATATATATATATATATGTATATATATATATTGTTCCTGTCCTATTCTGAGTTGTTTCCGCATTTGGGGCTTTAACGGGTGGAGATTTCGGTGTGTGTCAGTACAAATGTTGGTTTAGTTATTTAGGTGTACTTTTGGGAGGTTAGGTTCGAGTGTATTTATTTTTATAGAGATTTTTGCAGTAGCACTTAGTCTTAAAGCAGCTTTACGGTGTTCTAAGCCTAAACCCCAAAGAACAAACTGAAGCCACTGTGGCAGTGAGGACTGAAGCTCAGTGAAGTACTTATCCTCTTTGAGCAGCCAAACAACAAGGTTGGACAGTAAGACACTAACAACTAAGGTTGTTTATATAACCATTAAACGTGTTCATTAAAAATGTTGTACAAGATGGTCTTCCATCCTCATAACCTGAGTTTTAGTTCATTCCAACGGTGTTTTATTAGGTTGAGATCAGGGCCATGTCTTTATGTACCTTGCTGAATCAAAAAAAGGCCTTCCCCAAACTATTTACTGCAAATACAGTTGCTCAAATTTTTTTTTAGTTGGTTAATTCTATACACCTTCGGCAATAGGACAGAATAAAACACCTGAATTGATTGACTAATTGGTGTGTCGCAGTTCTTTAGTCCATATAATATAAATGTTGAGGAATTTGCTCTTGTGCACTGATTTTCATCCTAAACGATGCCGCTGGTTAGGGGTCGCTCGTCCTAAGCCATAGCAGAGCCCATAGAAATTCAACATCTTGAGCAGGTTGGCAGCACTTGGTCAGCAGTGGATACGTCAGTCTTGTTTGCTTTTGGGGTGATGAGGCTGCGGAAGGATGCTTTGGGTAAGAGATTACGGTAAGGCAGAGCAAACAGTTTCTATTTTGAGCCGCACTACTGGAATACGATAACAGCAGGGCTCATTCAGGGGGGGTACAGACACTTTAAGCACCGTACGCTTCTGGGTTTTGTCTAAAACCTTTAGATTAAGGGTCCATTAGAGTCCCGAATAGCTCTGTAGTGCACCAACGTCTGCAAAACAAACATATACAGTAAAGCTTAATCAGTTCTTAGCATCTCAGTTGACTTTCTAAATGAATTAAAGCGTCTGTTCGTTCTGAGGGTCGACCACACAGCAGGCTGAATCCTGCTCGGGGTGACGAATGTGCCGGCGCCGAGTTGGAACATGTTCAGAGGGTGGTTTGGTTTTCTATAAATAAAGCGTATGTCTGTGGTGCGTATCAACGTAAAGCTAAAGGACAGGAAATGGATTTATTAAAGATCGATTAAATAACGGAGCTCTCGTGCGGCGCAGCACGGCTCAGACCCCCGGCGAGCCAATCTGAATCTGTATTGTTATTCCAGTCATGTTTGTCTTCAGGCTCTGTTTAGAGGTGAGCAGACTGAGCGCCGCACACTGCTGTGTGTTTTGGTGAGGGTCAGGGGCTTCAGCAGCATGGCCTGAGGAAAATAATCGGAGAGTACTGCGAGAGCACTACAGACAGAATTGTTTATCTTAGTGTACTATGTGCACTTTTTGGTTTTCTTATAGCTCCGCTGATTTAATACCCATTTGACTCTTATTTCTTACCCAAACTGCACTTCTTAGTAAGTGATATAATTGCTTAAGTAAATCCAAGAAGTTAACTGCAAGTAAAAATATTAATTTGTATAATTTTGTGGTATGTAAAGGCCAATGTACCATGTGGGCCAAAGTATTCAGACACACTTCATAATGTTGAATTCCATCCATCCATCCATCCATCCATTATCTTCCGCTTTATCCTCTATTAGGGTCGTGGGGGCGGTTCCCCATGCCCATCCAGGGGAGAACGTCTCGGGCGCTGGGCAGATACACCCAGGACAGGGGGGCAATCTATCGCTGAGCACACACTCACTCACACAGTCACACTCTATATGGGGCAATTTGGAGAATTCAGTTGACTTGATTCATGTTTTTGGACTGTGGGAGGAAATCGGAGAACCCGGAGGAAACCCACGCAGACAAGGGAGAACATGGAAACTCCACCCAGATGGGGATTCGAACCGGGAATCCCTAGTGCTGAGAGGTGAACATGCCAACCACTAAGCCACCATGCTGCCCTAATGTTGAATTCATGTGTTTAATTTAGTCCCATTGCTGCAGGTGTATAAATTCGAGCGTGTTCCAGCAATGTTAGTCATCTAGCACAAGGTTCTTTTGGTGTGAAGTTTGTATGTTCTCCCCAGTGTATGTATCTGTATTTCCATAATTTCCACAACTCCACAAACATGCCAGCAGGTCAAATGGTGATAGTAAATCCTCCCAGGTGTGAATGTATGCATGAATGATGAATTCCTCGGCTGACCGTGAAGCCCTGTTAGTGTTGATCCGAGATGTTGGAGCTGCACTACGCCTCGGACGTTTCACATAATGAACCTGGACATGTTGAATAAGTATGTGAGAGAGCTTTTCGAATCCGCGGTTGAATTATTCAGGCTTGGAGTGGCTCCTGATCACTCTGGACCACTTGAACCGCTGCTCTCAGTGTAGTGGCTGAAGCTGAAAGGAGAGCCAGCCTGCTGAGAAACGGCCTTGCATTTATAATTCATGTGCACGCTCCAGTGGACTGCTCTCAGATCAGTTTCAGCTGCGCTCAGACTAACCAATTCACCTTGCCGCTGGGATCCTACCAACCCTGGATCAGCTTTACAGAGGCAGAATGTTGAGGCTGAGAGCGGAGAGACGGATAAAAGGATAAATATGTCTGACTGTACGTACAGTACATACAGAATGTGGATAGTAGATCAGCAGCAGATGTTGTGACATCACAGGTTTGTAGTCATATCTAATAAAATAAATTGAATCACAGCACCGAGGTCCCAATAAGGTTTACAATGCTTTTTAAAAGTCAAGATCGCATAAGCATCTTCTGCTACATCCAAAACCATGCTTATGCTTTGAGGGCTATAGATCCTCCACCATATTAACTGTAAGGACAGTATTTTAGTATACATAAATCCATGGCATGAGAAAGGCGTCCATGTATTTTTAAATCAGAATGACTCAGAGGACGCACGCTTCTCCTGCCTCTTCGTTATTAACGCTTAAGACGTTGTTGTTGTTGTTGTAGGTGTGAATGAGGTTAGGAAGTCGCTTCAGGCAAGTCCGTTCTTGTCTTCTAATTTCAGCCTCGCTGTCACAGTTAGTAAGTTCCTCTTTTTTCGGGTCTGGCTTCCGAAAACCTGGCACGTGGCCCTCTATCGTACTGCTCTGTCTGTGAGTAAAACACTTAGCAGGTGGCTGTGGTGGATAATTCATGCTGCCTGTATGTTTCCATATGGAAGAATACAGCACTTACGCCGTTCTATGTGCTCGACTCGCGTTCATGGTGTTTTATTTAGCAGACCAGCTTGGCAGGCTGCTGCTTGTGTAACGGTCTGAAACGTTACGAAGGTGATCCAGACATGAACAAATGGCAGACGGGTTCTGCAAGATTGGAATCATGATGCTAATACAGGGGGAATGTTTAAGGGGTTTTGGAACACATGCTTTAGAAAACTAGAGACTTTAAGATGCTCTACATCGTGTACTGAAGAAATAAAGCTAACAAAATAAAATTTTTGAATGTATTTAATTTTCATCTTTAAATCCTTAGTCCTGAGTCCTGAGTGTTTAGTGCATTTAGCATCATGTGGAGATGTTTTTAAATAATAAATGAAATAAAAACCCCCGACGGGGACTTTAATAGCCCCATGGGTAAAGGAGGGTTAATGCGTTTGTCCCTTCCTTAGCTTTTTGAACCCCATTTTTAGAGGACTGTGACAGCCCATGAAGCATTTTGCATGAAGCCTGCAAAGATGAGGTTGAAGTCAAACTTTTGAAACTGGGATGCATATTGTAGGCAGAGTGCAGGTCCTATATGTCACAAAGCCACATGATGCTCTACTACAAACATTTCCAGGTGCTTTGCATGTTGTAGAATGCGAATGTGATGTGTATTTAGCGTGGCATTGAGTCCTTCGCCTCATTTGCATGTGGGTTTCCTCTGGCTGGAAGCTCTGTTCTTCTTCTACAGTCGACAAACCTGCCAGCACCTGAATTCGATATGCTAAATGTGTGACTGTCCAGCGATGGACTGATCACCAGTCTGAGGTCCTCCCCTCCCCCCCTCCGCTCTCCTCCTGTGAATGTATCGCAAAGCCTGAGTTACATGCATTAAGAGCATCATTCAGTTTTCTCTGCTTTGTTTCCTTTTAAGCTGTTATTCTGTAATGAAGATCATTATGGCAAAACCCGGGGGAGGGATTCGATCGGTGAAGGGCAGTTGTCCCGGTTCGCTGCTCTTTCACTGGGCGTAGAAATAGTCATGTGTGCGTGGGTGATATGTGGTCTTATATTGTGTTATTACTACAATACAGTGGAGAACAGTAAAGGAGAAATACTCCACAACATCCCAAATCGATTTTTATAATCATTTACTGTAGTTCTGTTGGGGTCCATGATGTTGAAATCTTCAGAGCTGTAATAATAATAATAATAATAATAATAATAATAATAATAATAATAATAATAATAATAATAATGTTGTGTTGTGAATGTCGAGGCAATGCTCAGGGTGATATTAAATACTCAGGGTGTACATTCTGATAAGATGTTTTATTGTTAATGTAATGCACACGAGGACACCGGCTTTGGGGCTTTTATTATTATTGTTGTTAGTCGAGTAGTATTTGTAATATAATGACAGAAGTACCTGTAGCAGCTTTAATTAATGTATATAAAGTGCATTTTAATGTGATTTAGGCAAGAGAGGAGTGAACCTGGCACGCAATCTACATTCTAGTTCATCCCAAAGGTGTTTGATGGGGTTACAGTCAGGGTTCAGGTCCATCAAACTCACCCATTCATGTTCTTCAAGTTCTTCCTAAAACTGTTTTTACGAAGTTGGAAGCATGCCATTGTCCCAAATACATGACTAGTTGTTTGGTTTTATACATCGGTGTCAATTGGATCGATTCTGAAACCTGGATTCAGTGATTAAGGTGTGTGTCCCAATATCGTTTTATTTTATTATCTTTTTTTTATCACTGATGTTATCTTGTCACTCTGTTGATGAGTCATTATAAACCACTGTTTGGGTCAGTCATTAATCATGGCTCAGTATCCGCTGTGTGTGTGTGTGTGTGTGTGTGTGTGTGTGTGTGTGTGTGTGTGTGTGTGTGTGTGTGTGTGTGTTATTTCTGGTCATTTGCCAGTTGCATCAGGAGTGCAGCATGTGACTGGGAGAAAGCATGTGGTCACTGCATGATGCTTCTGCACCGCTGTGCGATTTATCCTCTCGTTCTCTTTCCTCTTCAGAGATAATCACCTCCATCACCACTTCATTCATTTTACTCTCCTTCTTTCTTTTTAATAGTTTCTTTTCCCTGCCGCCGGCACCCATCATTTATTTAGGTCTAATTGTAAGTGCGGTCCCTGAGGATATGACCTGTGCTCTTTCGCTGTAGGATGTGTGTATGTAGTGTATAAGTAATTGGCAAGATGGGATTCTTTCCCTTTCATGTCTCCCTCGCACTGGAGTCTGAAATCGAATAAAGCTACAATATGGTAGCATGGGAGATTGTAACCTCTCTGACTGACCTTGGGACTGTTATGAAACACGACTGTATGGTTTGAACTATAATATAATGGGAGCGTGGTGGCAGAATGTTCGCTGTGCTAAACCCAGCATAGATGTAGTAGACACATGTACGCGGTAGTAGGCATTATTAGTCTCGTTATCAAGGCCCTGACATCTCGATTTCAATCAGTGATTTTTTTACTGAGAGTGTCTGTGAAATCCTGTAAAAGTAAACAGCGTTACGATCGTTTTATATTCCAGGTTTGCACAGGACTTTAACATAATTTAATTATAACAGTGGAACCTGATGAGGTCCAGGAACAAAGTGCTGAGTTAATTGCTCATAAAGACTGTATAATTAATGGCTGCATGATTTTGGGGACTCACAGTGCAGTTCTGCCTTCTATTTTACATCCAGTTCATTGCGATATGGAATATAAAGGAATTTATTTGGGAAACAACGGAAACATCACTGAACCTGCTTCTTTAGGATGCAATGCGTCTTTTAACCTAAATGCTGTACAGCTGGCTTAAAAGAAAAGACCCTGGACATTACAGCAGCTTATTTCAGACATTTGGTCAGCCAGAAACGTAAATAATCAGACATGCACATGAGCTGAGATCAGACAGGAGTTCAGACAGACAGTACATGTGTACAACTTGTACTTGAGACTTGTACGTGACTCCGGAGCCACTTCCCAAACAAACTCGTTATTCTCCCCATGCAGAGTAGAACGCAGAAATCAGCTACCGTTACTCCCACGTTGTAACTGATCTATGATCTCTTTCGCTAAGAGCTTAATTAATATGTAGGTGGTTGATTTGCTATTAGAGCTTATTAGAATTTTCAAATGTGAGCCTCTAAAGCATGGAGATAAAAGCTAATTAGTAATTAACACGATTTTGTTCTCTATAAGCGACTACATGCATGCTGTGCATTCACACAACAGGCAGATATGTTGATTATGCGTACATTTCATTCTCCTAATGCCGTTTTTTTTAGTATGTAAGCTAATGCTACTGCACGCTAAAATTCCATTAGGAAGCTACAACAGAAGGAGGCGGGGCTATGACGGTTCTGTCACTTTAACACTGGTGTGTTATATTGCATCATCATACACGGATCCTTATAAATATTTTAGCTTTATGGTTGGGGTCAGAGCACAGGGTCAGGCATGATACAGCCCCCCGGAGCAATCCGGGGTTAAGGACCTTGCTTAGGAACCCACTGTGCAGGCTGGAGAGCTAAAGTTTTTTTTATGCCAACAACAGATTTACGTTTTTTTTTCTTCCCGATGGCCACGAAAATGCTAAACAGCATCCTGCCGTACACACAGAGCTCCTCGAGCAGCGCAGTCAAATGAACTCGGTTAATGACATTAGACCACTCGACTTTTCGCGCCAGACGTTCGGTTCCAAAGAGTCACCCAGAGTGCAACCGGAGAGTTCAAGCAGCGTGTACAATATTCCCTTTTACTCGGCCGCGTTTCGAGCCCCTCTCTGTTTCCTCATGCATCATTGTAGCGCCGCCTTGTCAGCTTGTGTGAACTTGAAAGAGAGAGCAGTTCACGCGAATGAGTGTTGACAGGGAGATAGAGCCTGACAGCTTTAAACGACCCGAGCAAATCTTCAGTTCGGTGGAAACGCCGCAGCTGTCTGGCAGGCGGACTAAGCGCAAGTAATGTTTTGGATGTGAAAGCTTCGCCTTGGCTGAGAGTTAATCTTCCTCTGTCCGCCGATCATCTTTTATAAATGTCTCGGACTCCATTAAACCCTGCATTACACACTCACTTAGGAACCGTGTGGATTTCATTCGTCAATTTGTTTTAATTTCTTATCTGCATACGTATACACACACAGGACTGAAATGATGTACAGGCTGCTGGGAGATATCTCAACAATACTGATCTTCATGTTATCAGGTTTCTTTCCAAACTCGCCATCTATTCCATCGCTCACATATTATATAGAGGCACTGTGTAGTTCTGCAGCTATAGACTGTTCTCAGTCGCAGGTCTGTTCCATGTGGCATTTGCATGTTTTCCTCAGGTCTGTGTGGGTTTCTAATGAGACTTAATTCAGGAGAATTCAGGTGTTTTCTGATCGTACATCCAAAATATGCTGGGAAAGGTGTCAATACCCATTGTGACATTAATCCTAATTAAGATCAGCAGCTTCTGAAATGAGTGAATGAATGTAAACTTGCTAAGTCGCCTCATTGTAAGTGCGAAAAACACTTCGCTCTCCAGCTCCTGGAATCCGTCAAAATGTACAGTGACAGTCGATGTGAGTTTAAAAGAAAGTAATTAAATCATTTTTCAGTAATGAATGCAGTTTGTTGGTGTGGTTCTGGGGTTCTGGGTCAGCACAGAGGTGCATGTCAGGATCAGCAGTGTGTTTGAGTGTGTGTGGGAGCTGATAGCGGTTCAGGTGCTGCATGCCAGAGCCGCCCTGCTGAGTTCTCCATCTGCTTCAAGTGACTCTGCGTGTGTGTGTGTGTGTGTGTGTGTGTGTGTGTGTGTGTGTAGAGTTTGTGCTCGGTCACGAAACCATGCGTGTGTGTGTGTGTGTGTGTGTGTGTGTGTGTGTGGGGACTGATTACAGGACACACAAAGTATTTACTGTACCTTTGATTAATCATCAGTTGAAAACATGGGGGTGAGTGAGTGAGATGAACTCTCTCTCTCTCTCTCTCTCTCTCTCTCTCTTAATTAATTAATCAAGTTGCTTTTTTGGAATGACAAACTTACATTTGAATTTCCGAAGCTGACCGAGTGCAACCATTTTAACAAGCTTAAAAAAATAGTTTCAGATCAAAAACGAAGATTAATAAATAATTCATAATTAAAAAAACATGCTGATATATATTATTCTCACATATACCATGATGTACTTATATACACACAGCATAATATGAATACACTATACATGTATATACTGTATGTCTCTCTCTCTCTCTCTCTCTCTCTCAGCTGTCATGGCTTTCATTTCTCGTCGTTCCTCAGCAGACGTTCTGTTGTGGGAACCCGTTTCTGCTCAGATTCTTGATGCTGTTCCGAGCCTCGGTGTGCAGACAGTCTGTGGTTATTCTAGCTAGTCTGTAAGTGCGCAAGAGAGAAAGATGAAAAACTAAGCAGCGCACTGTTAACAGTTTCAGTTGATGTGTACGTCTGTGGTTTATTGCGTCTTTTATGGGTTCGAGGTTATCAGGGCTCTTCATCTTGTACGCCCAACACCCCGTTTTATCAGCCCTCAGTAAAGAGACGTAGAAAAAACAAACTTGATATACAGTAAGATCTGAAAGCATGCAAAATGAAAATCACTAGGACTAAAATACGTGATTGTTCAGCCGGTGCAGCGAGACGTTCTACTCGTTAATTCCTTATTGCACTTGGATAAAAAGATATTACAAGTTCACAAGCAGCACAGTGGTCTACAGTTTCAGTGAGGGTGTAATTCTGCAGTTAACTGCCTCTGTTATTCCCTTTATCCTCTGAGCTGGAGGCACGTCGTGTGTATTATACTTTCATCATCTGGGATTGGGCTTTAATTACATTCTGGGTTGTTTTAGCTAAATTGTACTTTGTTATGCTGACACACTGAAATGAATTCCATATAAATGTATGTTAAATATGGTTATATAACCACACACACACACACACACACACACACACATACACACACAACAGAGGTACAGTTATTTCTGTGATCTCTCTGTGTGTCAGCAAAACTCAGTCAGAGGCTAATAATGTCTGTCTTCATTAACTACCACACACACACACACACACACACACACACACACACACACACACACACACACACACACAGCACAGTTTCCGTCATACAGAAATATCCACTTCAAAATCAGTCGACTACAGTGCAGTTTCTCAGAGCATAAGATCCTTACGAGTTACAGACTTTTGAGTGTGAATTGCATGTTCTCCCTGTTTCTGTGTCAGCTCACTGTTCCAAATTCCTTCCATAGTTCAAAAAGTAAATTGTAGATGGTGCAAATGTTCATCCTTTCTGTGTCTTTTCTGACATGGTCTATCTATGGTGCGTTCTCACCTGTGCTGTGTTATTACTGGGATAGGCTCCAATATCTCTTCTTGATCTAAATAAGCCAGTCAAATATTTAGGTATCGACAAACCAAACTAATTGAACCTGGGTTTCAGACTTTTGCCTAATGTTGAACATAAACTAGTAATAAAGCAGATCTGAAACCTGCTGACCTGCCATTAGTTCAGGATTCGCACGCTAACTGTGACCTCATGCCTCGTATTTAACATCATATTTATTGACCTCTATCATTCCAGTACTGACCTCCTGATGCAGGCCTGAATAAAGCTCCTTAGTTATTATTTCCTGACGGTGGAGGGTGAGTGCGGAGGTGATGAGCGATGCCGAAGGGCTGAATTCAGACCGCGGTACATCACATCCTCATGTGGATGGAAGAATAATGACAAACATAATTATTTTATTTCTATGTAAATTGTACTCCGTAAGCAGCTTATTATTTATCCTGTCCAAAATGGTTCTCTGTTCCTCACAGATATGCAGCGAAAAATAACCGCAGTACCCTGTGTCTACATGAAAACACACTCCGCTGTACCTTTTAATAAGAAAAACGAATGTAGTCCAGATGGGTCCTTATTGTTCGTCTTTAAACCAATTATCCATCTTCAGCCATCCTCACTAAAGTTGGGTTCTGAGAATTAAAGCCCTCATGAAAATAAAGCACAATGCGGGAGGGTTAAGAGCATTATAGCCACAGTAGGTTGTAAACGTGTGTGTATGAGGGATGTGTGTGTATGTGTGTATGTGAAAAAGAGAGCGAGAGAGAGCTCTGGAGAACATGTTAACACTGATGCATTAAAGCTCAGCACTGTGGGCAGGAGACCGTGAGTCTAGAACGGAGACAGATGGGCCAGAGGTCGAAATTATTATGCTTTTGATAATTATAATTACATATCAATTGTCAGAAAATGAGCAAAAAGGAAGAGCGCTCACTCCTGAGACCCGCGCCACCATTTGTTTGGGAATCGTCTGGGGGCAGTTCATTCCCCAGTCGTCTTATAAACCAAAATAAAATCCTGAGACAATTTAAATCTTTGACATCAAACTTTAACGAGGATCTCAGTGTTTTAAAGTTTTCAAAACAGAACATATGAACGAAAATCAACATCTCTGTTGGACTATTCACTCCATTCATTATTCATTCATTATCTTCCGCTTTGTCCTATATTAGGGTCGCGGGGGGTTCCCCATGCCCATCCAGGGGAGATTGTTTCGGGCGCTGGGCAGATACACCCAGGACAGGGTGCCCATCCATCGCCGGGCACACACACTCACACAGACACGCACACCTTCACACTCTATATGGGGCAATTTGGAGAACTCAGTTGACTTGATCCATGTTTTTGGACTGTGGGAGGAAACCGGAGAACCCGGAGGAAACCCACGCGGACACGGGGAGAACATGAAAACTCCACCCAGATGGGGAATCGAACCGGGAATCCCTAGCGTTGAGAGGCAAACGTGCTAACCACTAAGCCACCGTGCCGCCCTATATATATATATATATATATATATATATATATATATATATATATATATATATATATATATATATATATATATATATATATATATATATATATATGGTATATATATATATATATATATCTTCCTCACCTGCTAACACTGCACCTCTGATTAAAGAGCATAGCTCTCCTACTGAGTCTGGTCCTCACAAGGATTCTTCCTGAAAAACATATATTTATTTATAAGAGGTTTTCTCTTCCGCTGCTACTTTGACTTGCTCTTTGAGGGTTCTTAGAATTTTGTAAAGCTGCTTTGAGACAAGATTATATAAGTGAGTGTGCGTGTGAGTGTGTGTGTGAGTGTGTGTGTGTGTGTGTGTTATCACTTCAATCATATCTGACTCTTGGATATGATTCTGATCTGTGGATTTTCATGGTGAAGGTTTTTATAAAGTACATCACCAAGGCTTTTCTCAACCAACAATCTTACAAACTATCCAATCAGTGGATCAATAAGTATGGTTAATCTACCAATCAGCATGTCTTTGGAATGTGGGCGGGAGGGCACATGCAGGACATTCACACTCCACGCAAAAAGGCCCTTCATTCACCCCAATCAGAACCGAACCCAAGACCAGCGTGCTGCGAGGCGGTGGTGCTGCACTCTGTGCCGCCTTATATAAATATACTGGACTCGGTCTATTTGGATGACATTTATTGGGACACCACCCTTTCATTTTTCCAATGAAACAGCCACCGGTTCCAACCGGTTTACATCAGAGAAATTTTCTGAAGGGCTGTGTGTCGCCGTCTGAAACATGTTTCCTTTTTACCCTGCCTGGACATGCCCCGTTCTCACCCCGTTCTCGTCCTATTCTCGTCCTGTTCTCGTCCTGTTCTCGTCCTGTTCCCCCAGGCTCCTAACTTCTTCACCATCATACACTGACATTCTATTCAAGCCCATGAGTTTGACCCCAGCCCTTTTTCTACACACTGAGTCTTTAATCTACCCCTTTGATGGCACTTTGCTCCCTCACTCGCCCTGCAAATTAGCCTCGTGCTTCATCTAATCACACACCCACACACAAGCTGGCCCAAAGGTGAGGTTACCCATAATAGTTTGTTTTTTTTGCTGATGTCTTTCTGGAGTGTCTTCAAAGACCAGCTCATGTAAACTTCATTGCCTTCCTATTGCATGCGGTCAGTGCTGGAGGGGGCAGGGCGGGGTTTTGGGTTGTTTGAGGTATTTGTTTTCTCGGTATGTGAACTGATTGTTGCAGATTTGTACTTCATCCGAAGTAGGGTGTAGGGTATAGGGAGGATCAGAGTGGTGGAGAGAGAGCGAACAGCATTTATAGTCCTCACCTCGTGTCAGGCTACAAGTTACCATGCAGATTTTTAAATTACTTTCTAATGCCCTTGGATGGCTTCTATTAAACTGTTAAATTAATCTCATTAATCTCCCCATAACATCGGACTGCCATTATTCTCGGAGATAAATGTGTGTCTCTCAGACATTTACAGCTTAGAGACAGAATTGAGACGCCTTCATCCGAAGCCATGTCCAGACTTCATCATATCATGCAAATATCCCCCCTTTAAAGAGATTCCCCTTCCCTGAAAAACAAAGTTGGTATTTTTAACCTGGGGGATGTGTTCCCCTTGTCTCTGAGTTCAGACTTCCCCCGAAACATCAGCGATCAAAATGTGTACAGTGCTGCGTGAGGATGTAATTGTGCATCGAGCCACCTGAGCCCATTTGATTTACCGCAACAGAATGCCCCATCACTCTGCTTATTGATGGCAGCGTAATCTTAACGGAACGGCGCTTTGTTCATGCACAATGATCGTCTCTCGGGACAGCTGCTTTTGTGTTTCATTGTGTATTATCACAAAAATAAATTAGTTTCTGTTTAAAGCGTCTGTGAAACAGCTTTCCTTTCAAGTCGCTCACTCGGCCGGCTTGTGGTTCACATTCGGTTCCCGAGGAATCCAGAGACCTTTATAACAAGGTTAACCAAATGAGCCTTTCACAATGAACTGCGGTGAAGCAGCACGACATCGATGAGCCGCAGGATCCCTGATCCGATCCGATCCCGTGGCCTTATCAGAGATGGATGTGTTTTAAGTCAGGAAACTAATCTCATTAGTCTCATCCCACACCGTAGTAAGGGTGCCGCTTCACAGCATCGTTTAAACATCATACATCATGTTCTGTAACGCCTCATTATCCAGAGAGCCAATCGAAAGGCCAGTAGATCTGGTCAGCGGTGTGAGATGAACGCCGGCTCTTTCCCCGAAAACATTCTCTGCAGTGTAAATATCTCCAGGTCCGTTGAACCGGTTCTGCACCATTCTCTCCACAGCACACTGCTTTAAAAGCAATGCTGAAAGTTCGGCTTCAGGAAAATGTTTTTTTAATAGGAACTGGGATTTGAAGCGCAGTTTAGAGGGAGCTCTTGAGGAGGCAGGATGTTGCTTAGTAGCAGTGGAGTGATAACCAACAAGTAAATAATAATAATAATTTGTGGATTAAAGGATGATTTATTAGTAAAGTTAACAGAATCAGCTGGTTTTGAGACATCACATCGGCATCTCACACAAAGCTGAGAATCCTGGCACCGTAACTGCACAATGATTTAGTCGACCACTGTCAAATCAATGCTCATTATATTCATCAAGCGCCGCCATTCAGAAGTCCAGCAGCGATTCTGCGATTCCCCTCATGTGGCCTTTTGAACAGTATCCAGCAAAAAGGTCTAATTTCAGGGGAAATAAAAAAAAAAAAACAAGCTGCTGCAATTTTTTGTTTTGCTTTGGTGATGTGAGACTTACAGAGGTCCGGTCTCTCTGCTCTCAGATACGAAGAAGCAGAGCATCATGAATATCTGAATATTCTGCAAACATAGGGGGAGGATCAGAGATTTAAGACTAAACTTTTAAAGCAAGATAACTCATGAGATATGTGTGTCCAAATATTTGTGTCACATGTGGCACAATGAAGTTTGGACTGGTGGTGTAACAGATACCGCTGGTACCGGTGCCTCAATTACACACGTCATGCCATCGGTTCCACCTCTCCCTCCAACCGCCGTCCACTCCTCCACATTGTGGCCACACCCCCAAATGTGCATTACACATCATTTTATAATACGCTGGCATCTGCAGTTAGTTTGGGGAAGGCCGTATCTCTGTTCATGGCAGAAATATAATGCTCTCAAGAACAAATGACCCACCACACCAAATCCCCCCCATCTCCCCGGCCCTGTCTGCCCTGCCCTCACTCGTTCACCTATTCAGTATAGTTCATTTAAGGTTGCAGAAGCCACATGCCATAAAAATCAGTTTGGCGTGTTAAACCTTCACCATGTTTAACGGCGAATACGCTGAAATGAGCGAGTGGACTTTTTCACCCTCATTTTGCTCTCCGAGACTCTGGAAGCCACATTTCCATATTTCTCATCAATTTCCCTCCCTGCAGTTATCAAAATATTCCTGCTCTGTTTTCAGCTGCCCACAACTACGTGCAGTGGTTTACAGATACGGCGGTGGAAGAGAAACACGACGACAGAGCTTCCAACTGCAGCCGCAACACACCTGAAAATCCGACAGCGGGACCGTTTAATGCTTACACCTGCAGTTCAGCGTGGTTTCTGTTGTCTGTGCGTTAGTTACATCGTTAGTTACATCTCTAAACACACGACTGAAAATCAAATGGATGATGGTCATAATGCAGCGTGTTTGATTTAACAGTGACAGAGTGCAGGTGGTTAAAACAGCTAGACATGATGGGTTGTGTCCTATTCCACATTCATCAAGTGCTCACTTTTAATAAATGGTGGAAGTGAAGTTCAGGCAGGAAACTGAAGATTGATATTTAAGAAAATGGCAGTTACCCATCAATGTGCAATATGTAATAGATGCACTACATGGACAAATGTATTAGGACACACCCCCTTAAATTGTGGTTGTTATAACATGTGTTCAAATTCAAGTGATTCCAGAGTGATTGTGCACTGGTGCATCATGCAAACCCTAAAGTCAGGGTTGACATCACACATTTTTGGGATGAATTGGAATAGAGATTGTGAGCGGAACGCGTGGAAGCTGTTATGATGTCATTAAAGCTCCTGTAGGTGTAATGTGTCTGTGTCTTAATACTTTTGCCCACGTTGTATCCAAGCAGCCATTCGTGTATCTGAATTAATCGCTTGTGTATTGATCTGTGACATGATTGTTGGTGCCAGACTGTTTTTTTTTTTTTACTCAACACGCCTTAAAACAAAAAGGAGAACCTGCTCAGTATAAGTAGATCTCTTAATAAGGACCCGGTGAAGGTACACGACTTTCTGTTCCCGTTATGAGGCTGCTGTTTTTATTTAGATGCTGCTGTTTTGTACCAACGTAGATCTGTTTCGGTCCTTTTTAAAAAGTTTCCGTGAGTATTTTTGTTTCTCATAGCGTCTGCTCTTCCAGCTCTTGTTCCACTGATGCCACGCCGACTGATTTTGCAGTGTTTCTTGTAAAACACCTCCTTTTCTGACAGCAGTGAGCTGTTTGGTGTTTTCGGGCCGGCGGGCCGGCAGTGACAGTCTCTGCATCTGTCTGTCTGCGCGTTTCTCACAGCCCCATTCTCATCGGCTCTCGCAGATGCATCTGTATGTGGGAGATTTGTGAAATTGTTTGAATTAAGTGGGTGAGATTCATTATCCTGCGTTTGCCAGATGGAGGCGAGGAACAGGAACCTAGTCGCGGACAGTCGGCCCACGCACAGACACGCTTTCGAACTTCTTTGTACTTCTCTTTGGTTCAGTTCTACTTCTCTGTGATTAACTTGATTCTCTCCCAACTTGCCTCCAGGGCAGCTGTCAGAACGCCCGAGGTGCTTAGAACGGAGGCAAACTGCAGAACAGATCAGATGTCGGTCACTCGCCAGGAAAATGATTATTAGCCGGAATCAATAAAATACTTAATTTGCAGGAATCTAAAGACTAAATTAAATCACAGTAACGACGACCGATCCTTTTCTCTCTCCACATTCAGATGTTAACTCGTGCAGTTTAAACCATGACCCACTGCACTGTGCTCGTTTTGTGCATCGTGTCATTGATTAAAATTTTTATCCTTAAACTTCTGCTTACGTTCTAGTTAATCCTGTTAGTGTGTCCATTAAGTTCTAAATGGTAATGAGGTCCAAACCTCGCTGCCTGATAAAAATACATTATAAATCATTCTTTATAAGACACGGTGAGTTGTGCTTTAACAGTCCAGAAAAATATCATGGGTTCGATGCATAAAGTTAGCATGTTCTTCTCATGTCTTAGTGGCTTTTCCTTTAAAACTAAACATGTGTAGATGAGTCAACGAAGCTGAATTATCTTCTATTCTCTGCCTTTTGACCTATAAGCACGAGAAAGGCTCCATACGCCCTCCAACCCTAAGCTGCTTGGGAAAGTAATAGTGTAACAAGTTTATCATGAAGGTTTTGGGTTCACACCTTCATTTCGGACATTTACGGTCTCTTTTGGAGGATTATGGGTGCAGAGTCAGATACAGGTACAATGTGGCTATTAACTTTATGGCTCAAATGCAGTGACCTTCATTCTCTGCATTAAACTTCAGTCCAAATCAGGAAGCGAACTCAGACAGAATCTGCAGCGAGATGAGACGAAAGCACAGCGTTCTGACTTTAAAGCAGCAGACACGTCTTCAGTACGTTCTCTCCACTCACTTTTATTTTTGGCATTCGTTCCCATCGGTATATTAAACGCTGACGGCTCCTTCACCTTCACACCAACCTAAAATCATTTTGTTTTCGCTTGCCTGTCAGCTGCTAATGGCCATTCCCAAATTAATCGACTTACTCCGAGCGTACGGACGCCGGGACGAGGGCTGTTGTTCTATTAGCATATTGTTTACCAAGAGAAAACTGACTGCGGGGTCGACTGCGCTTGAATCATCTCTTTACTGTCGTCCTTTACACTTACACTTTCATGTTTCTCAGTTTACGCTGCTTTATTTACAGTCGTATGTTTATTTTTTCATTTCTTTTATCTTCTGTGAAATGTCCACATTGATTTTACGTTTGTGCGGAACCTCGGCACAGATTCGGCTCTTCAGCGTTTGCAGATTGTACCTTCGTCTTGTGCTCTGGTGCTCATGCTCAGACAAATGCAATACAAAAACATTTATATCCTCCCGCATGTTAAACTCTCCTCCGTTTCATTTCTATGGCTGCATTCCAGGTAGTCTACTACATCCTGCTTGTGCACTCGATGGACTCAATAGCCGTATTCAGCGGTGAATGTGAGCGTTCCGTCACTGTTTGCTTTCGGAACATGTGGGTCTGAAGTGGGAGGTGCTCTGTAGGAGATGTGCAGCAGGAGCTCGGATTTGTTCATCAGGAGGATAAACAGCTCGGTGCTGAAGGCCTCTGAGGTAATATTGACCGTGTGCTGAAGATATAGGGAGTTTGTTTGGGGAAGGCGAAGGCAAGCTGGCACTCAGATGCTGGCGGTCAGCGCCGTGCCGGTGTTTGTGGAGAGTCAATTTGCTGATGCTGATGAAACAGCTGTTTAAAAAAAAAACATTCATTTCTTACTTTTGTAAATCCTTGTGTAACTTCCTTTGATCTTTATTGATCTTTGTAGATAGACTTTATTGAATTGTGTGCCACGTGGTTATGAGAAAGCATATTAAAGTCCTTCACATGATAATGAGACTTGAAAAAGTTTGATTACTTTTAGTGTAGTGTTTGCATGTTCTCCCTCATCTGTGGGACTTTCCTTCAGGAGCTGTGATTTTTCTCCTGCAGTGAAACAGCTGAATTACAAAAACCAACCCTTCCCGTTGTGAATGTTTTCGTCTGTGTGTCCTCCACGTGATTCGGATGGTTTTCCTCAGCGGAGGTGAGCAGGGCACCGTGTGAAAGCATTCCCTCCCTAAAGCTGCCTGTCTCCCCACCACGCCAGCCGCCTCTAGATTTTTTGATCTCCTCTCTTTTTTAATCTCTCTCATTCTACGGCTTAAATACCCGAACTGAAATCATAAAGCGGCAGCGGCGGGGGCATAAATGAGCTGGGGAGAGGAGCTGTGCATCCTGCAGCTCTGGTAAATCTGGCTCTGCTTAAACACGGCGCCTCTATACTGAGGGATGCAGGGCAGATTGTGTCGACGTATGCATAGGGTTCCGTCACACTCACGTTTTAGGCCTTTAAATGTGAAGAAGGCTTAGGTGCAGACATTTATAGATTTGGTGGATGGGGGTACAAAGGGTTTTGTGATTCATGGAGAAGCTGAGTTGGGTTTCTGAACATCGCGGAAGTCACCTCAGCTAAATAGAACATGAGGTCAGCTTTCCAGCTTGTAGATCATTCAGAACTGAAATTAAACAGGTCCTTTCACACTATTTATTTATGTTTTATAGTATTCAGTTTCATGGAAAGTGTTGTATGTAAGCTTTCCTTCGAATCTTGGCAGGTTCACCTGTTTGTGTGTGATATCATTTCGGAGCTGTCTTCCCCAGAAATCCCTCAATCTGCATTTCACAGGTCATTTGGGATAAAGTGAAAGGAAACCGCGACTCATTTGATTCCTGGAAAATGAGAGGAAACGGGCCACACCTCTGCTTAACAGAGATGAAAAGGATGAAACACACACACACACACACACACACACACACACAGACACAGACAGCAGGGTCCTAATGTGGCCTGTCATGAGGGTATGCTAATGCTGCTTCCTCCTTCAAAACATAAGGAGATTAGTAGCCATAAACATGCCTTGTGGGACATCGGGATACGATGCTTTTGCGACATTAATGCCGGGCTTTTTGCTCTTTGTATGCTGTGTGGGGTATTAAAATTCTGGGACATGCAGCGCTGTGAGGTTTAGACTGCATTAATCTGATTTGCCGTTCGTCTGAGTGAGTGTGTTACTCGGCGAGTGTCGGACAGCAACACAACAGGTGACCTGGAACCCCCACTAATGTTATTTTAAAAGTGTTTTGTGGCCGCTACACCCCGGAGTCCTTTAGAGATTAAAAATGATGTAAACATTATAAAAAACTATGACATTAAGTTACCAATACAGTTAAAGAGAGCAGAATCATGAATGCAGTATGGACATCCATCCATCCATTATCTTCCTCTTTATCCTATACTAGGGTTGCGGGGGGGGGGGGGGGGTTCCCCATGCCCATCCATCCAGGGGAGAACGTTTTGGGCGCTGGGCAGACAGGTGCCAATCTATCGCTGGGCACACACTCATTCACACAGACACGCACACTATATATATGGGGCAATTTGGAGAACTCAGTTGACTTGATCCATGTTTTTGGACTGTGGGAGGGAACCGGAGAACCCGGAGGAAAACCACGCGGACACGGGGAGAACATGGAAACTCCACCCAGATTGGGATTCAAACCGGGAATCCCTAGCGCTGAGAGGAGGACGTGCCAACCAATAAAGCCAATGTGCCACCCGACTTTAAGGACATACTATTATAAATTCTATACACAAATAACTGTTTACACCATTTTTATAAACCTTTTGAGGTGTACATGTGGAAATATTTTTGCCCGTTTATGTCCATGAGGTCAGACCCCGATTTTGAATTTTGAAGTTTCCAGGTCCATAATTGCTATGTAGGTTCATCCCCAAGATGAGGTTGAGGTCATGGCACTGTGGTGGAGTTGTTCAACTCTACAGTCTTCCATAATGCACGGCTTGGCGTTTAATTGAGGACAGAATATAGTATCCCAGTAATTTTGTCTTTGTGTTTTGAATAATTAATCAGTAATCAATTAAAATCATGTCTCAGTTTTTGTCGGAGTGAAATCTCCTCATCAGCAGGACCGACTAACTGCATGTGTGATTACAGAGTCTGTGTGATCTGTTCAGTGTATCTGGATTTAGTGCGACACAAACAGAATGTTCTCGTTTTATCGTTAGTTTTTTCCAGAGTGACATGACGTGGTATGTTCCAGCATATCAAAAATACATTCTCTGGGGGAAAACAGTTTCTTATTATTGAATTTTCTAAATAAATGATGCGTTTTTAAGCTTGTTTGTCTTTTTAAGCTTCCCAGTATATCACCAGGCCAACGGTAATTATTTGCCCCCGAAGCCAGAAATCGCATTCTGATGGTTTAACAAGAAAATCAGAGCAGTGTCAGAAAAAAAAGGAGCATGAACAGTAAGAACCTGGGCCCCGGGCCCTTCTCGCACTTTCCGCGTGTCTTTCAACATGTGAGCTTTGTCGGGCGGAGCTGTCATCATCCGCAGGATTTGTTTCTGCAACAAACACACCTACGTCTGATGCATGTGAATAAGCGGCGGCGTGAAGTCAGGGGTACGAGTGCGGGGAGAGAACTTGATCGGATCTCGTTCTGATTAATAACGTTCAGCCTGCGTTGAAAAACACGTCGTTATTACGATGTTATGAAGCGACCCGTGAATTATGCACCCGAGCTTCCACAGCGATGTGAGATCTGCTTTGTGTCGCTCGGCTTTCTGTCGCTGCTTGTTTTTTGATTGAAGGCAGAGGAGGTGTTGCTGTTCTGCCTCTAGGACTCAGAAATAGCTGTGCCTCCTCTTCCTCTGTCGTTTCAGAACGTGTTAATATCTGTCTCTGCAGCTGCAGAACCACTTCTGGTTGATGGGATTGCGCTGATGGTACAGCGTTTGTGGCATTTGTTGTCCAGATAATGTTCTCATCATGAAATAAATAAGTCTACTATTGCCCCATGTATAATTCATGTCAATTATTATAATGAGGGGGAAAAAGTGAATTCAACCTTGGCATGATTGTTGGCACCAAGTGGTTCGGTTTAAGTGTTATTTTAATTGCAGACTGTAAAATGACCAGATCTCTGGATCTTGTAACAGAGCAACAATGACATACCTGATATATATCCATCCATCCATCCATTATCTTCCGCTTTATCCTCTGTTTGGGTCGCGGGTGGGGGTGGGCCCATGCCTATCCAGGGGAGAACGTTTCGGGCACTGGGCAGATACACCCAGGACAGGGCGCCAATCCATCGCTGGGCACACACTCACTCACACAGACACACTCTATATGGGCCAATCTGGAGAACTCAGTTGACTTGATCCATGTTTTTGGACTGTGTGAGGAAACCGGACATGGGGAGAACATGGAAACTCCACCCAGATAGGGATTTGAACCGGGAGTTCCCAGCGCTGAGAGGAGAACATGCCAACCACTAAGCCACCGTGCCGCCCCCTGATATATATACAGTACTTATTCTTGGCAGATTGTCGCCTGATATTAATGTTTAAACCATGTTTTTGAGACTGTAACAGAATGATGACTATCAGCCACCTTACTGATGAAAATAACAGATGTTCTTACATGATTTAAAAGATGCCTTTAATTAAGCAGTCTGTATTTATTAGTAAATATTTTGCCTGATATTTATGTATGACGTTCATGCGGGATTTATTCAGGATTATTTAACAATTAACATTTCTCCATGATTAATTACGGACGAGCTAAACAACTTCAGTGCTCAGATTCTGGAGTAATGGCTGCTGGATGCTTTGCGATGGGCTCTGCAGCTTGATGGGAATAATTAATTATGAATCAGTCATTTAGCAGTACGAGCCGTGTGCCGCGTTAATAATGCATCAGCTATGCATTTAAATAAACATTCCTTAGTGATTCCACAGTTCCGAATGCTAATGTAGGTTTTTCTCCCCAGCCCGACGTGTTTGCTGCCGGAATCCTTCCTCACACACACTCGCGCAGGTTGGTAGGTGTGGCTGCGAGTGGATTACGGCGGCTTTGCTGTGATTATCTGGTTCCAGTCGCTAGCGATCCGCTCTAAGCTCCGACTCGGTTAATGAGATAGAGATGACGCCGAATTACGCAAACATGTAAACACTTACCGAATGATAATCGATTTCACTTCGCCTTCGATTCGAGCGGGGAACCGGCTCTCTGTCTGAAAGCCCTCACATTCTGACTGGGGCAGTGGGTAAGGAATCCGTCTTTTGAGCTGAAGGTCTCTGGTTCGATTAGTACTATGGCTGAAGTGCCCTTGGTCAAGGCACCTTGCCCCATTGTCTACAGGGCTGCCCACCGCTCCGGGCGGTGGACTGATTCCTCGGTAGACAAAATGGATGACGTTACATTCCATGCCATTGAGACGCTGTCTTGTTTGAGTTCCCTCGATCCCAGAACGCACCTGAGGCAGGTGATTAGTGTTGGTCAGCTGCTGATTATTTGGCTGTTTGCAGATGCTGCAAGCTGGAAACGACACAGCACATGAATTGGCTGAAGTTTAGAGGACTGGATTCGGATCATCTGGTCTGCACCAGACACCAGACGAGGAGGACTGGTAACCATCATCACAGTGGAAAAAGTTCAAACACCTGTGAGGTCACGGCACAGAGTCTGTCCACGTGCTTTTAAAGCCGAACGTGGTGGATTTCCAGGTGGCGCTGAAAATCTGAGGTGCTATGCCACCAGGGCATGTCTGCCAACTGGTGATGTGTTCTGTCTGGTTCTACACCAACGCAGCTGACCCACTAAATGATGCTTCCAACACAAAGGTCCTCAGGATCATTTCTCAAAAGGCAGCCGAGATGAATGTATTTAGATAAGACAGGTTGTTGTCGTGTAGAAGTCATTCCCCTGCGTCATCCACCAGCGGTTGGAGTTAAGCTGGGCGTGTGGAGGAAACGCGTCTCATTACAGTTATGATTACAGCCAGCTCTTTGGGCCAGTTTTATTATCCCAGATCTAATTAAAACCAACCTTGGATTACGGTGTCAAGTCAGTCTAATACACAGCCGTCATTAAAAATAGAGATCAGTTCGATATTACAGAACGAGCTTTTCCAACACAATTCCACTGTGCATGGGCTATAACGAGCGGAAAGTGATGGGAGGTGAGGGACCTCATTTATCCGTCAACTCCCCGGTCTGTTCCGATTCAGGTACATCAGAGCATCATCGATCAAACGCTGACACATTGTCAGCAAACGTGATATTGTTCTCTGAATTAATGAGATCCAGAACCAGGGAACTGATACCTGCCGGATTAAAATATGTGGATTAAAATTCATAAACGACACGTTTTCGTTTAGACGATAAAGGTTAAGCACATGATGAAACACATACTGATTCACTGTCTACTTTAAGGGATATTTAATGTACAGTGAGCATCCTTAAAATGTCTGTCTAATGTACCTCTATGGGGCATTTGTGCATACTGAGGTAAACACCTCGTTTAGAGATCTATACAAACGTACACAGATGGAAGATGGAACCGCAATGCCGGCAGATTTAATAGTGTGCGTTCTCTTGGCTGCGCTCATGAGACGAGGAAGGTGAGATGGTCGAGGAGACGACAGCGGGGCTGCAGTGACGTACCACTAATAATTGATGAGTGCTATTAACAGCTCATCTCTATCTTTAATTAAAACCAGGCATAACTCACCTGCTGTCTGAGATAATGACTTGCTTAAAGTCATCTGCGCTCTCCGGTTCCCTCGGTTCTCTCACACTGTGCCGTTACATGAAAAACATTTTCATCGGCCCAAATGACTCTGACAATTAACTGTGTAAATACTGAACTCGTCTTCTGTTTTGTTGAGGTGATGTCAGGTTTTAACGGCGGGATTCCAGCAGTTAGAATGACGGCTGTGTGAACTGTAACCTTCAGACAGCGGTGCACCACCACCACCACCATCACCGCCACCACCACCAGCACGTTGCCATCAGGAAACCGTGAGAAAGAAACAATAACATTAAAAAGGTTCTTAAAGCCTTGAAGCTCCTGTTGAAATGAGTCGAGAAATAAGAAAGCAGCCGGGTGAGGACCTCAGACAGCTGCCACTTCTTGACTAGGGCTCTTATCCTTCACTTCAAGAGAGTATTTATTATTTCTCTAGTGCACTTCCTGTCCTGGTTAAGGGCACCGGGCTTAACTGTAATATTGGTTGCTCTTGGGTTTCTGTGCCGCTCCACATTTGATCCAGAGGCAACGATAAGCCGTTTCATCTCACTGGCATTTGCTGTGTGAGTGATGATTATCGAGCCGGAATGAAGGTGGCATCGCACCGGCGCTCGGTGACTGATGATCCGTCGTCGCCGACCCGTCGTAGTGACTGCGATCGCGGCTGCATCTCTTTTAATCTGCGCTGTAGCAGAAGGCGCTATATCTGTGCGCGCCGAAAGTGGTGGAGGTCGCTGAGGAAGCTGTTCCTCGATATTGTTATATTCGCTCTCTGCGAATTTATGTAAAAGCTCTCGGCTTTTATATGTCATTACAAATCGAACCAGTATCTGAACATCTGAAGGTGGACTTCAGTCCTAACAACTGTGCAAGGGCGGAGCATCTCATCGTTTGACAGAGAGGTGGAGAACACAGGGAAGTTCTCTGGATCTGAGACTGATGTTGGGCAGCTGCAGCTGGTTGTGTAAAATATTATGATGCGTCGCTGTGATTGGTTAGAAATCCAATCAGGTGCACTGTATGGCATGATGACTGTATGGCATCGCGTCTCTGAGGCTCAGACGACAAACACAGACAGACTCCAGGTGGGGTCTATACCCCTGACTCCGCCTCTCATCCGTAAATCCATCATCTGATTGCAGCTCCGCCAACGTGGATAGATTTGAATATGATTCCCCGTAGAAAATTAGTTCTGTTGTGGACATGTTTATAACCTCGATGCTGAAACTAAAGCGGAATCACATCATGCACATCGTGGATGTGTTCATTGGGATCATGTTTCACTTGTTTATTCTTCTTTTCTGTTGAAACAGCAGAGTTCGGTAAAATAAAATCGCTGTTTATTTGTTGAGGGGGGGGTTGGGGCTATGAAAACTGACAGGCTTTCCGTGGACCCTCAGTCTTTTGGTAAACATTATTAATCAAACGCACGCAAAATGAGCGAATCGCAGTTTTGCTCATCACGAGGTCCTTTCATCGCCGTACAGAGCGCGTTATTTGGCCTGGGCTTTGTCGCGTTCCCATGCCAGTTCCACTTACACCACCCCTCTCGGCTACAGGTCAGCAACGCAGCACAATGCTGATGCTGTTCAAGTGGAGCATTTGACTCTCACTAATAACCAGCCAGCTGAGTTGAGCTTCACGAGAGAAAATTAGCCATCTCCACACTGCGATGCCAGCAATATCCAGCGTATTATCTCTGAGAGGAGCCTGCGATGCTTCACCAAGCTCTGCCTTCCTCGGCAGTTCCTCGCCTGTACACCCCGGACTGCTGTATTTGCTTTGTCAGGTGGCTCCTTTAATTGGCTTTGTGGAGCATCGTGGTTATATATAAGCGATCGCATCAGATGGGGACGTGGTTATTATCGTGAGCAACTTCACCTGAGTCTGGCAGAAGTACCCGGCTCTTATTTCAGTCAATAAGAGAAAGACAGAAAGAGAATACAACAGGTCAAACTACAGCCAGCTCTCATGGCACCCTGGGAGTATCCTCCTGATGCATCCCAGCATCAGATACCATGCTGTGGAAATGCTCTCCAGCTCCCCTAAGTAAGAGCGTTGAATAATACGGGCTCCGGGTGGATTCTGGAGCGGATCCATGGCCATTAGTTAGAATAAAGGTAAAGTTGATAGGGGTCTGTGGCTGAAACAGAGCTGGTGGAGCAGCAGACGGCTGATTCCGTGAAGCTCTGACTCAGACTGTGTCCTAAAAAAGCACAGAGCAAACATTAATGTTCTGCAGTTATTAATACTCTTACATGTTCATAGCTGGTTCAGACATCAATCTCAGTTGATGGCTCTCTCCAAATGTTTCTCAGTGCACCTCTGCTCCTCCACTGTGTCCAAAATCCAAAGTGCAGTGTTTTTCCCATCCATCTCATTTCATTTCACTTTGTGCTTTAACTTCAGGCTTAGTAGACTTTAAATGACAAACACATTAGAAGACAGACTACTCCCCAAATATCCTTTGTTTGTCTTCCAAACTCGCGGTCGGTCACCGGCGACGTCAAAGACGCATAAAACACATTAAGGACGCTTATAAATGGCAGCTCGTTCTCGACGAGTGGGACGAAACCGCATTATGATGTCATTAGTCCGACTCGGAGCAGAAATGGCTGAAGGTCCGCCGCTGCCGTCTTCACACTTTGTGCAGAAACGTTCATATCGTTGGAATTGTCGTTTTCACAGTTAACTGAGTTTTTATAACGTGACAACAGGCAATCAAGGCGTGTGAGTGCTATCATGTGCCGTACATGCCGGACCACGGTGTTCTGAGAAAAACACACCCTGCCCCCTGCTGCCGATGAGCTCACAGTTTGCGTGCTTTTATTTCTGTCAGCGGTGGTGTAGTCAGGACTGTCATCACAGCGCATGCACGACTGCATCATCAGGTCCATGTCCATGTTACACCGCTTCAGTGTGCTCGTGCTCTGGCAGTACTCTGTACTCAGAATGCAGTGCAGACGTATTAGTCAGTATTAGTGTTGCACCGACTCGCAGATCCGTTCCTTCATCGGTGTGATGAATACCAATCGTCCCGTCGTTAGCTTGTGTACTTCGGCCCGTCCAGTCTATCAGTTTTGGACGGCGCGAACGTTTTTACTATCTCGCCGACCCTCAATATGCCACTGTCACATCCAATCCAGCACCGGAGAGGCAGGTTAGCAAAGGACACGGGGTCGAAACCATCTCTCTGTAGAGGCCACGGGGGCGTGCAAGTGTGCGGATGTGTGCGCACTCATGTGTGGAGGTGTTAAAGTGTCTAATGTGCAAATGTGCACACAGATGTAAGTGTTTATGTGTACGTGTGTGTTATGAATGCACAACAAGTATAAATGTGGCAGAGACATAGAGGACCTGACGATGCTGCAGGGGGTGGGGGGGGGGGGGGGTGAAAGGACAACGGGTGGTAATTGGAGGTAATTACCTCATCCGACAGAGGTTCTGCTTTTAAGGTGAATGTTGTAGGGTTATTGTTAAGGTTAGGAATAGGGGTACGGTTAGGTTTAGGGTTGTAGTTCTAGTAGTTAAGGTTTGATTAAATCTCTATTAAATGAATGTCGTTAGAACAGTGTGTGTGTGTGTGTGTGTGTGTGTGTGTGTGTGTGTGTGTGTGTGTGTGTATGCAGAGTAACAGTAAGTCAGAAAGCAGTCTGGCATTTTAATGCACTTCACCCTGTCAGTGTCTCCAGTAACAGCTTTATACCGAAATGCACTGTGGTCTTTTAATATCACCACAAACCGCAAGAGTGAGCTGTGCAGGCTAATGACACTCAATCACACACACATACACACACACACACACACACACACAGCCTCATACATGCACACATACACAAATATACACACATGTCCCAAGACGCTGTATATCCGATTATGTTAGTGGGACGTGGCGCCTGATTGTGCGATTCTGTCTCGTCATTAAGCTCATGTCGTCCTGTTTGCACAAAGTCAGTATTTTCCCAAAACATAACGCAGTTAAAGTCACGGCCTGTGATAAGATACAGTTACCGACTGGGAGCCATTTTAGTGTGTGTGTGCGTATGTGTGTATGTGTGCGTATGTGTGTGTGTGTGTGTGTGTGTGTGTGCGTATGTGTGTGTGTGTGTGCGTGCGTGCGCGTGTGCACACTATGTGTCATGCTCCATTAGTTTTAATTGAACGAGTGGTCCGTATGAGCTCGGGGTTCGTCGCTGGCGTCCTGCCACAGCCGCGGAGGAAGCGAAAATGAGACGGGCCTTTATTCTTCGGTTGTTTTCCCGGCGCAGACCGACTGATTACTGCGTGATGTGAGCTTGTAAAAGATTAGCTTTCCTTTATGAGCAGCAGTTCATTTATTTGAGCTTTTAACCCAAAAAACGGTCGCATCCGACTTTAATCCCCCGGCGTTCCCACTGGATGCATCCCGTTTTAAAGAAACAGCATTAAACTGATGACACGGCGGCACGACCTACCACTCCCAACAGAGGGAGAGGGGCACTGGGTGTCATACATCCACAACATGACCAGGCTATGCCGGGTTTATCACGTCCGAATCAATTTCAGACCATCATTTTATGACTTTGAACTGAGATGGTTTCAGTTCAGTTATATATACTGTATATATATATAAAACGATATAATTAGGCTCGAGTGGTGTCATATATGAACTGTCATTGCTGCCGATGTTGAAAAGCATCTTTGGAAGATATATATTGTCACAGGTGCCTGTGGCACCTGTCCCTCGTTTCCTCCTTAATTGTTTCAGTTGGGTGATTGGTTTGTTTTGTTCACGTGTTTAGTTCCTTTTGTATTTATTCTGAGTTTTCCTTCTCTTCGCGCACGTCTTTATTTTGTGGTTTTTCATGCCCGTTGTTACGTTGTTTGTTTGTTCCCCTTTTTTGTTGGTGTTCCCACACCAATTTTTATTAAATTCGACCTTTTGGATTTTATCCCGGTGTCTCTTTCTCTCCTTCCGCGTTCAACCACGGTACGGCGCTACACACCGTCCCCGTGCAGGTCGTATTTCCGTGGGAGCGTTTCCGTGGACCGATGCACGCATTTTTCCCCGCGTGGTCGGTATCCCGGGAGCGCTTACTAGGCGCGAGCGGCTGAACGCAGCTATACCTCCGCGTTAGCCGCCCTCTCCCGGGGAAAGACGGACGACGCTAACATATATATATATATATATATATATATATATATATATATATATATATATATATATATAATTATAGTAAAATAAAATATAGTATTTTTATATAGTATATATAGTATTCGTAATTAGTAATTAGTAGTAAATACTGTATAGTATATATAGTATTTTTATCCATGTTTTATCCATCCACAGAAGAAACCTGACCAATCACATAAAGACATTCTGAATATTTCGGGTCATGTGACTGGTCCATGTGCTACCTTTATTAAAGCTGGTAATATTTGAGACTCAGCTGTGTATGCAGCTTATTAGATTCAGGATGTTTCCGGGTCCTCAGGGGCTCATGTCATGATGAATTCCATGGTCAGTGGATGTTGATGATGATTATTCGCTCTTTTTATTTATTTGGTCGGTCGCCTGCAGTCGTTCTGAGGTGATGATGAGGCGTGCTGCTTTATGTTTTCCCATTTACATCATCAGATCATCGGTTCATTTGCAGACACTTTTCCCTGGGGTAACCTACATGTACCCCAGTTTGATGAGCGATGAGGGTTAAAGGGCCTTGCTCGAGGGCCCAACAATGGCAACCTTTGGTTGACTTGCTGTTTAAACCCTTGACTTTAAAACTAACAATGCAACACCTTAACTTCTAAACAATGCACTTTAATTGCCCCGGTCCTTCCTGCGTGCCTCACACACCATCCGAATGCCCCTGAATCCGATTTAACGCCACGTCGCCCCCTTTACAGTTTGAATCAGCACAATTGAATTGGACGCAGTTCAGTGGGTTTAAAGTTTAAACGGCTCTGTATTAAACTTTATAAAGCTGGGTGTATTGTGTGTCACACTCAGTGCACTTTCAGCGAAATCCCTGTGGTGGGGTTTTAAGGAGAAGTTTGGACTGCTGCTGTCCAATTTGTATTAAAAAAAGAAAAACTGTTAAAGCAGCTGTGTTTCGCATTCCGAACCTAAGAAACCAAATATAGAAGTGGAAGGTTTCACGGCAAGCAGATTAAACAGGTAATGAGATATTAGTATATGGACAGCCTTTCCTGTGTTTTCAGGGTTCAGAGGAGGCTTTGTTCTGGTGGAGGGTAATGCTGCCAGTTACATGAATGAACTTTACCTGACGCCAATGTTTTAATTTATTTCAGTGCAGTTATCTCTGAAGCAGTAATAGATAAAGACATTTTTAGATGAATTGGAATCATATTTGCGTACGAATTCCCCTTCCACGCCAGTAAGTTAGAGCCACAGATGGCGACCTGTCTTTATAATAACCCTAATAGGTTTTAAATGGCAGTTTGTTAAATTCATTCATTAATTTTTCATGTCCCGTATAATAATGAGGGTTGCAGTAAGTGCCGGAGGCTCGTGCACGGCTTGTTGGGTGACAGGTGCAGAGACACCATCAACAGGTTAGCAGTCCATCACTGGACCGAAGCTCGCTCAATCAAACCCACACACATTCACACCTCGGATTTTAAGTATCTCCATGTGTTTGACCTGCATGCATTTAAACTGAGGAACTAGACGTCGCTATGGAAACCCAACATACAATCTCCACACAAGGCCTCGAACCCAGAGTCTTTTTGCTTTGGGTGTCAGCGCTTGCTTTAGCGCCACCATGGCACCCAAAGGCAGTCACTATGAGCTCATGTAGATGTGATCACAGTGGTATCAGGTTCTAAATCTGAAGGTTGTGGGTTCAAATCCCAATTCACCGTAAATTGACCATAAGGACTAAGACCTCTAAACCCTTGTTGTTCCAGCAGTGCTGTATCATGTCTGACGCTGTGTGTGATGTAAAAATACCATGCTTTTCAGACTGGACGCAGTGCATTAATGCGGTCAGTGTGACATCATTGTTTTTATTTTATAATTAGGTTTTTCTGTAGACGTTGTGTATTTTTATAACACTAAAGCAAAAGGTGAATAATCCTGAAGACATCCATTGAATGGAGGGAAAATGTGGTTTCATATTCAGGGAATGAGATATTTCAGATCTTTTGTAATCTCTATTGTTTTCTCCTTTGTGGAAAGTCCCCCTGCCCTTCACCACCCCCCCCCCCCCACGTCCTCCATGAGCCTGCTCTCATTTTGACCAGCTTTTAAATCTTAAAGTAATAGAATCCAAAACCTCCCTCAGTCTTTAAACATCTTTTGAGGCTGGGGCTCTCCATCCGGCCAATGAGCAGTCCTTGTCTGTGCCCTGCCTCCGCTCCCCCCCCCCTCCCCTCCCTCCGCCTCCTCCTTCGTTGCAATGATCCCTCCGCTCTGAGCATGTGTTCCTCCGATCAGCGATGATGAGGGGAAAAATCCTGATGTTTCCCAGGCCTCCTCCGTCTGATCTGGGTTTAATGGCGGTGACATCCATCACATACTTCTCTGTTTTCCAAACGGCAGGTTTTTGGTTTAATAATTTGGCATAATCACCGAGTTTTGGCTTCTCTGAAGTGATGCTGTTGGCAGACCCGCTTGACCAATGAAAACTCACAGCTTCCAGGAAGCGGCGCCAGCATCGCGGCTTTTCCAGCCCTCGCTCTGTGTTTGTGTGCGTTCTGTCTTTGTTTACTATCTGAGGTAGCGGGAGCCCAATGCAGGCCAGTCCCATGTTATCCTTGGCTGACTTTTTGTTGACCTGCGTGAGGTTGCCTTCAGTAAAATCGAATGCGCCGTGTGTTTAGTAGCACGGCGCTGTGATCCTGCTGTTTGTATTAAAGGATACATTACTCTTTCTTTATCACCTTTAACTTGACACTTTGCATGACATCCATGTTGTGTATTAATGATTACAACACTCACCCACATGCAAAATAACCTCGCCCTCCTTAACCTCTAGACCTTCACCTAATTAAGAAAAGAAACACAGCCAGAGTTTTGAGCTCAATGCATTACAAGCACACCGTACACACTGCCGGATCAGATGATTATTTCAGGTGATTTGGTGAAATTCAGACATTTATGAGGTGCTATGCGACTTTATGGGTCATAAAGTGTACAGCTTAATTTCTCCCAAACCGTGGCAGCATGAATGATGAAGCAGCACCAACAAATAAATAAGAAGCAAGAGGCAAATAAACAGTGAGAATAAATATAATAAATAGTACAAACTGCCGGGAAAATCTTTACTTCCTCTAATTGCAGTTTTATAGGTCAGTGCCTCTGGTACATTTGTGGGCTTTGACCTTTAAATCTGAGTGTGTGTGTGTGTGTGTGTGTGTGTGTGTGTGTGTGTGTGTGTGTGCTTGTCCTTTGTCATAGTCATGATCCTTCGGTGCTGTGCAGTATTAGTTCATACATGATGTTCCTCACCCATCGATCTGTACCCACGTCCATGACTTGAGAATTTGTCAGAACAAATTTTGTTTGGTTTAACACACACTGCTGCACTCTCCCTCTTCGTTCTGCGCCTCGTCTCTCGTTAAATACCTGCAGACAGACCGTGTCATTAACCTGCTTGTCATCCCCGGCTCCGCCTTCTCTTCTCCAGCCAGCAGCATCCACGCCGCAGCCGCCCTGTTATTGTTCTAAAAGCGAAACAATTGTGTGTTGCAAATTAAAAAGGTTACTTCGTTACATCCACCTTCAAAAGGGAACCATTAAAAAAATGTTTCCGTGTTTTTATCTCCCATCTCTGTTCTAAATAAATAGCGTGAATGTTTTATTCATTAGACCTCAGGCACCTCTGCTTTCTAAAACCCCTTTGTTCTTTCAGCCGACCCGCTCTGATCGTTCAGCTGATCTTCAGCTTGTTCTCCATGAGGGTGTGGCCCATATTTCACTCCTCATTAGAGCTGGAGTGAGGTTCTATTAGATTAATAGTGATTTGCACACAGCGGCTCTTCTAACCTAATTATCTTCTCTTGGCTCAACGGCGGGAGCTTCAGTCACTTTGCAGCACTTTTCACTCGCGTACGTGAAGCATGATGATCTCACTGAGGCAAAGACGCTACCCCCCCATCCCCCCCAAAAAAAAAAAAAAACTTTCCTAATAACTTTTGCGTTCACTTTCATCAGGCTCAGTCACGAAGTCCTTCCTCAGCCTCTTTGTAGTTTCCCTCGGCGTTTGATGATGAGACGGAGCCGAGCTTTGTCATCACAATGTCTTGTTTTGCATCTTCTTGGATTTGCACTCCAGTAGCTTTTCCCTCTCTCGCACGAGTCCAATCCCCTGAATCAGCTGCTGACTCGGCCACAATTCACTCGGCTCGAACGCTTTCCCCAAGCTGTCAACGCCGGAGCATCAGAGGTGCGAGCCAGAGCGCCGACCCTGTCCGGACCGTGAACAGAGCGTGTAGATGTCGGTGACATGTAGATTAAGCTTTGTGTCATTGAAGACTTTATGTTGCTGGATTTAAAACTAAAGAACTGAAGCAAACCTAATATTTAAATTATTATGATAATCCCGATCTATAGAACAGTTTCTATAAGTAGCAGTTCAAAGTGCTTTCAAGGCTTCATGCAGTGGATCAGTGGTTAATGTGTAGATAAATGTGTAAATGGCATCACCTGCGTGTGTTAGACCATAGGATTCCCTTCTGTCATGTCACAGACCCACCCAAAGTGGGCACCAGGTTCCGAGATGTGAGCAGTGGCCCTTAAATGAAGTTAAACCTCAAATAAAATAGTTTTAGATGAATAAGGGGCAGTAAACAGCATGGACCTGCTGTCAGGGGCGAGTTGTGTTTATCACAGAGAGCCATTAGTAAATTAGAGCACTGACGGAGGGGTGAATCAATGAATATGCAAATTTTTCTTTACTGTGTCATTTGCATTAATTCCATATCGCTTTCTTTAGAATGGACTTATCGAGATTAGTGTCTCGTTTACTTTGTTTTGTTCTCGTGAGACTGACCTGAAGATAATGACTAAATACAGGACACTAAACACAGTGATGTGTGTGTGTGTGTGTGTGTCTGAGTGTGTGTGTGTGTGTGTGTGTGTGTGTGTGTGTGTGTGTGTGGCATTTGCATTGTCTTTGCCCCAGCAGACTTTTGAAAAGTACTTGTGTAAGCTGTTTACTGCATCCTGCAATGGCAAATGCATAGCAACCAATTTATAGCTATTCCCCACAGCAACCAACACACACACACACACTCACACAGTACTACTATCTGTCGTAGATCTCTGGTTTTATTCAACCTGTCAACATGCTTCATAAATATAATAAATGTGTTTTATTTTATTATAAAACAGAATAATATTATTAAACTTCTCCTTTATATAAAACTGGGGGCAACCCGCTGTACTGAAGGAGGCTGTTTGGAGTTTGTTTTGTTTTCCTCCACTCCTGAAGAAAGCAGACGGAGTTCTTTCTGTTTGCATGTTCTTCTTGTGTCTGTGTACATTTTTTTCCCCCACAATTCCAAAGAAGTCATCCAGGTTGTTTTTCTCACCTTTCTCTGTAGAACGCATTCTAGCTTCCTCCAAGATCCTGATCAGGAAAATCAGCACTGTGTATATGCTGGAGGCCACGGCTTATGTGTGATTATGAATGTTTTACATTAGAAAGGAAGGAGGAACAAATGGCAACATGTTTTGGTAACCAATTCAATTAGATTTAAGATTAAAGGTGGAGAACTTCCTGTGTGTTTAGAGGTTCGGTGGAATAATGTTGGATTGTCAGCTTTTATTGATTCTGTAACGATGCCCTTTTAACTGCACTTTATGATACTGTTAGTGTGCAGACATAAAGGTAATGATGCTGTGTGTGTGTGTGTGTGTGTGTGTGTGTGTGTGTGTGTGTGTGTGTGTCACAGACAGACAATGAGAAAGCTGAGCAGTTTAGATTTGCAAGCATGTTGTAATTGCAAGTCTTTTAGTTGTTTACTAAGCAGGGATTATACTGATTGCTTTTAACTTTTCTCTGTGTGTGTGTGTGTGTGTGTGTGTGTGTGTGATTGATTCACATGGGAAATCATAAACATATGCAGGGATAGATATAATTAGAAACATTCAAATCACTAAAACAACATGTCCTTTCTGTGAGAAGTTTGCGTGTTCTCCCCTCTATGTGTAGGTTTTGTCCCAGTCTGAAAAGATACCAAAAGGCCTCATGGGTAAATGTGGTGGACAGTGTGTCTGCCCTGCGATGGACTGGAGACATGTAAAAAAAAAATCAGCCTTTTGCACTGTGAGTGCTAGGATAGGCTTCAGCATGAGCATGATCGGAATGTTATATAAATGAATGTTGTAAGTCAGAATAGTAAAGATATTTTATGATATCATTTCCTTTGTGATATTACACACTATTTTTTAATTGCACCATGACGACCGGTCTCCATGACGACCGGCCTGAGCCGTCTCTGTGTCATCGCTGTCAGATGATAATGAGAGGTGCACACACGTATCACCTGACTGAAGTCATGATTAGACGTTTGTGCTTCTCATTACT